>VXBW01007233.1:61470-91708 GCA_013400375.1 Thinocorus orbignyianus
ATAATAAAGGCAAAACCAAGACGAAACCCCCTAAAATAAAATTCAACAAAATTACATTTAAAAAATAAGATAGAATGAAAGGAAATGAAATGAAATGCATAAAATATAAAATGAAATTAAACCCCTCTGCTCACAGACACATGCACACGCTCCTGATATCTCCCTACAAAGTGACACAAACCACAAAGTCACCCAACAAACATCATTGGGGAGGAGGGGGTGTCAACACTCACTGCCTCCCGTGGCACCTCCTGGGTATCAATGCTCCTGGGTACAAAACCCACAGCCTCCCTCCCCTCTCCCCGCTGCCATACAACTGCCAGTGCCACAACAAGCCAGGACATGGGGATGCTGATGGGCGGTGTGGGACAGTGACAGGCAGGGGACAGGGCAGGGGACAAGGGGGTCAGCACAGGGCCACCTCCAGTTTCTTGTATGGAAGGTACAGCCCCAGAGGCTGCTCACAGTGGTTGTGTCTTGCCCCAGCACCCAGCACCCAGCACCCAGCAGAGCTCTGCAAGCCAGGTCCCATTGCACTGCAAGATTTTGGTGCTTTAACCAAGTTTTTGAGAGATATTTGCATTTACCCTCGGGTTTCTGGGCAGATGTCTGGGCATGCACTTCGCTGATGCTCTAAGGCTTTCTATATCGTGATGTATAGCTATAGATCTAGGAAGAGATGATAGAGAGAGATGGTATTGATAGATGCAGATGTAGAAATAAATATAGATATTATAGATATGGGTATGGCTATAGGACTTTATAAGAGGCACGGAAAAGTGGGATTCACAAACATTCACCTCCTTTCAGACTAAGGGATTTAAGGACCAAACCAGCAGTACCCAGGTAGCCCAATTTTTAGAGCTGAATAAAGGACTGGAAAAGCTTCTGGTCTCCATCCTGCATGTTCTTGGGACCTCCTGGGGTATCCATTTGGGGTCGACTGGGGTGGATTTGTTGGCTGCCCCTGCAAACACACCCGAAATACAACTTGTGCTGAGTGGGTTCCCATCTCACTGCTGCCCTGAGCCATCCCTTCTCCCAGGGATTCACATATTGAGCGTGAAACCCAATATTTTTTTGGGGAAAAAATATCATATCTGTAAGAATTTCCTACTTTAGTAGTAAATAAATCCAACTGTTAATTAATTAGCTTGTGCTACCACGAGCTAGTAGACTCAAGGGGCCATTTCTAGGCTCCTACAAATTGTTGGGTCTTGGGGTTGCTGCTATAAATCATATTTTGGGTTTATGAGGGACTGGCAGCCACTTCCAGGTAAAGACAAGTACAAAAAAAACCAAAAAGTTAATTCAGAGCTTCGCTGAGTAACTCTCTCATTTTTCAGATTGTCAGCTCTTTTCACTGAAATAGCCCTTCAGCCCCAAATCCACAAATCAAACTGCTAAAAGTTCTTCCCTAGAAATCCCCTTGGGATGGCCTGAGGGTGTCCAGGCTGCCTGACATTCTTTATGAGCCTGATGAGGTGATTCTCAGCAAAAAAGCTGTTCTGCCCAAGGACGTTTCTCTGTCTCTAATGCTTTCTCATAGTCATTGAGTAAAGAGACACTTTTGTTACACGCAGTGAGCGGATGGCCCCATTTCTCCTCTGTCCAGAGCCTAAAAAGGGGGGTTTTTATGCCTTTATGGTTGATGAAGCATCTGGCCTCGATGGGTCCTGGGGACCCTGAATGGTGTCGTCTCCTCCAGCTGCTTTGTAGGTGGGGAGGGATATGCCCATGTCTGCAGGGGTGTTGTGCTGTGGTGCTGGGGCACCCTGAGGTAGTTTTTGGGGGTGCTGGTGGGGTCTGGCGGGGCGGGAGGAGGTGACACCCATGGTTGGCATCTTGGATCCCTGCAGGCCACCAGTGACTGTGGGTCCAGCAGCTCGTCCTGCAGCCCCGAGTGGAGCAGCCAGCTGGAGTTTGGCACCAACCCTGCAGGTAAGGTCCTACCCGTGTCCTGCAGCCTCCCTGGGCTCTGGGTTGGGGGACAGCAGTGGGAGACACCACAGCCCTGGGGCAGAGCATCGCTGAGCCAGCATTCCCCTCCCCAAGCCAGAGAAGCTCAGAGTAGAGGATGAAAGGATCCTTGTCCTCCTAAATCCACCCCGCTCTTGCAGAGAAATGAGCTCATAAATCCTCCAGCGCTTCCTTGGCTCGGTGCTCGGTGGGTTCAGGCTTCTCTTTTTGCCTGATTTTTCTGAGATACCCACTTTTCCTGAGCCAAGGAATTGGACTGCAGCACTCTGGGACCCCAGCAGCTTGGTCCCCATCAAGGATTCGTTCATCACTGTCCCTTGGCTTGGCTCTGCCCGCTGTAGTGCTGAGCATTGCTGCTCTGGGCTCCTTTCCCTCCCTGCACCCCCTCCGCAGCTGCTCTTTTCTTTTTTTGTTTCCCATTATTGCAGTCACCACTCTCCCCCCCACTAAATCCACCTGTTTTTTCCCCCAGAAGATAGAAACTTAAATCCCATTTTCCAACAGAGAGGAAAACCTAAAGAACGTCCAAAAGTTTCACTCCCTCCTGCCCTCCCTAGGGGAAGGTCTCACCTCCCCCAGGGTGGGAGCTGGGAGCGGGTCCCCACGTCACTTCCAGCCATATGGGGGATTGTGGGGTCCCCTCTGCTGTCCCCAGCACATGGTCTCCATCCCCAGTGGAGTCACCATCCCCTTGCTCTCTGCAGATCACCTCTTGGCCGACGACACAGCTGAGGACAGCAACCTCCACTCTCTCTCCTCCATCGTGGAGAGCATCGCCGTGGAGGACGTGGCCGTGACGTTCCAGGAGGAGCAGGTCCAAAACTGAGCTGGCACAAACCCCAGCAGCTCTTCAAGCTGGTAATGGGATGGGAATGGAGACTCTGAAAGGGTCCAGCTGCTGAAAAACGTATTTACCCCTCCGGTGTCCTGGACTGCAGCGCTGGAACCACTCGCCTCCTTTCCCACTCCTCACAAAACGCTCCCATTGAAAAGAAGTGATGGGGAGAGGTGGGATTTCGGCAGCACCGTGGCCCCAGCTGGGGGTGGTCCTGCTTCCTGCGAGGGTGGCTGCCCAGCGTTGGGCTCTGCTCTGCTCCCCATCTGGTGGCGATTGGTTTTTGGGGGCCAATGTGTGTGCTGGGTTCGCTTGCTCTTTTGTTTTTTCCTTTCCAAGATGCTCTTCGACCAATGTCTCTCCCTGGCTGGTGCCCCCCGGGTGCTGAGCCCCGCAGAGGCCGCCCGCCCCGACTTTTTTACTGAACGCTGTGTGGAATTGCCATTTGGTTTCTTTTTTATTATTATTTTTGCTAACTTATTTGGATTTTTTTTTTTAATTAAATAAAGGCATTCGTGTTTGAACAGCTCGGGGCTTCCTTTACTGCTGTTCCCCCTCCACATGGGTTTCCCCTAATTCCCAGGCTGGGGATATCAGAACATCCATCTGGATCTCAGTGCAGCTCCTCAGTAGTGGGAATCAGATGCCCCACGCTTAAATCAGTCCAGCAGAGACCAGTGATTTCACTGGTTTGCAGCTGGGGCTCAGCCCTGTACCCCAAAAACTCTCGGGGGACCTAAAGATGAATTATGTTTTTAATGTGAGCTCCAGAAAGAAGGCTCAAGCCAGCGCTGTTTTAAAATCCTGTTTATTGGAACACACATACATCCTTTCCTGACCCGATCCAGGGTTTGGAGTCCATGCAGTACCAATAATATGATGAAAGAAGTAGGGCATCGATATAAAGGGCTCACTGACTCTTCAAATTAAAAAAATATTTAATACTGTATTAGGCAAATAATACACCAAAAAGACATCATGACTGTAGAGCCTCTCAGATATTGCACTTCCAGACAGCACATGATAAGTATAAGGTCATTCCAGCCATCAATAAATATCACATCAGAAACAGGGGCCACACAAGGCAAACGTGGCATGAGGAGACGAAGAGATTCTACCCTACGGGGAAGAAATGGGAAGAGTTAAGAGCCTCCTGGATCTTCATCCCTGCCTGTAGCTGGGAGGCAGGAGGGGAGAGCATCTCCTCTGCACCCGAGGGGAAGGGGTGGGCACGTCCCGGGGCGGTGGGTGCCTCTGCCATGTCTCCCCGAGCACCCAAGGAGGGTCCCCCATCCCGTGGGTGCCAGGTACCGTCCCGGCCGGCAACGAGCCATATGGGGCGGTTCCAGCCCTTCCCCACGCAGCCCCTCGAGGACCTGCCATGCAGGCACAGCCTCCCCCCCTGCGTGGAGTCCAGCAGCACCCTAAAATGCAGCACCCTGACACCCCACCTCCTGGCGGGCAGCCACTCTCCTTGTCCCCACGATGGCCGGTCCCTGCTCTGTCCCCTGTGGCACGCACCCTGGCACTGGTCCTGGTTTACCCCAGGAGCTCCTTGCCCGGCTGCCCCAGCGTGAGGATTTCCATGAGCCCGAGTGGTCCTTGGCTCCGAGTCCTGCAGGGCAGCAGCGGTGGCGTCCCTGATGCCTGGGGCTCGGGCGAGTCAGTGCAGCAGCCCACAGCATGTTGGCCACGTGAACCCAGCAGAAGGAAGGTTTCCATACATCTCAGCCCACTTTTTGGGCATCTCCGCTGCTCCGCTGGGTTGTACCTCACTTCTGCCAGTGACGGAGCTGGCACCCAGTGAGGGTGTCCGTAGCCCGGCCGGGGTGGGGAGAGGTGGGTGGAGGAGCCACATGGGGAGCCACGGGGAGCCGGGGGAAGCGGTGGGGTGCGCAGGCAGAAGGGAGAGCATCCTTTTTTCGGTCCACAGCAGCGAGACTGCAGCATCGGTTGGTTTGGGCCGAGGCGCAGGCTGGGCTCCTGTCCTGAAAGGCAGCCAGTACGTGGCCGTGCGGACAGAGGGAATGTGCTGAGGAACAAAGTGGGAATGGCCCCGTGAGGACGTGGTTCATCTCCAACCCTGTACCCACAAACCAACAAACCCGGATGGAGTCAGTAATGAATCCTCCTGGCAGAGGGGAGACCATGCTCCAGGTTACTGCAAGGTCCCAGGAGACTCTCTGAAGTCCTCAACTACCCTTCTCTCACCCCAGTAGGACCTTCCCATCTAGGATGGCATCCTAGGGTCCTCAGTGGAGCTATCTGTCCAGGAAATGGACAAACTGTACGTGGTTGGGATGCTGAGCATCCCTTCTGCATCATCTCGGGGTCCCGTGAGCCTCAGGCAGCAGCAGGCTGGTCCCCCAACACTGAGGTCTCCATGGTCCTCCATGGCAAGGCAAACTTTGGTGAAGGTAGACCCTGTCTGGGGGACACTGGGCAGGGATGCTGGGCTTCATTCCCTCCTCTTGGTCCCCATCCAGCTCCGAGGCCTTGGTCCTCCTTGCACTTACCCAGGGCCGGGCTGGTTCCCGTCACGCTGACCCTCAGCAGGAGTACGTCCGGACCGTGGAGGTCTCCAGCCTTGGCGACCCAGAGGCACCAACTAGAAGTGAGTCAAAAAACAGTGTATGCAATTAGCAACTGTTCCAATTAGCCCTTGGCTTCCCACCGAAACATTTATTAGCCAGCAGCTGTGCACTGGAGCCACATGAAGATGAGGATCAAAGGAAGAGGGACATTTGGCCAGCCCTGATGCTCCCAAGGCTCCAGGGTACTTGGAAAGCTGCCACTTGCTGTCCCTCCTCCGGGCCAGGGAGGACACAGAATCACAGAATGATGTGAGGTTGGAAGGGAACCTCTGGAGATCATCCAGTCCAACCCCCTGCCAGAGCAGGGTCACCCAGACCAGGTGCCACAGGAACGTGTCCAGGTAGGGGTTGAGTGTCTCCAGAGATGGAGACTCCCCCACCTCTCTGGGCAGCCTCTGCCAGGGCTCTGACACCCTCACAGGGAAGAAGTTCCTCCTCATGTTTAGGTGGAACTCCCACATTGAAGTTTGTGCCTGTTACTAGTCCCTGCTGCCCCTGTCTGGGTGCTGCCAGAACTGGGGATTTTGTCCCAGGTTTCACTGTCCTCAGACAGGTGGGAATTGCAGCTTCCAGGGATGAGGTGGAAAAGGTTGACCAGAAGTTTGACCCAAACCACTGGATGGAAAACTGTGAAATTTGAGGGCATTTGGAGACAGTAGGAGAGCTGAACCCTGGGCTTGGAGTTGGAAGGTGAAAGCACAGATTTTTAATTTGCATTCAGTCATCTCTGAGCCTGCTGAAGCCAGCTCTGACCACTGGGGATGGGACAGTGGCACCAGGGTACCTGGTCCAGGGGACAAACTGGGGTGACCTGGCTGGAGCTGGTGCCTCCCTACAGCTTTGGAAAGGACCAGCTTTAGAAAGGAGTGCGTGGTCGTGGGGCAGAGCCTGGGACACACGTGCTCAGCTGTGGCACAGGACAGCCAGCAGCAGGGGCAGCACACGTGTCCAAGTGCCATCCCCGGGAAACCTCCTCAGCAGTGCTCACACAGAACTGAGCTGGTTATTTCAGGTCCTTTGGGGATGGTTTCCAAAAGGCAGGATGGACCAGGTTGGCTCAGACTAAGCTGCTTCTTCCTTACAGCCCCCAAAACCACCCCAGCAGGCTCTGATCTGTAGGCCAAACCCAGGGTGGGTGACACATATCCCTGTTTCATGCCCTGATCCAAGTCTCTCCCTCATCCTGGTGGTTTGAAACCGAGAAATCCCCCCTCAGACTAGAGTCTGAAATAACCCCTCCGAAAAACACACTTCCAGCCAACGATGGCTCAAGGATCAATGGATTCAGCATCACGGACGACCAGCTTCTCTCCCTCTCCTCTCCTGGTGGCACATCGCTGCCCACAATGGTCTGAGCAGAGGTGGGAGGGGACCCCGGGGAGAAGAGGGTGACCTACCTTCTGGGGGCATTTTCTTGGCTGGGGCGGAGGGAGGGGGCAGGGGCACCAGGCTGGTGACACGGAAGCCGGCAGGCAGCGTCTCGGCCGAGCCGCTCAGCATGTTGATGCTGTGGACGTCCCGTGGGCGGAAGCGCTTCCGCCAGGACGGGGTCCGACGGAAGGTCTTGTCGTCACCCTGCGAGGGAAAGGCAGGTTATGGACCTGGCAGCAATGGCAGCAGGACCATTTTCCCCCATGAGACACCAGCCCTGCTTGTGCCTGTACCTGGAGATCAACTCAAACAGTACAGAAGTGTGTGATCAAATTGGGAAAAGGACAGAGGAGCCCACAGCCCATAGCTTCATCCTCTCCAGCTTGCCTATGTCTTCTCTCCAACCTGCCTGCAAAGATGCCTTGGAGACCTCAACACACAAGTCTCAACGAAGACCTCATGGGACACATCTAGCCTTGGCCAGATAATGGCATCTGGAAGTGCCTGCTTCTCTCTGTGCTCTAAAAAGAGCTCTGACGAGCTCTGTTATCACATCTTATGGAGGAAAGCTCTACGCAGGAGAGACCTAGATGAATTCCCACCTTTGGTGACTCAACGTGAAGAGCTTTCTGGCTGCCTAACAGGGCATGTCCAACCCACCAGCTTTGCCCGCCGCAGATGTGTCATGCCCAGAACATCTGTGACTCTCAAAGGCAATATGAAAGCAGCTGGCACGGAAAGCCAGGTGAGGCTACTTGAAACTCAGCCCACCAAGCATGAGGCTAGAAATGATACACAAGACTCTGCCTCACCTGCCTCCACAGTTTGGCAGCACATACCTCCAGGGCCTTGGCTCATAGTTTTAGTTTATCCCACAGATACTGCTCATGTGACTGCTCTAGAGCGTTTGTGATGCACTATTTGACACCCCTGGACAAGCAGGGATAGAGCAGAGGTCCTGTCTCTCCTGTTTCTTGCCCAAGAACAGGCGCTCAGCAGGATCTGGACACGGGAGAAGTTTTGTACTCACATCATCCAGCCTCCGATCCGTGCCCAAGGCGAGCAGGTTGTTAAACTCCCTCTCCAGCACCTGTCGAGCCTGAAAATAGCATCAAATGAAGGTTCCCCATCAGTGCAGACAGTTCCCAACACAAGCCTGTGTCCCAGGAAACCCTTTGAAAGGCAGAGTTGAGTTGGTGGGACTGGTGGAGTCATAGAATTATAGGATGGCTAGAGTTGGAAGGAACTTTAAAGATCATCAAGTTCCAATCACCTGCCCTGGGCAGGGACACCTCCCACCATACGAGGGTTGCTCCAAGCACCATCCAGCCTGGCCTTGAACCCCTCCAGGGATGGGGCAGCCACAGCTTCTCGGGGCAGCCTGGGCCAGGGTCTCACCACCCTCACACCAAAGAAGTTCTTCCCCACATCTCAGCTCCATCTCCCCTCTTTCAGAGTCAAACCCTTCCCCCTCATCCTAGGGCTCCCTTCCCTCATCAAGAGTCCCTCCCCAGCTTTCCTGGAGTCCCACTGCATCTGTGTCCCACGCTGGCTGCTCTCCTCCAAACCCTCAGGGATGCTGCTCTCACCTGTGTGTTCTGCGTTGGGATTTGCAGCACGAGTGCCAGGCTGTTGTGGTCGAAGTTTTCATCAAGGGCCAGGAGTGCCCCATGCACCCCGCTCTCCACGAGGTTGTTGGCGTACTCGCGAAGCCCAATGGACTGGATCCAGTGGATGACCTGGTCGTTGGTCCATACCAACACATCTGCAAAAGAGCAAGGACGTGTCTCAGAGCCAGCTCAGACCACACTCTCTGCGTTGCGTGGGGACCTGATGGTGTCCTGAAGCCCTTTGGCTCTGCCCCAGGCTGATCCTGGGATTCTGCTTCCTGAGCCAGCAGCGATACCGGGTGCTCAAGTGCCGGGAACAGCTCACTGCAATTTACCAAAGTAAATGCTGAAATAACAGGCAGAAAACAACTGTGAAAATTAATCCTAAGAACCCACGGCTGCTGGTGTAATTAGGGGCATTATCAATAATGAGATGTAATCTAAGCAGCAGCCAGATGCGCAGGGAATCTCAGGACAGCCAGGAAGGGGAGGCTGAGTGAGCTGGGGTGGGTTCTGAGTATCTGAAACGGGCAGGAGAAGTTGATCCAACACTTGGAACGGATCTTTCCTGTCTTGACCCCCTTCCTCCCTCCTCATGCCTTCTGGGCCAAGCTGCACAAAGCCACTTGGAGCCATCTGTTGGGGAAATACTGCTCTCCAGGGAGAACAGTCCTCCGGGCAGGGCTTCTCAGAAATAATGGTTTTCCCTAGGGCGTTAAAAACAAGGGATAGGAGAGAGACCACCACTGGGCATCTCTTGGGAGGTTTTCCATCTCCTTTTCCAGAGCTGGGTGCTGTAGGTGGCTGCTGACCTTTGATTTCGTGCTGGGTCTCTTCTCGCCTCCTTTCGAGCTCTTTGCGGTCGTAGTTGAGCCTCTTCAGGCACATGATGCCGTACTGCAGACTGGTGCTGCAAGGACACGAGATGTCACCCAACCCTCAGGAGGGCTCAGCATCTCACTGGAGGGGCCTGCAGAGGGAACCACTTCCCCACTTGCCCTCCACATGCCCAAAGGATGCTTCGGGTCAGGGTTGGGTCAGCACAGACACAGTCCAAAGGGAAGACTTTGGCCAGAAAACAGGGAACATCCCTCCCATCCATGGTAATTCCCCATTCCATCGGTTTTACTCTGTTCCACCTGCTGGAGGGTGCAGGGATCTAAGGAATAATACTCTCAGCTTGGTGGCTGGGGAGAACCAGCCCATGGGAGCTGCTCCAGGGTTCATCCCCAGAGCAGAAAGGGCCTTGGCAGGCCCATGGACAAAGCCAAGGTTGGGGTAGATGGTGGTACCCCATGGGTTGGAGTATCGATCTGCCCACCCAAAAGCCAGGATGTGCTCCCCGTGGCACCCCTTCCTCTCTGCCAGCCAGAGAGAGGAAGGAGACAATGCCCATGATCACCATCACAACCATTCCTGGTCTGAGCTGAGCACTGGCAGTCAGCAGACAAGGATGCTGATGCTTGGGCAAGGTGGTTGGGGTGGCATAAGCCTTCTCCAAGCTGGGCTACTGGCTGATGACTGCTTTGTCTGCCACTGGGAGACTCGGTGGAATGAGCCTTTATTTTGCCTGTGGTTTGCTCCACAGCCAGGAGGAGGCTTGGTCCTCTGCAGTTTTGCTGGAAGGAGTGTGCTGAAGGAGAACATTTGCCCATACGACCTGCCCCGGAGGAGGTGGCTGAGTTTAGCCTAGAAATGCCATCCTCCAGGGCTGGCCAAGACAGGGAAGAATCCCTCAAATTGCCTCATCCTCTCTCTACTCCATATACAGACCTCCTGAAGGAAAGGGCTCACCGGTGGAAGCTGTCCACCATCTTCAGGTGCACTCGGAGATCTTTCTTGGTGAGGTGGTCCAGCATCCGTGCATCAACCAGACACTCCATGAAGTAGCTGCGATACTGCGGGAGACCCAAGCTGGGCAACCACTCGTTCCCAATCCACTCGTGGTTCATGTCCCCATAGGCCAGTGTCTGTGGAGAAGCAAATGGAGAAGCCTGGGAGAAATCAGGTCTTGGTGGAGCTGCAGACTCCCAGGAGACCAGTGACAGCTTAATGCTGCAGCCTGGGGGTCACTGTCCTGAGTATCAGACCTTGGCCAGAGGAGTTCAAACCCAGCTTGTACTGAAGGAGCTGGAGGAAACAGTCCTGATGGCCATGACCTGTGTCCTACTGGTGTCCCCCAAGGAGACTAGGCAGTAGCCAAAAATCAAGCATAAGGGATAGTTGGGCTTTATGACCAGCTTCTTCTGGAAAGGGCACATTCACGAAAGCTGAAGCAACTAAGAAATAGGTTTTAGTGTATCCCCAACTGACTTTCAAGAAGCTTAGAAATCACCAAAATATCTACTTTGTGAATTCAAAACGGAAAAAAAAAAAAAGTCAGTTTTGGGCAGAACACCACTTACTTTCACCATAAGCTGATTCTGGGCCCAAAAATTTAAAAAAAAAAAAAAATCCACTAGAATAAAAGCAAAACTTGGGGAGTGATAAAACCAGAACGGGTGGATCCAAGCAGGCTTCTTTCCTCCCACCTTTTCAGATAATAAAAATGGTCTATATCCTGAACTTGGGGCTAAAAAAAACAAGTGAAAACAAAATGTCTGTGCAGCTAGAAACCTGCCTCCATGCAGGGTTTTTGCTCACTCTTATATTGGAGTTTAACACAGGATCTGTGTCTTTCACAGAAAAAAATCACTCTCCCTGAAGCAGAGGATGCTGCTTGATGCAAGACCCCAGGAGGACCATGCCATGCCCAAGAGATAGCCCAGAAGAGCAACCCCAGGGTGTGGGCTCAGACTCCAAGCAGGACTTGGGGAATAGTGATGCCCTGAGCTCACCCCCTGGGTGCCCTGTCATGCCCAGCTTTCCCTCCCACATCCACCCCAGGTACCGCCCACGGAAAAGGGTGACACGGGGACCTCACCTGTGCCCAGCTGCCTTCCTCTGTGTCCTAAGCGTGACACATGCAGCATGTCAATAGAAAGGACAGAGAAGGTCAGTACCTGGTGGCCCTGCACTGTGCTGAGCATGGGACTCCTTGGTAGGGTAAGACCCAGAGGGGACAGGGGTCGGTGTCATGGCTGCATGGTTTGGGGAGCCTTGTCAACAGGGTGCTGAGGACACCCCCACCCCATCTCTCTGTCAAGTAAGCAGGATACAGAATGGACAGGAGATGGCACAGACACTGGGGCTCATCCATCTTTCCTGGGAAATATGGGTAGTTCTTGGGTCCCCCATAGACAGATGGAAGCAGAGAGAAACCTCAGCTTCAGCTCATAGGTCTCAACCCCCAGTGGGGCTGCCCAAACCCATTTCCCAATTTTGTAGCCATTTCTTCCTTTGTCTGCACTGGTTTCAGTCAACCTCACAAAACCTGCCAAGGGGAAGCGTCACATCCCTGCCGTAACTCTTGAGCTCTCCATCCCCAAAAGGTACCCACCAGTTACAGGTGCCAGTTACAGGCCTGTGCTGCTCGACCAGCAGACACAAGCTCCAATAAAATGCCTCATTCGCACAAGAAATCCCAAATCCTTCTGGTCTGAGGCATGGACATGGGGTCCAGTTGCAGAGAGAGGCACGTGGCTACATCTCTCCAAAGGAGCCAGAGCTTTTGGGAGCACGACCGCATCCCTCCAAAGGACCCCCCAGCTATCAGCCAGAGTGGTGGGGACACAACATTTGGGTGTGTAAATGGGAGATTAGACAGTCACCTCTTTGGATATAACCGACGTGGGACTCCATCTCTCAGAATCACAGAATGATATGGGGTTGGAAGAGACCTCTGGAGATCACCTAGTCCAACCCCCCCATCTCATGCATCTATCTGATATCACTCTTGGGTTTTGTCTTTCTTTCCTCTACCTCACAAGCTACTCCAGACCCAGCAAAACCCACCGGGGCTTGACAAAGGAAAATGCATCTGATGTTTTTTGAGCTAGTTTTAGACATTTTTTTGGATATTGAAGCTTGAAAGATGGTTTCTAAACAGGTGCACAGTGCTGGCCAAAAGCTGACACATGAGCCGGAGCAAAGATCCCCTTCCCTCCCAGGGTTTAGCATGTTAATGCATGCCCAGGGCTCTGCCCGGTAACCGATACACCGTGCGGCGGCAGCGGGGCCGGCCTCACCGTCTTGGTGGAAGTCGCCATGTTCTCCATCTCCTCATGTGTGACCCAGACATTTCCAGAGGACTGCAGGGAAAAGAGCGGAGTGGTCAGGATAAAACACCATGGAGCCGTGGCCTCAGCAAACAACCATGATGGAAACAAACCTGGCTCAGGCTTATGGAGGATTAGGCCACCCTTGTGCTTGGACTCGTACTGGGGAGATCTGGCAGCATCCTTGCAGCTTGGGCTGGTGGCACCCCACTGACTGAGAGGACCCTGGGCTGTCTGTGCAGCCACAGAGAGAACAAGGACCACTGGCCTTTTGGCCACCCTTATACTTTGGTGGTATGCCCATGGAGCCTGCAGGCTTGTCTCGGACAGCTGTGACCCCAGCCATGGCCATCTGAGGGGACACACCATGCTTGGGGCCCTTCTGTGTTTCTACAGCACCATTAATCCCTCAGGGGTTTGAGGGACCAGCACAAGACACGATCCCTCCATCTATTCCATGTCCTATCCCACCTCTGAGTGTGAGGTAAGAGCATCTGCTGGTGCCTCAAGACAGGAGAGTGTTTCACACTCAATGGCCATCAACATCTTTGTGTCTGAGGACACTTGTCTGGTGACTTGACTGGTCCATGAGGGAACATCACCCCCTCCACAGCTACACTTGCTTGTGACACCGGGACTCCCTGGGGACTGATGGACCACTGTGGCCCCAAGGAGTCAGGAAACAGGGGGAAACATGTGCATTGTCCTGCCTGTCTGGGGGAAGAGTGGACACCTACCGTCCGTGAGGTGGGTGGTGCAGAGGGGCTGGTGAGCGAGACCATCTCCTGGATGGCCAGACGCAACTTCAGGCGATGCAGCGCGTTGCTGATGCCGATCTCCCTCTGGATCTCCGTGTCAGACAGAGCTGACATGATGGCTCCACTCTTCACGTTGGCTCGGCAAGCAGCAACGTACCAGGCCGGCATCCCCACCCAGAGCTGCCAAAACAGGGCAAAGCCAGTCACTGCCTCAGTCAACCTTTCCTCACTTCCTCTGGTAGGACCAAGGTCACCCTCTCTGAAGCTCAGTATCAAAGTTGGAGACCCACACAGGGTTCCTTTTTCGTTTGTACCTTGCACCGATGGCCTGTGGCTGCCCAGCACCCCTATGTCTGATGGACACAGCACAGGGAAAGAGCACCCCCAGAGCCTTTCAACTCAAAGCTACAGCATGGGCTTGAAGAAACCCCAAACCACAGCTCTAACGACCATGTGAGAGATCTGGGGTTCTGTTCTGCTCCCCCAGGTTTTGTAACCACCAACCCCATGCAAGGACCTAGCATGGTGGGGCTGCAGGGTGCCACACCGCTGTCAGCAGAGCAGACTACAGAGAGATGGTGACAGCAGAGCTGTCAGTGCATGGGGACAATGCAGGGACAACACACAGGCATGTTCTGCCTCACCTCCAGCCAGGAGACAACCGTGGGGCCGTCCCAGTGAGCAAAGGGCAATCCTTTCCTCCGAGCCTCTTCCAGGAGTTCATGCCTGGAGGGAACAAAGGCAGAAGTGTTATTTATTTGGGGCTTGTGGGGAAGGGAGCAACTTTTCACAGAATCTTCATGGTTGGAAGATCATCGAGTCCAACCATACACACCCCAAAAAAAAACAAATAAAAAACCCACCCCAAAAAAACCAACCCAACCCCACAAAACAAATCACCCAAGGGAAGAGACCATGGGCAGTAAGAAACAGCTGGCAGCAAAGCAATAAAGGAGCTAAAAAGACTCAAGAGAGGGTGAAGATGAGAAGCCTTTCCAGAAATTCCCCACGCCAGGGCTTCTCAGCCATAGAAACACAGAATGGTCTGGGTTGGAAGGGACCTTAAAGATCACCTAGTTCCAACCCTTTTTGCCCTGGGCGGGGACACCTCCCACCAGACCAGGTTCCTCAAAGCCCTGTCCAGCCTGGTCTTGAACCCCTCCAGGGAAGGGGCATTTTCTTGCTGGGGCAGGGAAAGAGGTTCACTCACTTCTTCCGCAGGCGCCGATCCTTCTCAGCCTGAGCCCCCAGCTTGCCAAGTCCCAAAGGGTCCTGCATGCCCACTTCCATGTCAGTCAGCAGGACTACTGAGCAAGCAAGAGGTCCTCACGTCAGTGTGACGTCCCACGGGTTCCTTGTGGGCACTGCCACAGCCCCCATGCCAGGGTGTACAGTGGCCACACAGGAGGTGACAGTCCCCATTTCCAGCCCAGCCCCACAGCCCCCCTATACCCCTGGGAAGCCCAAGGGGATCCACAAAATTAAAGCAGTAAAGGATTTAGGAGCTGGAAAAGCAGCTCCTACCAAAGGGCTCTGCAAAATCAAGAACGTCCCATGGGGAGGGAAGCAGATTTGGGGACACTAAAGTGAGATTTAGTCACAGGGAGTCACTTCCTTTATGGCAGCTCTTGCAGAGCTCAGGCCAGAATGGGTCGTGGGGCAGAAAGGACCAGAACCCAATGACCCTTGAGCTGCAGGGAGCCCAGAACCAGTGGCCCCAACACCCCCAAACCAGCAGGAGTGTCCCTGCTCTTCCGCTCTTCACCCCAAAAGCACCCCAAATCCAGAGTCCGGCCCAAGAGTTCTCCCACCCGGCACGGAGGGGAGTAGGGCTGCTCACGGACCCTGCCCCGTGGCCCCTTCTCTGCTCAGCTGAATCAAGCGACCCTTCTCTTTTTTCCCGAACAAGCGCCCGATGGAGGATTTGATCCCCTTCCTCTTGGAGCCCTTGTGCAAGGAGTCTTGGCTGCTGTTGCTGCTGGCGTTGCCGGCCTGCTCCTCCAGTGAGCTGGGGATGGAGGAGGGAGAGGAACAGCAAAGCCTTTAGGTTATTCCCAAGCAGCCGTGACAAATCCCAACCCATCCCCCAGTCCCCGCTAAATCCTCAACCCAACAGAGCAGGCGCTGGTGTGGGATCCAAAGGGTGCTCCACGTACCTCTTCCCATCCTCCTGGCTCAGCGCGGGGTGGCCCAGCTTCTCCAGCCGCAACGTCCTGGGTGAGGATGGTGGGGACGTCTCGCATTTGATGGTGGTTTTATCCTCACGGCTTTCATCCCGAGCTGAGGGTGACTGAACAAGCAGAGAAGCCATGAGGCTGGGTGGCCAAAGCCAGCTCCATCCTTGCCCTGCTGCCTGCCTCTCTCTTGCTCCGTGGAGGCATGGCCAAAAGAGCCACCAGGGCCCTGAGGCTTTGCCACGCTCCAGGATTGGCCTGAACTAGAGCTCTGGCAATGGCTCGAGATGCCCAAGCAGATGGGGAGGATGTGGCCGGGTGGCCAAGATCCCTGGGAACAGGGAGGAGAGAGGATGCAGCCCCGTGGTCCAGGTCAGGGTGTGGGGACAGAAGCTGCTGGCCCTCAGCAGAGGGTTCTGTGGAGCACAGATGAGAATGTCCCAAAGACAGCCTTGTCGCCAGAGGGGACAAGCAATGTTTGAGGACCTAGTGGCTTTCTGAACCTCCCCATGTCCTGCCAGACCCCCCAGGCTGCCAGCAGACACATCTCCAAGGACCTTACGGGATCCCCGTGATCCTTCTGCTGAATCCCTGGGGTCTCCAGCTCCATCCCATGCCTGCTGCGCCCTGACCTGGTGTGGACAAAGCCAGGAGCAGGCTGGAAAAGGGGCCTGGACAAAACCCAAGGGGATGGGAGCCACTCACTAGCAGTTTCCTCCGGTGCTTCCTCAAGTCGCTGGGCTGATTGCAAGGGGGAAAGCGAGAGAGACACAGAAAGGGGGGCAGTTAATGGAGAACCCCCGCGCAGAGCCGCCCCGGGGCAGGTGTGCCAGGCTGGCACGACAGCAAACACGGGCACACCCGTTCCACCCACACCACCCTCCTGCACACCCGTGCAGACACCGGGGCATCGCCCCCACCCCACACAGACACCAGCCCCCCATTGCCCCCTGTTCCTCCTCACCAACGTCATGATCCCCATGCGGTCCAGGTCCTGCGCGGCGCTGCGGGAGGTGAGCTTGGGGGTGGAGCGGCCGCTGAGTGGGGGGGACGAGCTGGCCAGGGACAGGGCGGTCAGCGAGGTGGGGATGGAAGCCCTTTTGCAGAGCTGGGTGAGGTTGAGGCCCTCCATGCTGCCGCTGGTGACACGGGTCTCCAGCTCCTCCGCTCGGAGCTCAGTGGACTCCTTCTCCTCTTGGATCATCCTGCGGGAATAGCGGGGCTCAGGGTTCCTGGCTCCCCACCTTTCTGGGGAGTCATCTCCACCTTCCAGCCACAGGATCTCCCTGCTCTGGGGAAATGCACCTTGGGTGCTGTGACTTGAGACCCAGCTTCCAGGAATGGCAGCAAGACCCACAGGGATCCACATAAACCAAAGCTGAGACACACCACAAGTTCTTTTCATACTCATAGGAGACTTTTTTAAACACAATGATCCTTTCCGTGAGCCAGCACCGTGCAGCTGAAGGACAAGGACCAAGCTCTGTGGCTGGATGCCCTGTAGCCATTTCCTTGGTGGAAGCTGGGCCAAGACCTCAATTTTAGGGCATGAGAGCCTCCTCCCACCACCTGGCTGTTTGCTTTGCCCCCAGAGCCATTTCAGAGCAAGGCAGAGGTGGGGTTTGGCCACAGTTGTTACCTGATCTCCTCGTTGATGGCATCCAGCTGCTCCTGGAGCATCATGGCCAACGTCTGGGCATCTGAGTGCCCACCAGGGGAGAGCACATCCATGGAGCTGAAGAGCGTCTCGCGGTCATCCTCATCCACATCAGAGATCTCAGGGTCACTGTCGAAGGCGTGAGGCCCCGTGGCCAGGACGCTGCCTGCCTGGGCCTGCTCCCAGTCCTGGGGGAACAAGGTCTGCTGGTCCCACATGGCACCCCCAGGTCTCCAAAAGCCAAACTGGTCACACCTCAACACAATCCCTGTGGAGAAACTCTTCCCCATCCTGTATTATCCCCATCCACGCACAAGCTTAAGGAAAATGCCCCATGTCCCCCAAGTCGGGGACATGTGAGACCAGTGTGTAAGGCAGGAGGAGAGCCCAACTTTGACCCCATCTGGCACAACGATGGATTACCTTGGTTGACTCCTCTCGCCGGGCAGCAAATCGGCCCTTCTGCGCCCGAGGCAGGCCCGGGGCGGTACCGAAAGGCTCAGCCGGGGCATGGACCACGGCACTCAGCGGGAAGCGCAGGTCCGTGGTGCTGCCCATATGGGACCTGGGGAGAAAGAACCTTGTCAGGGACATTGCTCCATCTAAGGATGCCCCTGTCCTTGGGCTGCTCCCCTCGAAGCCCAGGTTGGCTCAGGATAGCGGAGGATGAGAGGATGAGGCCACCTCGGGATGCCCACACAGCAATGCCTGCCTGCTCCACAGGAAATGATGCAAAACCAGGTTTCAGAAAAAAAGATGCCCCATTCCCACCACACTGGTCCTGGAGGTGGGCTCACACACTGCAGGAAGCTCAGCCCTGAGCCTTGCCCTGCTGCAGCTGAGACCAGCCAGTTCTGGCCAAACCCACACTGCCTTTCTTCTCCCTTCCCCGGCTGCAGAACAGGGGCCAGCAAGGGACATTTTCTACTTCATTTTATGTTTTCTTCAATATTTTCATGAAAAAAACCCAACCCAACCCTGAAGAATAATATCCCATTTGAAACAGATCTTCCATGTGTGAGGACATGAGTTTGGAAGTCCTGGGTTTAGTTCTGGGCCGGTTCCAGGAGGAGAGGGAAATGCTGGAGAGACTCCAGTGGAGGCTACAAAGATGCTCAGAGGCTGGAGCATCTCTTTGCTGGGGAAAGGCTGAGGGACCTGGGGCTGTTCAGCTGGAGAAGAGTAGAATGAGAGGGGATCTCATCAAGGCTGGGTAAGAGCTAAAGGGTGGGGGGCAAGAGGATGGGGCCAGGGTCTTCTCAGTGGTGCCTGGGGACAGGAGAAGGGGCAATGGGAGCAAACTGGAACATGGGAAATTCCATCTGAACATGAGGAGGAACTTTCCTGTGAGGGTGGCAGAGCCCTGGCAGAGGCTGCCCAGAGAGGGTGTGGAGTCTCCTTCTCTGGAGATTCAACCCCACCTGGACATGTTCTTGTGGGACCTGCTCTGGGTGTCCCTGCTCTGGCAGGGGGTTGGACTGGATGGTCTCCAGAGGTCCCTTCCAACCTCTACAGTTCTGTGATTCTGTGATCTCCCAGCAGAAACTGGCTAAGACTCCTCCCTCCTCCTCCTCCTCCTCCTCCATGCTTGGTGCTTGGGAGCAGGTCCCTGTGCCAGGCAGGGCAATGCAGTGGCTGCTGTTGGACACGAGGCCACTTTTTGCCACTCGTGGCACTCATTGCATGTCTCCATGATGCCTGGTTGCTTCTCTGCATCTTGAAGACCCAACCACGCAGCTGAGCACAGCGCCTTCCTGGAGCAGGGGTCACTACTCCCTGTACACATTGCCAGAAGAGGCACGAGGAATTTTTTTCATTTAAGATGACAAAAGCAGTTATCCAAGGCAGATCCACGTTTTTCCACCAGGGTGGGTCTGGTTTGCAGTGCAGACACGGATCCGGGCTCCCACCCCCAGCATCCTACCCAGCCCAGACAAGACTGTTAACACGAGCAGCTTGGCTTGGCGTCAGCCTGGTGTTTGCAGACGAAGGCACAGCCCAAGTTTCAAGGGGATTTAAGCTGCGGAGCCGCTGACAAGCTGCTCCCGAGCTAAAAACAGATAAAGGCGCCTTAGACAAAAGCTGACATTTCAGCTGGGGGATTATTCTGGCCTCTGTAACTCAAGCTTTCTGCTGATTTTTCCTCCAAGAAATTAAAAAAACAAAATAAAAATAAATGACTGTCCATTCTGTTCTTACAAACCCATACAAAGAGGTCTCACACGTGCTCCAGACACTCCTCTGGCACTCAGCTATTCTTCATCCCCACAAGTTCTTCCTCGCTCCCCCTGACAGATGCAGGGGCCTCCAGGTCTTCTCCTCTCTGCCACAGCTGCTGGCAGAGTCAAAGTTGGTTACACTGCCTCCTTCCACCTCTTCCAGCCTTCCCGGGAGGAGAATGCTCCCCACCAGCATTTGCTCTTACCAATCCCTCACTGACTCTAACTCACTTCAAAAGTGCTCAGAGAGGTGGTCTCCCAGGCGGCCACACAAGACACTGGGGGGCATCTCCTGCTGGCACCCTCTTTTTCTAACCCCCCTGGTTTCTTGCAATGGTTCTGGGTACCCCTAGTCAGTGCCTGGGCTGAGACCTGATGGACTCACCTCTCCTCCTGACGCTCTGGCCCAGGACCTCCCCATCTCCCACCTGACTTTAAATGAAAGGGTGTGGGAGGACCATTGTAGAAAGGAGGGGGAAAAATGAGGGGATTTCATCCTCCTTTGCCTGCAGCAGCTCAAAAGAGATTCCTCCTTCTCCAGCAGCCCATCCCCAGCACACCACAGGGGGAAGCATTTGGTGAACATCCAGCTTTCATGGAAAACAAAGCCCTAAGCCCTTTGTGCAGAAAAAGAAATGATGCCCAGTGGTTTTTTTGCCCTCAGAAAAGTGAATTTTGGGCCATTCAGTTGGGATGGACTATTTCTAGCAGTCTGCATCCCACCCCAGGATAAACCCATGGTGGGGACATCACAAGCCAGAGCTGACCCTACTGTGATGATCTACCCTGCAGCCCACACTGAGGCTTGGTGAAACCAGAAATGCTTGATGCCAACAGCATTTTGGGGCCCTAAAAGTACAACGCCTCCCCAGCCATGGCAGCAGGATGGAAGGAGGAGGTTCTTACCTTGCGTGCACGCTCTCCACGAATGTCCCACTTCTGGTCTTGAGCTGATCGACCTCCAGCCTCAGTTTGTCGATCTCATCGGACAACCGCCGCTGTTTGGGGTGAGACGAGAGACAGGCAGGGGTTGGTTTTGCTCTGAAGAGCAGCCAGGTTCGGGGCAATCCACATCCTCAGCTATTGCCAGGTTTATGTTCCCCTTAAAAAACCCCCATTCCAGGTTTAAAGCACCTTTGACCCATTGGTAAAGAAACAGCTCATGCAGGTGACCGTGAATGACGATGCCGGGGCGATGCCGCGAGGGGAGGAGGTGACCACAGGCCAGACAGACAGACACGCGGTGCCCAGAGCGATGCTGCTTTGAGAGATGAAGGAAAACCAGTCCCACTGGGATGCTCTGCCTTGCTCCAGGCTGCCCGTGGGCAAACGGGCCGGCAGTGAGGGACCCGCTAGCCAAATTTGACTCTGGTCCTGTCCCTCCTGCTGCCAGCCCCATCCTCCCATCAGGAGCCCGTGCCTGCTCTGTTTGGCCACGGTGTCCTGTGGGAGATGTGAGGGGAGAGGCGGAGGGTGGCTGGGGAGGTGGGTGGGGGCAGGGATGACGGGATCCTCCAGGCACAGCAGGATCCGGTCTCGCGGACAAATGGGCAGATCCAGGGTGGGCAACATGCAGGCAGTGCCATGCAGGGCTCCCAGCTTTGCCTCTGCCCGCAACCGAGCAGCCGTGGCTGGGATGCAGAAGCAGGTGCCCACTCATCCTCGCCGCGGGAGAGCAAGGCCCTGGGCAAGGGGGTAAAGCAGCCCCCCAGTTCCCCCAGTCATGCATGAGACATGGGATACATCCCAAAAGCGCCCGTTTCTTCCAAGAGCTGTGACCCTCCAGCTTTCCAGCACAGACCAACATGGACTGGTGTTGGAGACCCTGCTTAGATGCTTTGTCTGAGAGCTGGGTGTGAAGACCTATGGGGCCTCCTGCAAGCTGGGTATGGAGCATATCCTCCCCCCAATTTGAGCTTCAAGGGGAGGAAGGGGATGCGGCTGCTCCATGGAGTGCTGGGGTGAACCCTCCTCTAGAAGCCACCCCGTCCTCGCTGCTGTCCTCGGCCGGGGGGTCAGGGATGGATGAATGTGAGAGAAATACGGAGACGGGACTGAACGTGCCTGTTTGGGAATCAAACCGGGGGTCTCCGGGGAGGTGGGTGGCAGCTTCCATCCAGCCACTGCGTGGGGTTAGTTTGTGACCTCCTGCTGCTGGGTGCTTTGGGATCCCAGCTCCTCCAAAACTAGGGTATTTTAGGAGGTGCGACTGCCACTAGCCGGGGACTGGGAGTGAGGAAGCGCAGTCACTAGGGCAGGCTCCCTGCAGCAGCATTTACCTTGTCGTGCTGGTGTTCCTCTATCTGCTTTTGGGTATTTTCCAGCTCTTGTAACAATGTGTTCTTTGGAAAAAAAATGAAAAATAAATAAAATGAAACGAAAGAAAAGGGAACAAAAACAGGAAAGAAAAAGAGAGAGCCTTTAGGAAACGGCTGTGTGGCCTCCCGGGAGCGGCCAGTGTGGAATTGCTGCATGGATGGTGTGATGGACACCTGGCAGGAGGGATGGCAACGGGTCCCTGATCTATTCCTCACCTACCCGCTTGTGAACTGGTCTTTGCAGACCTCCTGCTCCTCAAGCAGGGTCGCCGCAGCTCAATTCCTGCCTCATCCCAGGGCCAGGGAACGGACACGGACAGAGGGCAAGTGGCGATTAGAGAGCTGACGGGCAGGGCTTGAAGATTAGGAAACGTGTCTGAGAGGAGATCAGCTCCTCCAGCAGCTGTATCAAGGGCAAAAATGTGCCCTACATCTAAGCTAGGGAACAGGCAGGGGCAAAAGATGTGTTTGCAGCTGCTTGACCTGGTGCTCTTTTTTTGGGAGGTGCTGGCAGCCAAACAGGACCATTTCTGCCTGTGTAAGACCTGGAGAAACACTCTGGGTGAGCCATTGCCAGCAGCAGGCTGAGGACCAGATGATGCCCGTTTAGGAGGTACCACCACTCTGGTCCCTGATCTTGCTGGGGTGAGTATTTGGACTCAGGCCCATGTGGTGGGTCCTGCTCTTTATTGAGAACCTTCCAGACTGATCTGCTGAGTGAGCGCACACTCTGGCACAGCCAGGTCTGCCCGGGGACAGGAGGTGCAGAGCAGTGGACAGACCCGGTCCTGGAGGTCATCAGCTCCCCTCTGTGCTCTGACTTGCTGAGGGGAGCCAGGTCCCTGCAGGAACCCAAAGAGAGGTGAGTTATCAAGGCCTGAGCTCCTGGTGATGTTACAAGGGGAATCTCTGCTCATTGCATCCACGCTGGGGCAGCAGCAGCTCCAGTTGCCCAGGAGGAGTGGGGTGGGAGCTGGGAGGCTGCTGGTGGACTCTGTCCTGGCTCGGAGAAGGCAGAGCCGTCTCACCTTTGTGGACAGGAACGTTTCCAGGCAGCAGGTGGAGGGGATGGGCAGGGGGGAGAGGATGAACACCGCATTTTCTCCTGCAAAATGCAGTAGGGTTTTACTGCGACAGCCGGGCACAGGTTGCAGTTGAGGCTGTGCCCAGGAGAGACACGGGGAAGGGAGGGAAATGGAGCAGGAGGAATCCTGCTGCTGTGAGAGGTGGAAGGTGGTAGGGAGCAAGGGCTGGGCAGAGGTGGGGTGCAATGCAGAGCACGCTTCCCTGCGCTCCCACCAGCCCCGGCTGGTGTCCTGCATGTGATCATTTCTCCACTCCCTGCACAGGTACTTCCCAACTCCTGCGCTGTGGCTGGCCAAGGCTCTGCACCGGAGAGGCTGCGGACTCCTCCATCCCCCCACCAGCTCCCCCAGAGGACCTCCTGCTTGCCAGCCACTACCTTCTCCTCCAGGGCCGCCATCCTCTCCTTGAGGTGCAGCTGCAGCCGCTCGTTGGACTCGCTCAGCAGCCGGTCCACGGTGTCCGAGAGCCGCTTGTTGTGCTCCTCGTTCATCTTCTCCCGCTGGCGGGCCTGCAGAGGCAAACAGTGACCATCCACACGAGATCCAGTGGATCCACTCCTCCTGCCATGAGGGGCTCAGTGCTCTCCTGCCATCCCACGTCAGAGCTGATCCACCAGACCCAACTTTTGGGGACAAATCTAACCCTCTGGTGTGGTTCTGCTGCTTCCTGCCATTTTCCAGCCAGGGATGAACTGGAGAGAGGACAGAATCCAGAGAACTCCTGCCTGCCCAACCCTCAAAAATCTTCACCCGTGCATCTGTCACACTGGGGGGGCACATTCCAGACCCCAGAGGGTGCTGATCCTCTGGATTTGCAAAGGTGTCTCCAAATGCCTGTCCCAGACCAAAACAACCAGGGGCTTCCCCAGGGACACACACCATAAAGCCACCTGGGCAGCCTGAGACATGGGCATCACAATCTCCTGCATGGACACTGGTTAAGGGGCACAGCAGGAATTGTGTGTCCTGTGACACATCGGCCACATCCCTGTCCTTTTGAGGGGCAGGACTCTTTTCCCCAGTGCTCATCGGTCTCTGCCCACTCCTGACCCAGGCTGGGAAGAAAAGCAGCTGGAGCTTCCTCCTCCGCCCCACATTTTGAGTCCCAGTTTGCCCGAGGAGGTGATGCTGGGAGAGGAGTGGATGTGGCATGCTAACAGCAAGCCTTGGACGCCTGGGAGAGGGGGAAATCACAGCAGAGTGTGTCATGAGATCCTGAGTGACTCTGGATAAAGAGATCCTGGATGGCGAAAGGATTAACCAGGCCCCTCTCCCCATTCTGCTTCAGAGACACCAGCGAGCCCACTGTTCATGGTGTGCCCAGGTTCCTGGTCACCATGGCAAGACAGAGCTAAAGCCGGATCATCACCAACAGAGACCCTCAGGTCCAGGCTGAGCAGAACTTACCCTGGCCAGCTCCTGGTTCTTCTCCTCTAGCTGGCTCTCCAGCTGCCGGAGGTGCTCCTCGATGCTCCCGTGCCTCTCTTCTGCCTGGGAAAAGCAGAGCAGCCCTAATGGATGATGCTCCCCAGAACCATACGGGTCCTCCAAGCACTCCTCCTGCACCTCCACCTCCACCCCAGCATCCTTCTCCAGATGCTGCCCTCTCTCCTGTGCCCCTGCCACGGTTCACTGCGTGCTCTGAGGCCAGAACAACCCCGCTAATCAGGTGATGGGAGATGGAGGGGGGCTCTGTCAGGGACCTGGGACCTGTCCCACTGCCTGCAAAGGGCAGGGCTGGCTGTACCACAGCTCCTTCCAGGCCTACGCCCTCCCAGACCCAGCCTGGGTCCTTCCTCCTCCTCCTCCTCCTCCTCCCAGAGTGCTCCCAGCCCAAGCTGAAGGCCACTCAGATCAACAGGGCCACCTCTGCCTTGGAGAAAGGAGCTGAGGGAAGGGAGCAAACTCTGTGCATGTCCTACATCAGGAGCAAACACACTTGTCCCTGCAGCCAAGAGGGATGCAGAGGACAGCAAAGCATAGAAGCTGGCAATGAGAGCAGGGTGTTTTGGGCCTGACAGGGCTTCATCTCTGCAGGGGGGCACCCAGACCTGCCTCTTCCTCTGGTTTCTGTGCTCTCTCCCGTCCTGGATGTCCCTGAGCATCCCGCACACTTGCCTTGGTGAGCGCGGCGATGCGCTGGGCCAGCTCTGCTTCCACCTCAGGCAGCGTCTCTGCCTTCCGCATGGTCTGCTGCAGCTTCTGCTCCGCCAGCTCCAGCAGCTCCTGCAGGTGCCGGGCTTTCTCCTCGCACTGCAGGACAGGGCAGGATGGGTCCCAGCACCAAGACTTGCCTGAGTGTCCTGTCCCCATCCCCTGCTTCTCCTTCCCCTGTCCCCAGGGTGGTGGGGAGGGAGTCTGTGGGTCCAAGCTTTGGTACCTGGCGGTGCAGGGACTCCTTGTTGGCCAACTCGCTTTCCAGCTTGTCATTGAGGTCATGGATGGACGTGGCTTCTCGTTGGGCTGCCAGGTAGCGTTTCTCCAGCGTGGTGATCCTCTCCTCCATGTCCTCTTTCTGAGCTAGGGCCTGGGGAAGCAATGGGGCTGTCACATCCTAATCTGTACCACATCCTAAATCCAGGACCAATTTGGGAATAACTGGGCCACCCAGCTCCTGCAAGCCTGGGACACCCCTTGAGCTCAAACATGCAATGGAAACTCTGCTCCACAAAGGAATGAGGGACACCAGAGCAGGAGAGAGAGTCAGGTAATCACAGAAAAACCTTCTCACATGGACACAGCTCACTGCCCCGGGCCTGCAGCGCAGCCAGGTATCTCAGTATCTGCTTACAAACCTCAGGGAAGTCCTGCTGATGGACTTGGGGATCTCTCCCAAAGGCAGTGGTCTCTTTTGGGGAACACCAGCCTCCACCCTGTACCCTACTCAACCCCTTCCCAGCCCAGAGCAGGTGAAAGCTGCTGTGAATGTCTCCACAACTGCAACGGGTCAGGCCGTGCAAGGGGCCAGGATCTAACCTCTCGGAGGTCCCTCTGGTATTTGCTGCTCATCTCTTCCGATTTGATCAGGTCCTTCCTGGCGGTGCCCAGATCCTCCTCCAGCTCAGCGACGCTGGCAGCCAACGCGGAGATGCGCTCCTTGGCCTGGACCACTTCGAAATTCTGCTTCTCCAGGAGTTCCTGCAGCTCCACCACGCGCCCTGCCTCATCGTCTGGGTGGACGGAGCCATTGGAGAGTCGCTGCAAGGCAGCAGAGAAGGAGGTGGCTGCTGGGTTGCCCCAAAGCAAGGGTTGGCATTGCCGGCAGGTACACAACGAGGGGAACATGGCCCTGCAGGACACCCAGTGAGGTGTTGGGGAGTGGGGACGTGGGGCTCTGGGACCCTCTGTCAACAGCCTCCACTAGCCCTGGATGTGGCATGATGGAGTAGGGATGGGTTGAGGGCTTCTCCAGAGCATCTCTGGAAAGTAGAGCCCTTGAGAGCATCCGAAAAGGAGCACAAGTTTCCTCCACTCAGAAATGGCCCGTGTCCACTGGGAAGGGTATTTCCCAGGGTGCTGGACCCAGGAGAGAGGGGGGGAAAATGTTTTCAGCATCCTGGAGGCAGCGGCAAGGGGGTTGGAGAATCGATGGCCTCAGTGAGCACAGTCAGAGCAAGGGTTTGTGGGGCTCTCACCTTCCAGGGAAGTTTTTGTGCTGGCTCCTTGGGCTCCCTCTCATCCCGCTCACCCGCCGGGGCCTCCCGCGCGGCGCCTTGCTGCAGAGCCGCCACCTGCATGACAGCAGGGCTTAATTAATGAGGGAAAGCAGATGAGAGCAGCTGGTCTGGCCACGGGTGAGGCCAGCCCTGGTGCCCCCAGGTCTGCAACTGCCTTCCCGCTGGCTTCCTCCACCACCACATCCAGCCAGAGCCTACAGCAGTGGGGGGACAGGAGGGAGAGGATGCAGAGGAAAGGGGAAGGTAGAGATGCTGTGAATCACAGAATCATGGAATTATCAGAGTTGGAAGGGACCTCTAGAGATCATCCAGTCCAACTCCAGGATTGTCCAGAGCAAATCCCTCAGGGCTGCATCCAGGCAGGGCTTGAAGGTCTCCAGAGAAGGGGACTCCACACCCTCTCCGGGCAGCCTCTGCCAGGGCTCTGACACCCTCACCCCAAACAAGTTCCTCCTCAGATTCCAATGGAACTTCCCATGTTCCAGCTTGTGCCTGTTGCCCCTCGTCCTGTCACTGGGAACCACTGAGAAGAGTCCAGCTCCATCCTCCTTCACCCCACCCTTCAGATCCTTGTGAGCATTGATAAGGTCTCCCCTCAGCCTTCTCTTCTCCAGGCTCCAGAGTCCCAGCTCTCTCAGCCTTTCCTCCTCAGGGAGATGCTCCAATCCCTCCAGCATACTTGTTGCCCTACGCTGGACTCTCTCCAGTAGTTCCCTGTCTCTCTTGAACTGGGGAGCTCAGAACTGGAGGCAGTATTCCAGCTGTGGCCTCACCAGTGCCTCACCAAACCGCAAAACAACAGAGGAAACCTTGCCCGTGAGACAAGTTTTCAGAATATTTACAAGGTTTCCCCAAATCCAGCCAAGGCTTCACATAAGTGGCAATTTTAGAATAAAAGCCTTACATTAAAAATGCTCAAATGCCACTTCTCTCATCTGCACAATCATTTGAGGGTCGTATTTCAGCAAATTTAACATGAATTCATAAATGTACCAGGGAGCAGTCCCAGCCCAGCGGGTGCCCAGCAAGGGCCGAGGCTGGGCTGCCAAAATGTCCCTTTACCTGCCGATGGGCATCCACGAGCTGCTCCTCCAAGGTTGCCACTCGCTCCAAAGCGGCTCGCAAGCGTTCCCTGACCTGCAGTCATGTACAATAATGGGAAAAGCCATTATTTATCCATGATGAGGGTGCCCAGGACTGAGGCAAGTTCCCAGCCCCTGTTGTCTGGTCAGGCTTAGCTGGATTCACGTCCAAGCCACAGGCTCATGGATGTTCCACCCCATCCCCGGGAGAGCAAAAGCGTGTTGGAGGGGAACAGCCCACCCATAGCCCGGAAAGCCTGAAGATATCTTTTAGCAGAGCAAGGAGCTGCTCAAGGTAAATCAACCAGAAGGAACAATATGAGCTGTTATGCAAAGACTGAAGCAGGGTACCCAATGTCAGGGCTCACCACCACCACGTGGGCGACCCAGGGAAGCAAAATCCCCAACCCCAACAGCCTCAAACTCACAGCATCCACTCAGCAACCCCACTGGCTCCTAAAAGAAGGGTGCTGCAGCTTTTGGATACCCAAGAACTTCCTCCCGATGGACCCCATGTCACCACCCAGCTTAACAACAACAAACGGCATCCAGTGGGAGGGAGAAGGAGGGTTGGGAGAAGGTCAGCTCTGAGCAGGGGATGCTCAAGGAGCAAGCCAGGAGAGAGGTCCCAGCAGCCTGTCTCACCTTTTCATCTAGCGCCTTGTGATGCTCAAAGAGTGACTTGAGAGCCTTGAGCACCTCGACCTCACTGGAAACCCCAGACGGTGACTGGGCCTGACGCTTGACCACGGTCATCCTCAGGGACCTCTCATGCCTCGACACGAGGCACTCCAGGTGCTCCAGCAAGAGCTGCAAGAGGGCAAGCATGAGGCTCTCACCACCCCAGGCGCTGGCGATGCCGATATTGGCCCAGCAGCCAGCAGTGTCCCATGTTTCTGGGGACCAAAAGCCAGGCAGTCAGTTTTCTGTGCTTACCCGAGTGTTATTGCGCTCAGCTTTCAGCTCCGAGATCTCCTCTTCCCTCTCCAGGAGCTGCTCCCGGCAGGCACTGA
Organism: Thinocorus orbignyianus; assembly: GCA_013400375.1. NCBI lineage: Eukaryota > Metazoa > Chordata > Aves > Ciconiiformes > Thinocoridae > Thinocorus > Thinocorus orbignyianus. The sequence continues at coordinate 90,001 of VXBW01007233.1, forward strand.
GCTCCCGCGTCAGCGTGGCAAACTCCTGCAGAAATCGGGGCATTGGTGGTGAGCAGGTGGAGTGGGACGGAGACAGAGCCAGTGTCCCGGCCCCACTGCTGGAACCTCCAGGACAGAGCTTTTCCGATCCAAACCCAACCAGTGAGAGATGGGGACACCAAGGAGAACACCAAGAAATCGGTGAAGAAGCACAGCCAAGCTGGGAGATGATCTATTCCTGGCTTACCTGTGTTTTCTGGACAAGGGAGAAGAAGCATCCCCATATTTATCCACTTGGTTTGATGTCCAATGACACAGGAGACTGCTCTGGAGGCACTCAATGGCATTTAAAGCATCCCAGTCAAGGCCACCAGCATGCTCCCATCCCCTCTGTCCCCTTGATGCAACCCAGCACAGCACCCACCTTGGAGCATCCCATCAGGCTAAAACTCACCAAAAGCCACAGCGGCCAAGGAGGGTCCCCTGCCCCCAAGCCAGCTTCTGCCACGGGCCTCAGGACCTGGCATCATCCAAAATGATAATGTTCTTCTCCTTCCAAAGGGAAGAGTAAAATCTGCCCCAGTCCAGCATGTAGGGCCCCATCGAGCTCCTTAGGGGCCATCCCCAAACCCCGAATCCCAGCTGAGGGAGATGGGGCACAGAAGGAGATGTGGGAAGTGCCACCAGTCGTTGCTGCAGACACCAGTGTCCCCCCTGGGAGGTGACAGCCAGCAAGGAAGAGCTGTGCACACAGCGGTGCCAACACAGCACCAGCACATCCTTTGGGATAGGATGGGCTCCTCAGGAACCGAGCACTCACAGTGTCAGAGGGGAAAGGAAACCCGCTGTGATGTTCCCAGGATGCAGGAGAGTTCAATTTCCATTAAAAATAATTAAAAAAAAATGAAACCCCAGCAGCTGGGTTAGCACAGGAGCACCCTCCCATCGCTCCCAGCTGTGCCCTCAGTCGCCAAGCGGTGCCAGAACTAAGCGACATTTTGCAGCTGGGATTTTTGGGGGTGAAAAATGCAAATGCGGAAACACTTCATGAATTTACACCAGTTTCACAGTGGTGTTGAGAAGAACTGAGAAAGGAAAAGGGTTTCGGAAGAAGCTGAGAAGGATTTGACTGAGCATTAACAAACCAAATTTCGATGGGGAGCTGAAAGCGGTTTTACAGCATGAAATTCCCTTTCACTTTAATTTTCAAGTGAAATAAATAAAACCCCTTCAAACTGAAGCAAAATCTTGACGCTTTGGTTGAATCAAATGCTCTGCTCAGCTCAAATGAAACCTCTCTCAACAGCTGACATCCCTCACAGAAACCAAGAGATTTTTAATCTCCATTTGTCCCAACTAGATTTTCCCTTCTCCCTTCCCACCCAACCCCGCTCACGCTGGTGTGGCTTTTAGCCTGGGCCTGGTGGGGCTGCTGGTGACACTGGTGATGCTGGGACAGGAGCTGAGCCTGCTGCAATGTGGAAGAAGGGAAAAAGCCATCACAGCAAAGTCAGTCTTGTCCCTATAAATGCTCTTCTGCCTACCACCGTGCCTTGGGGCTGCTGCCATCCGACATCCTTGCCCCAGAGCCTGAGTCTCCCAGCTCCTTTCCAGCCCCACTCCTACCCCAGGGACCACTCCAGCCCCACTCCTGCCTCATCACTTCCCCAGGGACCACTCCAGCCCTGGGGGCATCCCTGTCTCCACCACTCCCGCCCTGGGATCATCC
>VXBW01007233.1:91861-103356 GCA_013400375.1 Thinocorus orbignyianus
TCCCCATCACTTCCCCAGGGACCACTCTAGCCCCACTCCTTCCCCATCACTTCCCCAGGGACCACTCCAGCCCTGGGGTCATCCCTGTTTCCATCACTTCCCCAGGGACCACTCCAAGCCCTGGGGTCATCCCTGTCCCCATCACTTCAGCCCTGGGGTCCAATCCAGCCCTGGGGTCATTCCTGCCTCCATCGCTTCCCCAGGGACCATTCCACCCCTGGGGTCATCCTTGTCCCCATCAGTTGTCCCCAAATTGGTCACATCCCCCCTCAAGCTCCACCATCAGCCCTGCCCCATCCCACACCTGCTCTCAGACCCACAGCTCCCCCAAAAAGCATGGTGAATCCCACTGCTGAGTGGCTTCCCTGGGAGATGGCTGTGCTGGCCAAGCTGCTCTTCTGGAGCCGTGCTCTCCCAGCTGGTGGGGATTCCAGCTCAGCACAGCCCAGGATACACACACACACAAACACACACACACACACACACGTGCGTGGCACCGCTGGGTTATGCAAGCTCTACACGCAGGAGCAAGCAGCTCCCGAGCATCCCCACGGATTATATCAGGGCTGGGAATGTCAGCGAGCAGAAAGCGTGTGAGAGGTGCCAGATTAGGTGTCCCCTGCACCGCTGGCTGCTTCAGATTTAGGGATATGTCACTCCCCCAAGTCCCTCGATATGCCTGGAGGGACAGGCAGCAAGGCTTGAGCTCAGCAAACGGCCCCAGGAACATCTTTCTAAGCTCAAGCTATAACGGCGTGTGACACTGGCTCTGGACTCTCCCAGAACCAAGGCAGGGACCCAGCGGATCCAAAAAGCCCCAGATCTCCAAAGGGTGGAAACCTCTTGCTCTGCCCCATGGCTGGAGGGGGAAGCCAGGGCTGTGGATGTGGATGCTGCCCTCGCCGGGGTGAGCAGGTCCACGGGCAGCATGGGGTAGATGGGATGAGGCATTGGAGGAGCGAGGGAAGAGGGATGCCACGCAGGGGGCAGCGGTGACCAGCGCTCAGGCCTCCTCACCCCGCGATGCTGCACGGTCTTCCCGGGCTGGCCGAGCTGTACAGATTGCTCCACAATCAGGCTTTCATCCCGAAAGGCAAAGGGATTAATAGAGAGAGAAAATCCTCTGCAGAGGGACGGGCAGCCCCCACCCTGATGCAATCCGTGGGTCAGCAGGTCAGAGCACGGCGGTGGCTCCGCTCCTGGGCACAGCACAGAGCTCCTGCCCGACCCCATCCCACCGAGGTGGCTCCTCTCTGAGCCCTCCATCCCACTGGGAATGGCTGGCTGGATCCCGTGCTGTGCCCCCCAGTGAGGCTGCCAGGCTTGGAGCATCCCACAGCAAACGAGAGAGAGCACGATAACTGTCATTCTTTGGGAAAAGGCTGCAAAAAGGAGCATTTATCACCAAAAATAGCAATATCCCTGCAGCAAGACGGGACAGCAGCCGGGGTTAGCTGAGTACACAGGGCTCGGGGGCACTTGCAAGCCTGATCTTGATGCTTTGGGAATAAATATATAGAAATAAATCAACCCACCACCCGCCTGTAGCTACCTCTGCCAGCCCCAGCTGTGCCAGACGTCTGCCCCAGCACTGCCACCTTGCTTTGGGCCACTGGCGGGCACCAGGGGAGTTTGGGGACCATGAGGACAAGCTGTCCCCAACTCCAGGCTGCGGTGTCACACCGTGGAGTACAGCTTTCACCCCCATCTGCAAGGAGTATCATTGCTCTAAGTCCCAGGGAAGTGGCGATGAAGAGGATCTGGGTGATTTGCCTCTGCCCTGGCCATGGCCAGGAATCTTCCAGGAGATGCAGAGGAGCCTGCCCCTGGCCCTGATAATCTCTCAAACTAAGCAGGGACACCTATAAACGGATTAGAAAGTGAAGGAGGTGCCTGATCTTCAATCAAAGGACGGATGATGAGACAGCCCCAGGAGTCCTGGGGAGCCCTGCGGGAAGCCCAGAAGCCTGGGAAGTAGTTAATTTGGATTAAAACCAAACCACCCAAAGCGCAACCAGCTGGGCTCAGCCCCAAGCCCTGGGGCAGGAGAGAGCAGGGAGGATAGATGGATTCTATCTAGGATATCTCCACCATCAGAGCAGGGAAGGAGACCCAGAGCAACACACAAGGTATTGAATCAGGGCACTGTGGCTCTGGGCTCGGTTCTTCAGTCAGTGCCAGGCACATTTGGGGTCTTCCCCCTTGGCTGCATCAGTGGGGAAGGCACAGGGAGGAGCTGGAGGGAGCCCAGAAACCAGCTATGTGGAGATGGTTGGGAAAACAAGGAGAGGTTTGGGAAGCTCAAGGGGAGAAGGTGTTTTTCATAGCATGAAAAAGCTGAAATGCAAAAGTCCTCAGCCCACAGCCATCTTCTGCTCAGAGAGGGATGCAGCGAGATTGCACCAAAGTGAGCAAAATTCCCCCATTTGCACAGCCGTCACTCCAACGCAGCCGAGCCTCGGGAACAAACTGGCTCCAGCTGCGGGATTAATGGCATTTTAAAGCCCCTAATTGGAGTGATTGCTCCTGACGGGCCAGGCGTGCAACAGAGGGTGATGTGGGAAGGATGCCCACGCCAAGAAATCAGTGCTACTGACTCGGCACATGAGGGATGGAGCCTCATCCATCTGTCCGTCTGTGCTGGAGCTGACAGACCCATCGCCTTGGATTCTCCTTGCTGCCCCAGGAGCAGGGCAGAGCTATGAGAAAGCCCCAAGTCAGAGCCAAGGGGATAAACACAACCCCAGCAGCGCGTAGCACAGGATTATGAAGATTAAATCCTGCCGGGTAAACCCAGTGCTTCGACCATCACCCACCCACAGCACCAAGCAGTAGGGTGGCACGTCCTGGACCTCTTGGCCACAGCACCAGGACTCTGCGGGGACCATCCGTGGGGAATTGGTGTCCTGCTCTCTCAACGCACTGCTATGAAGTGTATTTCCACCCAGGATTGCTCAGGGAGGAGCATCGTGCAAGCAGGAATCCAACATCTCAGCATCTTGGTCTTGTCGAGGGGTGGCCAGTTCCAAGGGTTCAAGGCTGAGCCACCAGATCCCTCCATCCTTCCCCAAAATCTGCAAACACTTTAAAGGTCTCACCCAGTGGGTGTTTTCCCTTGGTTTGGAGCTGTTGCTATTTTCATGCTCCTTTTTTGCAACCATTAATTCTAGATATATTTTTAAGTTAGAGTTTTTAATTAAGTTAATTGGATGTCAGGAACCTCCCCAGCTCCTGGGGCACCTTCAGGGAGCTCAAGGAGTCTTAGGGGACCTGCCAACTCCAAAAAGCCCATCTCTTGCCTCCCCAGGCAGTCCTAAGAGGCAGCGACAGAGTAGCAGAGTAGAACCTGCAAGAAGAATTGTGGGAGGTTTCTACGGCCATCGGTAGCCCTCACCACAGCAGCCCCTGTAGAATTTGGGAGTACATCCTGCCCCTCACACAGCTCGGGACACGGAATCCTGTTGAACCCCCAGGGCATGGAGAAGTGCCATCCCATGCAGGACCCCACTCCAGGAACACATCTGGATATACCTGGAGCCCTGCATGTTGCATCCCCAGGTGGCACCTACTCAGGTAGCCGAGCCAGGTGGCCAGGCAGGAGGGAGCTGGCAGCCACACCAGCGTCCTGGGAAGCTGCTGAGAGGACCCAGACCCCATCCAGGGCTTGGTCCTCACCATACATCACTTGCACAGGCAGGGAGGGCAGGGGGATTGGAGTCAAGAGCTTTCAGTCCGATTAAGTCGCGTTCAGCGCTCCCACATGAATAAATAAATCATGTAAGAAGCATTAAGGCAGCTTAGTCTCCCCGGGAAATCACCCCAGAGTTCTGCCTTTTGGGGGCTGAGGGATCCCCCATGGATTAGGGGAAAAGGATGGTCTGGCCACGCGGGGCAACTGCATGGGCAAGGGAGAATGGGAGCTACAGGCAGGAGCATCCCTGGAGCATCTCTGCCTACCCCACGCAGGGGTTTGCCGCGGCCAAGAACATCCCCTGCCTGCTGCACATCTGAGTCTGCCCCAGACACACGCTCCCTGCCTGCTCCATCTGCCTCCACCTGGATCCCATGCCAGCACAGCCGCATCCAGCTGCCACTGTGCCCTGAAAGGATGCCGAGCGCCATGTCCCCCAGCACCAGCCACCCAACCCTCCTGAAGCAGCACATCCTCCACACAGCCAGGGCTTGGCTCCTGGGTGACACTCAGGGAAGGGCTGTTCAGCCTCGTGGAGTCCCAACCCTGCCCCCCGAAAAGGTTTCCTTCAAGCAATCCAGCTTGAATCCCATCCCAGCGGGGTCTGAGCTGTTGGGCAAAAGGGCTCACAGAGAAAGAGGAAGAGGATGGGACAGAAATGGGATGGTCCATGAGGAAGAGCCTCGCCGCGTCCCACTTACCTGGTACATGCACATGCTGGGATTAATCCCATTGGGCAGGTGAGGACCTTTGGGTTTGCTCCCCACGTTCATGCTGAGCCCTCATCTCCCACCAGGGCAACCAGTGCAGCCCCGAGGGTGAGCAGCACCGGTGGCCACCGCGCCCGGTCGCAGAGTCCCCCTGCCTGCACGGTGACAGGCAGGGCAGCGGGAGGCAGCAGGAGCTCAGGGAGATTCCCCATCTGCTGCCCACCCTGCTCACATCCCTCAGGGCGCTGCAGGAGCCCCGGCTGGAGCGGGGCACCCAGTGGGCTGGTTCGTGGGTGCAGGCACTGCCACCGAGCCCCTCTGCGGTGACCCAGTTTGCTCCGTCCGTCCGCCCGTGCCGAGGCTCTGGGGACCCTTTATTGGAGCAAGAGAGGAGACTAAATCCGCACGGTCCCTTAATCCGAGGCGGCTGCGGCAGGGCGGGCAGCGTGCCCAGGGTGACCTGGCTTGCTCCCTGCTGTGTGTGCTGGCTGGGGAGGGGGAAGCAGAGGGGACATTGAGCCCCCCGGGCACACGGGATGTGGTGGTGGTGGTGGTCCTGCCTGTACCCAACACTTGGGCACATCTCAGCGCATCTCTTAGGGGCAGGGAGTAGCTCATCCATGGGGACCACAGGAGCTCCTGGGGGAGATCTGCTGGGTGTTTTGCCTGGGCACAGCCAGGGCCAACACCATGGATGGGACATGGGTTGCCTTCCCCCTGTGCTGTTTTCCCCTTCTCAAAGCAGAGAAGGGATGCTGAGAGCTGGCCAGCCACCAGCACAAGCCCTGTCCTGCTTTTTGCCACCAGTTCTGATCCACTGGTTACTTCCCAGCTCCCTGGGGTGCCCCAAACCCCAGCACCCAGGTAAAGCAGGAGGATCCAAGGTCTCAGCACCAGCACAGTCAACATGGATGCAGGCAATCGAAGCTTTCTGCTTCCCCTGGCTGCTGGGCTTCTCCCTGGCTCTTGTGACAACAACCACAATGGAGAGGTGTAAAAGCCTCCTTGAATCTTACTTCACCCAAGCCTGGGCCCTGGGATGCTAAGTGCTGCCCTACAAAATCCCGTAGGGAAGGTGGGCAGCTTGTTTCTGCCCTGCACAGCGCTGCAGCACTGATCCACCCCATCCACTTCTGATCTGGGCATGTTTGTGGAGGCTGAGCTCAAGTCCAGGTCTCTGCAGTACCTGGAGTGGGTCCTGCAGGTGGAGGAGACAGGACCAGAGCAACACCAGCCCCTCAGCAGAGCCAGAAACTCCAGCAGAATCACAGCAAGCTCCAATGTCACATAATCACAGAATCTCAGAATCTTCACGGTTGGAAGGGACCTCCGAGATCATCGAGGCCAACCATACACACATTAAAAGAAAAACAAACCAAAAAACCCCAAGACCGAACCCCACAAAACAAATCACCCAACCCAACAATCTTGGCCACCAGAGCATGCCCTGAAGGGCCACATCTCCACCCTTCTGAAATACCTCCAGGGATGGGGACTCCACCACCTCCCTGGGCAGGCTGTCCCAGTGCCTGACCACCCTCTCAGGGAGCTCATTCTTCCTAATACCTGATCTGAACCTCCCCTGCTGCAACTTCACACCATTTGGTCTGGTCCCGTCATTATTCCCTTGGGAGAAGAGGTCAACATCCGACTCTCTACACCCTCCTTTCAGGGAGCTGTAGAGGGCAAGGAGGTCTCCCCTCAGCCTCCTCTTCTCCAAACTTCCCCATGCCCTGAGCTCCTCCAGCAGCCCCCCTGCCCACTGCTCAGCCACTGTGGAACAAATGGGCCCATCGTGATGCCCTGATGCACACTCTGCACCCAGCTTTGCCTCCAGTGTCCCTTCTCAGGACCAGGCTCAAAACAAAGACAGTCCCATTGCCCACCATCGCCTCACCAGGCAATGGGACTGATGGAAAGAGTCCCTCCCAGTAAGAGAAGGGGCAGGGAGCAGAGGTTCCTCTCCAGCAGTGGGGAAGGAACCTGGTTCATGTCCCCCTTCGGGAGTTCTCTAAGTGCCAGTGGGGACTCATGGAACCAAGGTCTACTGATGGACCAAGGAACTGGCTGGAGGCAGCAAGTCAGATCTGCTACCCAAAATATGTTGTCTGCTCCCTAAGCAATCTTTAGTACCAATGGGTAAGTGTGGGGCCCCAGATCTGCCTCCCCATCGCCTCGGGGTGTCCTCAGGCAGGTTTTGCCTCTTCTTCACACCCATTTCCCCGTGCATGAGGGGCGATTACAATCCCACAGCTCCCTGCATGGGCTCACAGACCAACGAGGAGTACAAGGAGAAGGGGAGATGTTCCAGCTGGTTGTGGTTTGGCCTGGGAGAACCTGTGGGTTTTACTGTTGGCACAAGGTGTAACACATCCAGCAGCATCACCATTTAGCATCATCCTAAAGGCATGAGCTAAAAACCACATCCAAGCAGCTGATCAGCCTCATATACCCCAAAATCTCCTGCTCATCCCAGGGCCCCATCCTTACCTGTGGGAGGGCTGAGTTGAGCTGCCTCTGGAGCTGGTCACGCTCCCGTAAGGTCTCCTGCAGGCGGCTCTGGGTGACAGAGAGCGTTTCACGGGTCTCACGCAGGGTGTCCAGCAGCTTGTCCCTCTCATCCAGCATGTTCACCATCAGCTGCTCGAAGTCGGCATCCGCCTCAGAGCCCTGGGGGGGACCCAGAGGGTCCCCCTCGCTGATGGTGGGCATCACCTCGCACATCATGGCGGGGTGCAGCAGGCAGACAAGGGTCCTGGAGGTGCCTAGTGGGGCGGGCGGTGGGTGCTGCTGAGCTGCAGAGCCCCGATCACATCGCCACGGGCTCCTGCAGGTCAGAGGAGGCAGCGCTGGATGGGCTGGTGGGGTGGGGAAGGTGGAGGGATCCCCATCGCTTCTTCTTCTTCTTGGGTACTAAACAGAAGCTGGCATCAATCCGGTGGGGATGGAGGGATGTCCTTAGCACCAACAAGGCTCTCACAGTCTTAAGCTCCCACTCAGCTGCTTGTCACTGCCAGAGTCACTTGTGTCACCTCTCGGATGCCTTTCAGAGGGGCTGGAGCATCAGTGAGCCATGGGGATGATCAGAGGGGGACAAAGCAATCCTTGAGGACTTGTCCTGCTGGGGAGTCCAAGCGAGGTGCAGCAGAGGAAGGGTCCAGGGCATATCTGGGCTGCCTGAGCATGCTGAGGAGGAGTCTGGTGGCAGCGGGCTGTTGTCCTCAAGGCTGGATGAGATGGTCACCGGTGATCCAGGAACGCGTCTCCGTTTGGCAACACAGCTCTTCAAACACACAGCAGTGACCTACAGGAGAGGGGAGAGAGATCAGACCCCTCCTGTTGAACTCAAAATGCCCAGAGAATCTGCCCAGCATCCTTTGCTCCCTGTCAAACCCTGTTGGGCTGCACCAGGCAGGCTCAGGACCCACAGGAATGGGCTGTGTCAGGCTGTACCACCCTGCACCCATGTGGGCACTGTACTGCACCCAGCACCGTACCCAGCTGCAGGGAATAGCATCCCAGGATCCCAAACCCTGCAATAGTCCCTGGCATTCACACATCCTGGGTCAGGATCCCGTCCCCTGCCGAGGGACCCCATGGTTCAAGTGTCCTCCAGTCACAGAAACCCTCCGTTTGGGGAAAATCAGGCTCAAAGCTGAGTTTGGCCCAAACCTGGCACAAAGTCATGGCAACAAATGAGTTGAATGATGAGATTAATGTTCATCCCCCTGCTCCCTCCTCCACTGCCCTGTGGTGTCAACGGGGACAGATGCGGTGGGACCGGCCGTTCAGTGCTAACTGTACACATCCTCCATCAGGCAAACCTCTACCCAGGGCACGGAGGCAGCAGCATTCCCAAATTACTGCCCAAGCACTGTTATCTGCTGGTGCCAGGGATGGGAGGCAGGAGAGCGGAGGCAGAGCTGCCAGTTTGGGCAGCAGCTGGGATTTAGGGTGGATTAAAGCATGGGTGGATACAGGGACTTGACCCCAGGGGCGATGCTGGTACCTGCAGCATCACCTCCAGTTTCACAGCCCAAAACCAGCAGGACGACAGGCTGGGTTGTCCCCACTTCCCTGCCACAAGCAAGGTGCCAAATGAGGGTTTCTGCTGACGCAGCCCTTTGGGTGAGCTCATGCCCACTACAGTTGGACAAGGGTCCCCAGCAGCGAGGGACAATGTGCTGCTGTCACCCCAGCCACCTTGGGGACCTGCCCACCACTTACCATCAGCTTTTGTCTGCAAAAGGATAAAATACAGGCAGTTCTTGAGTCAAGCAACCAAACACGACATGGCAAGCTTGGGGCTAGGGCTCCTGGTCCAACATCAGTTATGGCCCAGTCCGCCTTAAATTTTCAATTTTTTTACAACAGATACAATGTTTGAGGCTTGGTCTGAATATCCTTATTTCACCCACCTTTCAAACTAACACAGGCACGTGGACGAAAAAGGACCTGCACGCAGCAATGGGGCAGGTCAGCCCGTTCTGGCCCTTTGGACTGGAATAAAAGCCCGTGCCCTGAAGAGCTCAGGGGCACAGCGGGGCTCTGCTCCCCCCTTCAAAGGAGCCTGCCTAAGGAGATGCTTTTGTGCACCCCCAGATGTGCAGACACACGCTGCCGGGGCCAGGGGAACTGCAGCTCCGTTCTTGGGATGACATTGGCTCATCAGCTGATGGGAAGTTTGACACACACAGAAAAACCTTCTAAAAATAGAGAAGCTCTGGCAAAACCACCAGCTCCTCAACGTGCATCCAGCACATTATGTTGAAAGCCAGTTCCTGCACGCTGGGGTGTCTGTCCCATCTCCTCCTCCTTTACAGATTTCAGTTGCATTCCTCAAGTGGGATATAACCTGTTACGGACACATCGTGCTGTCCCAAAGCTCTGAGGCTTGTTCACTCTCTTTCCTGGCTGTTGAGGCACGGATGATGGGATAACTGTGACCGATATCCCGTTCCTGCAGCACTCCTGCAGAAAGGAGGCTGGTGGAGGAAAAGGCACCGAGGGATGGACCACTCCAGCCCCCTGCTCTCCATGGGCTGTCAGACATGAGTCCCATCCCTGCAAATCAAGTAGGTGAAGTGCTTTCCACTCCTCCTTCCCCTAATTAGCAGCCCCAGCGGTACCCAGACAAGTGCACAGTCACGCTGCTAGTCCTCCTGGAGGGCAGATGACCCAGGGTCTAGGGAGACTCAGGGGCCAAGAAGAGCAGAAATCAGCCTTACCCCATGGCAAAGTCCTATTAATTTGGGTGCAAAACCCAAATGAAGTGGCTTTCGTGCCCCATCTTACTGCTGCTTGCAGGATGAGTGTGGAGAAAGCATCTTCACGCCGTGCAAACCCAGATGGGTCCCCCTCTTCCCTGAGCAAGAGGTGAATGGTGAAATCAGCTGCATGGCCACATCCCCATATGGCAGCCGGTGAGGAACTGAATGAATTAGCAGGTGATTTAAGAGATATCAATCAAGGCACACGCAGGGAAGAGCTTTGCAGGCACTCAGGGAGGGGAAATGCTGCAGGGAACAGCCAAGACATAAATCTGACGGGAGCGATGATGGGATGGAAATCTATCCCAGCTGCAAAGGAGAGACTCACTTACCACGAGGAGATGCTGCAGACACTGGTCCCAGTGGGGCCATTGTGTCTGCCCACACCCCGCGGAGGTGGGGCTGGACTCACAAGGTGCAGGAGTCAGCACACAGGTTTCTTTTCTGCTGCCCCCATGCACGGATGGGTTGGAGGGCTCTGGGTAAGCCCAGAGCTACTTAGCTTCACTGCAACCTCCTCCCATACACAGCTGTATCCCATCACATCTGCCATGCTTGGGAAGGGAGGCTGGAGGGGGAATAAGCCCAACCTGGAGACCTCAGCACAGGGAGGGTGATAACAGGGTTATGGGGACTTCGTGCAGCATGGATGCTGGTCCAGTACAGGCTCATCCTATCTTGCTGGCCCCGAAAAGCCCCTGTGCTCTGCCCTCCTGAGCATGTTCAGCAAAGGGGATACAGCATAAAACTGTCCTCCTGTGACAGGCAGCACTTGTCTCCTAGTGACTCAGAGCTCCTTCATGAGCAGGGCTTAGGGGATGTCTCCACTGGAGGGTGGTCACGTTCTCCCCTCTCACCCCTGGCCAGCAGGCATGGGTAGCACGGAGGACACGCACTGTGCCGTAAGGCAAGGATTGCTGCTACAACCTTCTGCAGCTGGAGAAACACTACAAGCACGGATGAGACTTCCTACTACCAGAAATTGCAGCCAAAGTCCCCCTTGCCCTGGCCATGGAGGTGGTGGGCAGCCAGCCCAGGGCTTTCGGGGCTCTCTGTGCTCCCCATGATCACAGAACACCCCTCTGCCTGTGGGTTCCCAGCAGGAGCATCCAGGCTGATGCTCTGCCACCTCAGAGCATGGTTCTGGAGACAATTCAGCCACAAGTCCCCATCTCCTGGCTGAATCCACGGCAAACCCCAAGGGTGAGAAACATTTTCTGCATAGCAGAGGCACCATCCGCACCCATAACCACCACGGACGGACACTGAGCTTCCCTCGTGTCCCCATCACAGAGCCATCCCACCAACAACCACTGGGCAACTCTCCTACCCCAAGGATTTGGGATTGATTTCTGGATTCAAGGACTGCAGCTTTTACTGCAAAACCAGAGCAACAGCAAAACCACGAGCCCCAGGAGAAGCCCAGTTAATGGGAAGAACCACCATCAGGGGTCAAGGAGGCTGCAAAGGTTTTATTAGTGATGCCAAGTGAGGAAGCCAGGACCTGGCTGGGTTGGAGACCTGCTGCCTTCAAGCCTTTTGGAGTGGGAAGTGTGTTCAGCAAGGAACAGGTGTTGGTGAGTGTGCAGGGGTGTGTGCACACACAGGGACCTGTACACACGTCCCTGTGCATGGAGGGACAGGCACACGAGGAGGGATGTGTAGGGTGCAGGGATATGTGTGTGCAGGAAGCTCCTGCCTAGAGCCAGCTCCCCTCAACAGGAACATCCCCCCACTTCTGTACCACCTCAAACCTGGGCATTCTCTCCTGTCTCCAAAAGCCACAGAAAATATAGAATCATAAAATCATAGAATGGTTAGAAG
>VXBW01007233.1:103560-128489 GCA_013400375.1 Thinocorus orbignyianus
TTGTGCCTGGGATTGCCACCTCCCAGGTGCAGGACCCTGCACTTGGCTTGGTTGAATGTCATGCCATTTGCAGTAGCCCACGTCTCCACTGAGTCTGTGCAGGTCCCTCTGGATGGCATCCCTTCCCTCCAGCGTGTCAACCACGCCACCAAGCTTGGTGTCATCGGCAAACTTGCCCATTCTCATGCACCTCTTCCCCCAGGAGCCCGGCTGGTGGCTGCAAACACAAGATGCTGCCTCTGCATAATGAAGCTCAGCATTTTTTAGGTGTTTTTTTTAGGCAACCGGTCACTTTTAAGGACCTTGGGGACGTCAGCACAGATGATGGCCCAAACGCTTCACACATTTTGCTGGTGACTTTAGCAGCAGCAAGGGCAGCCCTTCGGCACTGGGTGTCAGAGGGGTCTGAGTTTGTTGGCAATTAGCAGCAAAACGCTGCCTGTGAATTGCAACCTTTCAACTGTACCCAGTAAAACTACATAAATGCTACCGCCTGGGTTTAGAGGGCCTTAACTGATGGGATAATCATTGGGTAGAGCAGCGAGAATGCGAGGAGACAGCTGGTGAGCTGAGAAAACAGACACGGTGCAGCTCTAGCCCTTTGCTGGGTATTTTTAGTCCCGCGGGGCTGCCAGGCGCAGACTTGCTGGAAACAGGTTTGTTGCCAGCGAAAACGTGCTGGCTCTGCTATCCCTTCTCCCCCTCAAAAAGATGCATTCCCCACTCTTTGGGGTGGAAAACGGCAGAGTCACACGCTGCCCGCTCGGAGGGGCAATGACGGTGCCCAAACGTGGAGCAGAGGGGTGGGGTTTTTTTCCCCCCTTGAGCTGATTATTCTCTTGGCACGACTCCGTAGCACACCACGCTGCCCGCGGGATGCTCGGTGCCAGGGAGCACCCTGGCTTTCCCTTTTCCACCAGGGTGAGGAGCACACCCAGCATCTATCCACACACAAAACAGCCTGTGCACCGAGGCACAGCCAGGCTTGTGGGTTGTTTTTTTTTTCTCTCTGAACAGCTTCACTCTCATCTCAGCCCTGACAAGAGAAAGAAAGAAACCTCCATGGCTCTGTCAGCGAGATCATCACCCCAGCAGGCAGCTGGCAAAGAGGGTTTAACGCGCACCTCGGAGGCAACAAGCTCGCAGAGATTGATCATCCCATAGAAACGTCAGTTTGATCTTTTCCGCTCCTAGAAAATCCTCCTCAGCCGCCCAGCCTGGCCTCAAAAGAGCAGCAGAGCCCGCACCAGCGGCTGCTCCTTGCAGCTCCTGGCACCAGGACAGCTTCCCCTCCACTCACCTGGCTGAGGACGGGGTCCCAGCACCCTGCCCTGACCCCTTCCCAGCCACACCTGGGAGGAAGAAGGAGGGTGAGGCTCTTTTTTCTGTTATCTTCACTTGCAGGACTTCCTTTTTCACCTTTTTCTTGTGATCCTGCACTAAATGGGATTACACGTGCAGGCTGCAAAAGGGACGTATCCTGACATTTCCAGCATGCTCATCCCAGTTACTGTCCCCGCAGATGGAGCCGAGTCCCGGTGCAAGTCCTCCCCACCCTCGTTGAAGCTGGGTACCACTTTGGAACAGCCAAAGCACTGAGCCATCAACATGTGGATGGCAGAGTAGGAAGATCCTCATCTCCACCAACACACAGAGCCCGCTTTCCATTTTATCCTGGGTGGGAGACGTGATAATTAGAGGCTGAGAAAATGGAGCTCACTCCTGCGTGTAGGACTAAGAGGATGCTGAAGCGCCCTGGCTCAACAGCAGAAATTGCAGAGCCTGGAAATGGAAATCTTCACCCGTGGCAGGTCTCGGAGATGCCTTTGCCACATGCTCCTGTGGGCCATGAGCTGAGATTTCTCGTCCTGAAGTTTTCCTGCCCTGAGACCACAGCAGAGCTGCTGCTCATGCCTTGGTGTCTGGATGGGGCTTGTCTGCATCAGAGATGGCCAGCTGAGCTCCCCGTGTGCCAGGAGCTCCTCACATCCCTCTCCACAGCCCCACAAACCCCCTGGGTCTCTCTTCTATCACTGGGCTTGGGCACAGACCCCTATCTATACACTACACAGGTTTCTTAGGGTTTTACAAACCTGGACCTGAGCAGCCCTCTCTGCAAGCTCAAGCACCCTGGTTTCTCCATCCTGGGTGATCCATGGGGAAAAAGCTGCATTTCAATAAGAAAACCAACTGGCAGATACAGCTTCCTCCCAGCATCGCTCCTGAGTCCTTATGTTGATTCCCGGGATGCACTGTGGCCTCTGGGGACCTCCAGTCCCCTGAGAGGGACAAGGAAGATCCAATTCACCATGAGGCCCATATGGTGATGGTGCCTCCACATTCCCTAGCGCAGCCCCGCTGATGGCAGGGTACCGCACAGATGGTCCCCGGCTGGTGCCAGGGACAGCCCGTGGCCAGGACACCCAGGGATAATAAGGGAAATGAGGCATTCTGGCTAGAAATAAGGTGCCAATTTTTAGTGGCAAAGGATTAGATTCACGTACTCCAGGCTGAGATGGATTCGCAGAGGGAGAGTCTCTGCTGTGGAGATGTGGGCTATGGGTGTGATCGAGACCTGAAAAAAGACCTGTCCGGGCCTGGGAAGTCACCCGAGGTCCTCATACCTTCAGCAACGTGTCCCTTGCTCTCCAACTTGTCCCCTGCTGGAGATGCAGCCTTGGTGAGACAGGACATTCGGGTGGCATCTTCAGATTTTGGGCCTGTCTCAGAGGTGGCAGGGAAGCAGTGGGTGCCCCTGAAGCAGGGGGACAGAGGACACTGCAAACAGTAAGACAGCTACTCCCTATATCTGACCTTAATGGCCACGTTTCTGCCCCAAAGGCTTGCCCCAAAAACCAAAAAGCAGGTCCCATCCTCAACCCTTGCGCACTCCAAGACGCTAAACCAGGGGAGAAACTGGGAGAAAAAAACTGTCCAGATCAGGCTGTTTCTTTGCAGGGAGAAGTAAGTGTTAGTATTTGACTGATATTTATAGTTCCCAGTGGGAGGGGAGGCATTACACACAACTTCCAGTGGGTATTTTCAGAAAGCCACCTGCTCCTCACCATTGTGCAGAAACACAATTGTTCTGCAACAAAAAGCTCGTCAGACGATGAGCCGAAATCTCCGCTGGGCTCTGGGGTGCAGAGAAGGGGTGCATAGTGCAGAGGATGGTGAACACCCCCAACATGGGCTGGCACCTACACTCGGCCACGTATGCCAATTTACAGGCCGTGTCACCCCTTGGAGAGTGTTGTCTTAGTCGTGTTATGGTTCCTGACTCAGTTTCCCTGTCTTCACAATGGGCTACGTGTCCTCAGCGTCCTCAACTGACCCCACCGAAAGGCGTAATCTCAGTTTATTGCCAGGAGGAATCTGGCACGAGAAGGGATGGCTGGGCCAAAGACACACCAACACAAAAACCTTCCTGCCTTTGCACTTCGGGGTCAGATGACAGACGGGATTGAGCCCTGGAGGAGCTCCAAAGTGGATGATCCCTCTGACAAGTGGGATCCCAACGCCTGGCCAAGAGACTCAGTGAGCCCAGGTTCACCTTCAGCCTTCATCTCTGGGCTTGCAAGAGCCAAAACCATGACCGAGACGAGAGAGGACGACAGGTCTGAAGTTGCTGTTAAAGCTGTGAGGATCTCAGTGTGGTGAGGAGCTCATGAGGGAGTCCAGGAAGTGTGCAGCTGAAGTAAGGGCACGTGGGCACCCTAACAAGTCCATGGCCTGAATTACCCCCAGCTGCAGACCTGCTCCAGCAGACAGAAGGGGTTATCCCAAACCATTAGAAATGCAAATCATAAAATCATAGAATGGTCGGAGTTGGAAGGAACCTTAAAGATCACCCAGTNGGCCTCCTGTGCTAAGGACTCCAGAGCTGGACACAGGACTCCAGGTGGGGTCTCAGGAGCACAGAGCAGAGGGGGAGAATCCCCTCCCTGGCCCTGCTGCTCACACTCTTTTGCTGCAGCCCAGGCTGGGGTTGGTTTCTGGGCTGCCAGCGCGCACTGCCGGCTCCTGGGGAGCTTCTCATCCAGGAGCACTCCCAAGTCCTTCTCCTCAGGGTTGCTCTCCAGCCATTCTCTGCCCAACCTGGATTTGTGCCTGGGATTGCCACCTCCCAGGTGCAGGACCCTGCACTTGGCTTGGTTGAACTTCATGAGGTCAGCAAGAGCCCACCTCTCACACCTATTCAGGTCCCTCTGGATCACCCCTTCCCTCCAGCGTGTCGAGCACGCCTCACAGCTTGGTGTTGTCAACAAACTTGCTGAGGGTGCACTCTGTCCCACTGTCCATGTCACCAACAAAGATGTTAAACAGCGCTGATCCCAGTACCGACCCCTGAGGAACACCACTCACCACTTAGATCACAACCCTTTGAGTGCAGTCATCAAGCCAGTTCCTGATCCTCTGAGTGGTCCCTCTGTCAAATCCATGACTTCCCAATTTTGAGACCAGGATGTCGTGTGGGACAGCAAGAAAAGCTTTGCATAGTCCAGGTAGTCGATGTCTGTTGCCCTGCCCTCGTCTACCAAGGTTGTGGCAATATTGTAAAAGGCCACCAAATTTGTCAGGCATGATCACCTGCACTGATGTTTTATAGCAGATTTTCCACAAAAACCTGGCAGCATCATCGAGACGGGACTCCTGGAGATATACTGATTCCTTCCATGCGAGCAGTTGGGAAACCACTTTGTGCCATGAGCCAGACTCCCTGAAAGGGAGGAAGAGGGATGTGCCTGATGTGTGACACCAAGCTCATCCCTCTTCCAGGATGTGGGCTGCACTCAGACCCATCTCCAGAGACGCGGAGGGGGATTAACAGCAACCAACCCGATGCAAAAAGCCACAGTGCTGGTCACAACCATTTCCTTTTCCAATCACTGCTCCGCTTGCCGTCCTCACGACTGCTGGGTGTTGGGTGAAACAGCAAGTGGCTGTTTCTACAGGAGAGCTGGGGAGGGACTCTTGGTCAGGAAGTCTATTGACAGGACAAGGGGGAATGGTTTTAAATTGGAAGAGGGGAGATTTAGATGAGATCTTAGGAAGAAGTTCTTTCCTGTGAGGCTGGTGAGGCACTGGAACAGGTTGCCCAGGGAAGTTGTTGATGCCCCATCCCTGGAAGTGTTCAAGGCCAGGCTGGATGGGGCTTGGAGCAACCTGCTCTAGGGAGAGGTGTCCCTGCCCATGGCAGGGGGGTTGGAACTTGATGATCTTGAAGGTCCCTTCCAACTCTGACCATTCTGTGATTCTATGATTCTTCCTTTTTTTCTGTAACTTTGCAACCAAACCCCACATCCTTTCCTTTGTTTGGGCAAAGCCTTTGACTTTGGCTTCATTCAAGATGAGTTTAAAGAAGTAGCAAAGGGAAATGCAATCATCTTCTAGAAGCAGCACGTCGGGGTGAACCAGCCCCTGGATGAGTCTGCAAGTGAAGATGAGCACTGGGACCCCAGCAATCAGGCTGGTTTCCAGCCCAGGGTTCCCTCCTTTGAGGGAACAGTTGGAGAAGCAGTTCAGAACCATGGGGAGAGATGTATATGCTTGTCACAGGGGAGGCATCTCTGCAAAGATCCGCCTCACCTCTGAGAAAGTGAGGCTCTGTGCCTCAGTTTCCCCACTAGCAGGGCACAACTTCAGCCATCGCCAAGCCTCGGAGGGATGGCTGGTGATTTTCCATGATCTCACTTGAGGTTTTGCCATGGGTACATCCCTCCCACCCCCGTGACACTTCTGATGAGGAGTTATTTCATCTGGGAGCCTCACGCACCGGAGTCGGGGGCCCTCTCCTCCTCGCTGCCAAACCAGCCCCTGCCCTGCTTTAGTCACACACCGTGAGCACTCGCTGGTGCTAATTTATTCAGCGACGGGGGAAGAGTCACTGGCACGAAGCGGGGCTGAAATCTGTGCCGTGGGTGCACCCAAGCCCTGTGAGAAGATGCAGAGGTGCCTCTTCACCCACCCGGGCCCCCCGCGACAGCAGGCACTTGGGATTCTGTTCCCAGCCCGAGGGACACAGGAGGCTGCTGCTTGTAAAGAAAACCCATGGAAAACACCGGGGGCTTCCCTTGAGCAGCTTCCACACCTCATCCACAGTTTCCACTGCATCGCCTAGCTCACTGGCATCATCTCATCTGCAGGACGCCCATGAGCCAGCACTGTGCCCTGGTGGCCAAGGAGGCTAATGGCATCCTGGGGGGCATCAAGAAGAGTGTGCCCAGCAGGTGGAGGGAGGTCATCCTCCTCCTCTGCTCTCCCCTGGGGAGGCCTCAGCTGGAGCACTGGGACCAGTTCTGGGCTCCCCAGTTCAGGAAGGACAGGGAACTGATGGAGAGGGGACAGCAGAGGCTACAAAGGTGATGATGAGCCTGGAGCATCTCTCTTAAAAGGAAAGGCTGAGGGACTTGGGTCTTTTAAGTCTGGAGAAGAGAAAGCTGAGGGGCAATATGATCAATACCCATAAATACTTAAAGGGGGGGTGTCAGGAGGATGGGGCCAGGCTTTTTCCAGTGGTGCCCAGTGACACGACAAGAGGAAATGAGGACAAACTTGTACATAAGAAGCTCCATCTCAACATGAGAGGAGTGACTCCCTGTGAGGGTGACAGAGTCCTGGACCAGGCTGCCCAGAGAGGTGGTGGAGTCTCCATCTCTGGAGACATTCAAAACCTGCCTGGACACACTCCTGTACAACCCGCTTTAGGATGACCTGCTTTGGCAGGGGGTTGGACTAGATGATCTCCAGAGGGCCCTTCCAACCCCATATTATCCTGTGATTCTGTGATTTCCACACCCAAGAGCATCATCCCCACCCTAAGCACAACCTTCCATGGAACAAACCTCAACAACAGTAACGGCTCCCACACATTTGCCCATTTTCCATCATAAAATCCACCCACTAGCTCCAGGAACAGCAGAAAAGGAAAGCAGCCCAGTGAGCTCCCCGGCGCCCAGAGCAGCACCCTGCTCCCTGCCCTGCTGGGGTAGGTCTGGAGCATTTTGCCACTGTCCTTCACTGGGCCACAAATTTTGAGAGATGGGCTGGGCTTGCAATGAGAAATTTGGGAAGCATTAGAGGGTGTTCAGAGCCATCGAGCAAGACCTGGGAAATGCCCAAGGCTGCCGGTTCCAGTTTTGATCAGGGTAGACTCGAGAACACATCCCTGCAACACACCTGGGGAGATTCTGTGGCCAACACAACCTGAGAGCAAAAAAGCAATGGTCCTGGAGCACGACCCGTGCTATGGGGAGCCCTCCAGAGCTCAGATATCACCACTGACCACCTTAGCACACAACCAAAGATAACAGTGGTGAGATCTGCACCCCAAGACCTCCCCACTCTCTGTCCCACTTCCAGACAATCCCGGGGCTCCACAGAGCATCAGGACAACATCAGGAGACCTCCTTCGTCCCAAAACATGGGACATTTTAGTCCTTCCTATTCAAGAAGAGCAGCGACATCTTTGTTGGGCATTGGATGACGCCAACCAGAGGCAACTCAGATGGTTTTGGTAACTCAAGAGATTGAGGACAGGCGGGTGTCCCCTTGTATTCCTGCCTTCTGCTTTCCCTTCTTTGTGCTAAGCAACTTTAGCAAGTAATTTAATCCATTTGCTGATGGCACAGCTGATTACTAAACAGCTTTCACCCAGCAGCAGACATGGTTTGGTGAGGTGCAGGACACCAGTCTGATTCTCGGCTCTCTGCAGCTAGAATCTGAGCATGAGATTGGAGCAGATCCAGTACCAGGACAGCTCTGCAACATCCGGACCCCAGACATACCCCATGCACCTCCACCCCTCCTGGGAAACATGGCTGGGTTGGGATCTGCACCTCCACCCCTCCTGGGACACATGGGTGGGTTGGGATCTGTACCTCCACCCCTCCTGGGACATGTGAGTGGGTTGGGATCTCAGACCTGTGGTTGATCACCTATGTGTAGGGCAAGGCAGGTTCGAGGCATCAAATCCCCACCTGGTTGAAACCTGCTCTTCCTCCCAAGCATCCTCACACCGGGGATAACCACAACCTTCCCTGGCCAAGTCATGGTTCTTTGGAATGTTGGCTGTCCCCCTGCATGGTCTGGAAGGGGTGGATGAAGCCAGCAGACGGGGACAGAAGGCAGGACTGGTCCCAGCGAGGAGCAGGAGGAGATGGAGACAAACCACAGCACGGCCCCCGTCCAGCCCCAGCCCAGTTACTCCCCCAGGCTGGAATAAGCCCCTGCTTCTCCTGAGGTGCCCACGCCACAGGCAGCCGGGTGTCAGCTCCCAGTGTCTCATCCCTGCGGTTCCCAGCGAGTGACAGGACATGGCCTGGCATGGCAGAAGCAGCCAAGCGGGGACATTCGAGGACAGTGACATTTAAAAGGCGGCCAGGGGCAAGGCGCAGACACTGGAGCCCTGTCTGCTTCTGTCTAACCCACATGGAGCAAATCCACATCCTCAGCCCACACTCTTCGCTCCACAGAATTATCCCACAGCTGAAGTTCCCCATCACTGAGCCCCCAGCCACAGCGGCAGGAAAGCACCAAGTGCCAGCCCCAGTGCTACAGGGTGCCTTCTCCTGCTTTCATCCTGCATTTTAAGCCTTCTTCCTTGCAAGAAGGAGTTTTCTTGGTGGTGACTCTGCCCCTGCACATCCCCAGACACTGTGAAGCAGAGGACTGTGTTCTCAGCTCACCATGCCAGTGAGGTGGAGATCTGGAAGATGCCGCGCTTTGAGAGCTGGGTTCAGAAGGAAAATCCAAACTGTTCTCCTTTAGGAGAATGGTGGGACTAGTTCAACCCTTATTAGCCATAAGAGAAACCACAGAGAGCATCTCAAAAACACACTACCATGGAAAAGGCACCACCTGGAGCTCATTCCTCCTAGACATAGTCCAGAAGGAAGATATAAGGGATATACAAGTCCAGTTCCCTCCAGAGATCCCAAACAACAGAGAAGATGGGGAAAAATAAATCGAGCTTTTTGTGAATGTCACAAGTGGCATTAGACACAGCAGAGACCCCTAGGGCTTCACAAAGTTCCACCAGTCCCTCCACCCCTCTCTTAATTAACTGCCACCCCCCACCCCAGCTCTTGACCCCCACAACTTTTGGGGCAGAAAGGCCACCTCCTGCCCTCAGGCAAGCAGAGCAGAATCAGGTGGCCCAGAGGGCAGAGTTTCCACAGACACCACCCAGCACCCTGCCCAGCATGGTCCCAGTGGGGACATCTGTCCCATCCCAGCTGGGAGTCTGGGTACATCAGGGGGAGGAACGGCCCCTTGAGATGTCCCCAAAGAGGCCAGCAAAGGCGCTGACACTACAGAGCATCTGGGGACAAGTGAGCATGCTCCAGCCCATGCTCTCACTGTGCCTGTTTGGTGATCCTGGCACCCATCCTGCTTGCCATGGTCCCAGCAGTCCATACCCATCCCTGCCACTGTCCATGTTCCACTGCACCTGGTCTAGGGATGCTCGGCGCTGGGCTGGAGGAGCAGAGTCTGGCCAGAAGAACTGTGGTGACCCAGCACTGTTCCTCCGGTTCAGGGGATTTAAAAAGCAGTGCAAGACTCAAATTTAGGGAACTAACACAGAATTGCTTCAGAAAGCGTGGGGAGAGTCGTGGTTTGCAGCAGGGTGGCAGCTCTCTTCTGTGCTGGCAGAGCTCTCATCCGAGCATTTATTGTCACAAAAAAGCAGCGTCGGGCATTAGTTCAGCTCAATTTCCAACTTGTTCCCTCTTAAAATGTCATCTCCATGGAGCCAAGCTAATGCAGTGAGCTCCACGTCCTTGCCAGCGGCACCCAGGGCACCTCAGGCAGAGCCCAGCACCGAGAGCCCCGGGAGCTTGTGCCCTTGTCCCCACCGAGCTGCGCACAAGGTCCCACGGCCACGTCCAGCTCATTGAAGACGACTGGAAAGGTGGTGGCCCCAACCACACCATCATCGAGCCTGGCCCACGTTTCCATCCATTGACCCCAAAGCATGTCTGAGAAGCATCCACCCCCCATCCCTCGCCACAGGACTTTGCAGTCTCCCCCCAGCACGCTGAGGGGCTCCCACACACATGGAGTCACAGCAAGTGGCCCCATGGCCAAGCACAGGGGATGATGCAGGGATGATATCCCCCAAACCATCCCAGGAGGAGGCAAGAGGAGAAGTTGGCCGACCTCTGTGAGACATCGCCAGGGGAGGGGGGAACCGTGTCTGCAGCTCAGCAGGCTTTTAAAGAAATTAAATGTAGGCAATTAGATCGGCGCACTACGGGCTGGCAGAGACGCAGGCGCGGTGGTTCCCGTCCTGGTCCCTCCCTTGGAGCAATGCTCCCGAGGGCACTCAAAGATGTGGTGGCCAGGAATCTGTAAAATCCCTGGAAGGGGTGATGAAGGGAAGGGGGATGAACCCAACGCATTGGCAACACATCTGCTGCCTGAGATGACAATGTCGTGCTCTCTCTAATAAAAGCAAGCAGCGTGTTACAGCTTGCAAGCGAGGGGATGCACGCGGGGTTGGGAGCCCCTCTCCACACACAACTCAAGCATAGAAGCTGAACCAACACTTTCTAGAAGGTTTAGCCAACCATTTTTGCAGAGAACTTTAAATTTCTCGCTTCTTTACAACACAATTTTGGACCCTGGGCATCCCACAGCGCCCTGTTCCTGCAGATGTTAGACCAAGCAGAACCCAGCTCCACCACAGCTGGCTCAGGGATGGTTCAGCCCAAAGCAGTTCCGTCCCAAAGACCCACCACGTCAGCGTCGCAGTGCCAGCGCTGTGCTGCTGCAGTGCTGCAGTCCCTCCAGGGCAACGTAGGGGAGAAAAAACAACATGTGCCAGAGGTTGGTGGGATGCTCACCCGAGCAGAAGTGGCTCCCTGCCCGGCCTCCCGTGCCATGCCCTCCTCTCACCTTCCCAAGCCCAGATGCTGCCTGCAGCCGACAGCCCACCTGAGATGATCTTTACCTGCCGTGACATCCCTTGAGCAATGCTTGGGATGTGCGTACCTGATAAGACAAAGCTCCCTCACCTTGTCTCCACTGGGTAAATGCGATGATTTATCTTAACCAGTTTTGGAAGGGGCCTGGTTTGGACAGCTGGAAGCCCTTCCCTGCCAAAATACCATGATTCAAGGCCAGCTCGTCTGAAGCGATGCTTGCTGCTGGGGTTCACCTTGCTGCCATCCACCTGAGGACTTTAAGCCTAGGGAGACAGAGCAGCAACATCGCCACAACACAGAAATCCACCCAGCATAGGAGCTCAAGAGGATTGAATTTACCCCGGACCCAGAATCCTGAACATGCGAGGTGGGATTTTTAAGCACTGTCCTTTGCAAAGGGCTTGGCCCTGCTGAAGGACATGGTGGGCTTCAAGCTTGACTAGACTCAGGCAAAGCATTCATGGCACCTCTGGCTGTGCACATTAACACTCACCCTGTAGATCTACCATCATCATGGCACAGCACGCAGTGCTGTCCAAGGACCCTTTCTCACCTCCAACATCATGACCACACCTGTCGGCCACTCCGTTTTAGCTTGGCAGAGCCACCTCCACCTACGTGGCCCTGTTCAGAGCTGACACCCAAGGATAACTCAAGGGCCAGGCTTATTTCCAGCAATGCGTTGCATCCTTACAGCTCCCAAGATGCTCCCACACTCAACAAGGAGTCAAACTGAACAAAACTCATCTCTCCCTACAGCCAAAGCCACCTTCATCCCAGGCACTTGGTCCCTGTGGCACCTTTGCAGGTCCAAATCCTTCCACGCATGGAGCAGGCATAGATACAAGTCTATCTCACTTCTAGATCTCAAGGTATTCCCAAAGAGCATCAGCCAAGCCTGAGGGCTGAAAGATAAGGACCAAATCTTCCAAGGGTATGGAAGATTCTAGTTCCCAAGGACCAAATACACTCCCAAATTGGGTCTCGTCATCCCTCCTGCCCTTTGTGAAGCGTACGGCCATCCTCTATCCGTGTCTGGTCTGGAGAACACAGGACTGTACAAGATGAAAGGGTTTCTGGGTCAATCTTGGTCTCGTGAGGGGGAACAGATGGGTTTTTTGGTGGGACTGATGTTCTGAAAAGCAATTACACATGAAGACATCCCCAACAGATTATGCTGTGCTCTGGCCCAGGGCCCAAGTCATCCTGGGTTTGGATTTTAATTAGCCCCATTTTGGTATCTGTTCTCTACTTCCCTCCAGATAATGATTTAATTATTACAGACATGTCTTCAAATTAGCAGCTTCCTCAGTGGATTATTCATCTGGGATCCCCTCAATTACAGAGCCCAACTCACCACCATCAAAAGAGAGGCTGGAGTGAGCAAAGGAAAACCAAAACCCTTCCTGGAAAGAGAAACCATCCAAGCACCCAGCCAAGCGCTTCTCCTATTGCTAGTCATGTCTCACAGCTGGCTAAGAAACCTGGCTCTGAAACACACCCCAACCATCTGCATCATCCAGACCACGGTGGCATCAGGGCAGGTCTTGCCCTCCCACTATCAAGCCTTCTTGCCCAGCAGATCACAAGTGAAGGGAGAGGCCAAGCAAGGCACTGCTGTGTGTCCCCCTTAATCAGACTGCATGTTTGGGGATCTCCTAGGAGAAGGGAGCCCACGGGGACCTGGTGTGGACCCATTGCTAGGCTGCAAGTGCCCAAGTACTCTCTTGCCACCCAGCAAGATTCCCATGTTGGGAAGGACCTCAAGGGAAAGGAAGAGGCAGGTGCCTGGTGGGACCAGGCAGAGGATGAGGCTCAGCTCCTGACGGCAAGCCCCATCTCCTACTCCAGCAGTGGGATAAGGAAGGGGCCATGCTGAGGTCCAGCAAGCCTCTAGGCCTGAGGGATGAAGAAAGAACAGCAGATGAGGTTGCCCAAAGGAAGTACCAGATGTATTGTCCAAAAGAAATGTCATGCACAAAGAGAAGGACACAGCACAGCAAGGGTGAAACCTTCCCAGTGCAGCTCTACGTGATTTGGTGCCAACAAGCAGTAACTTGGCTGCAGAAAAGCCAAGTCCCCAGATAAATTGCTAAGCAGACAGGTTGCTTCCCCACCGTGAGACCTGCAGCATCTTTGTGCTGCAGGGCTTCAGCAAAACCCCCTCCCCAGCCTGCAATGATTCCCCTCCTCAGGACAGGCTGGGAAAGGTGGGACACACTCCTGAGGTACCACATCCCTTGTTGCACAGGGCAATGAGCTCCAAGGACACATCAAGGTGCACTTTGGTCCTTTTCTACTGATGGACTTGAACAACCACCTGCACATTGTGCTTCTCCCAGGACCCCCAAGATTCCTCTCACCAGGAATCCCCACGTTGTTACCAGGGAATTAGATTTTGCAGCAGTGGCTGGAGAAGCTCTACTGCCTCTCCCTACTGTAGCATGTACAGCAGCGGAAAAATCTCCGCCGGCTCCTCTGTCACTGCAGTTCACACTCCAACAGATCAGCTCCTGCTGCTGCAGGAAGAGCCCTCGAGCACAGCCACGCATGCGGCTGCGGCTGAGACACAGCCCAGGTCTCTCCAAACCCAGACTAACACCCTGTCTGCGAGGTCAGAGCAACTCTCCTCCTCAGGTCCCCTTCCTCAGCACAAGAAAAGCAGCAAAAATCCACTCCAGGAGACGCAGCCTGTTATCCCAGCTAATGCTGGGTTTGGGGATACAGCCCTGGTACCTTTCTTGTTCCCAGTGGGATCCCTGTTCTCTGGGCAATGAGCCCCAGCCCACTGGACCACCACTGGTCCCTCATGTCATGCCCCTACAGGGTATCACCTGGCTCTGTCCTCCCCACAAGCCCCTGAGCTCTCAGAGCTCTTCACCCCGTCAGATTTGCTAAGAGGGATCAACACGTTCAAGAGCAAAGGGAGGGAGAGAAAAGGCCGTGACGACACAAGCCCTTTAGTTTCATTTCCTTAAGAAACCAGGCTAAAGAAGAT
Organism: Thinocorus orbignyianus; assembly: GCA_013400375.1. NCBI lineage: Eukaryota > Metazoa > Chordata > Aves > Ciconiiformes > Thinocoridae > Thinocorus > Thinocorus orbignyianus. The sequence goes on from VXBW01007233.1 coordinate 117,487, forward strand.
GGGAGTGGAAGCGACACACAAGAGAAGGAGAGAAGGATTTTCATTAACCTGATCAAACCTCCTGGAATACGATAACAGAGGCAATAACAGACACCTGCCCTCTGGCTGAGGACAAAGAAAGGCTTCCTAGTTATGAAGAGGATGAAAATTGGAGTAGAAGAAAGGAAATGACTCAAAAATGGCTGAAATGTCAGATGTTATTAAAAAGCCTTCACCTAGAGAGAAATAACGACTGATGAGAAGAGGGATATGACGGAGGGAGCTGAGCAGCTGGAGAGAAGCAGGATGGGGAGCAAGCACCTGACAATGCCTCTGCTCGCCACCAAAAGCTGCCCCTGGTGACTACAGGGATGGGCTGACTTCTGGGGGTGAACCTGGGGCGACCTGGGAGAAATTTGGGGTGCTGAGAGTCTGTGCTGGTGAGGAGGATGACAGCAGCCCCAGGCCACCTTCAGACCTCAGGTCCTGGAGGATCTGCAGTTAAATGTCTTGGTATTTTAAAGCATCCTTTCCTGAGCCCTCACCCTGCTCCCCTGCCACCTCCTGGCCACGTTGTCACTGCACCACGTCCCTGCTCTTGCTGCTTGAGGACAGGAGCATGGATTCCTTCTCTCTCAGGGTACTTGCAGTGCCATCAGCGTGGCCAGGAACCCACTGCCAGCATCTTGAGTGGAAAAGCAAATCGAGCAGTCCCTCCAGCATCCCTGTGAGCATCACCCTGCAAGGGGACACCCGTACTTCTGACCCCCGAAGGGACCATCCCACCTTCAGGAATGCTGAGCCAGGGCATCCACAACCAGCAGTAGTAGCCGGTGCCCACGTTGGGCAGCGTGGCCTCGCGTGGCCCCAGCTTTTTCAGGCTGCTGCGGTCACGCTGGGAAGAGGAGTGTCTGGGCTGTGCCAGTGTCACGCAGCATTGCGGGCTCGCTGCCTCCCGCTCCCCAGCAAAGGCAGCTCCAGCCCAGCCCGGGAGGCTGAGCTGAATTTACGCTGCTCTTGCTCTTCCAGAGCTGCCACAAAGCCCTCTCCCTGCTGCCGATGCAGAGACGAGCTGGCGTCCCCGCTGATCTGCCTCTCCGGCATCTCACAAGCAGCGGCGCGAAGGGCTTTGCAGGCAGCAGCAACTCAGATTCCCCGCAGCAGCCTCCCCCTGCTCTTGGCATCTCTCTCCACTGCTTCCCCAGCCGTCCGTGAGCTGCATCCGCAGATAACATCCCCCCAAACCTCCCCCAGCAGAGACCCCAACATGACAAACCCAGCTCCCAGCCTGGCTACCCGCCGAGGCAGACACACACGTGCTCTGGCTCCGCATTAATATGCAGGCAATATGGCCAGAGTTGATCTGAATCTGACAATATTTGGGGTTTTTTAGGAAAACAAGGAGAAGCAGGAGCCAAACTGCACCCATCTCCCTGCCGGAGCGGTGAGCCAGGAGCTGTGGCTACGCAGAGGCCGGACTCTTTCAAACCCAGACCATCATCTTCAGAGGAAGATTCGGAGGGAATAAAGCCATCACAGTGGCCATCATCCCTTTTCCCTTAGCAGCACCCTCCTACCACCACCAGTCTGGATCAGCTCTCCCCAGCCTGCTCTGGTTACTGGTGTTGTTGGCACCCATCCTGCGCCTGTGAGTCCTCATGGATTTATAAAACTTTCGGGTATCACCAAGAGCATTCGGCAGCCGCCTCAGAGCAGATCAGCCTCAACCCAAGCCAATAGGGATGGAAAGGGGAAAAAGGAGACTACAGAAGTCCCAGCTGTCCCAGGGACTGGTTATCTTGGGTGCTGATAAGCAGCTCCCCAGCACTGTGGGGGCACCCCCACTGGACAGGTGGAGAGGTGGGCCCAGGGGAACCTCCTGAGGTTCAATGAGAACAAGAGCAGGTTCTACACCTGGGCCAGAACAATCCTGGCCATCAATACAGCCCAGGGGATGAGGTGTTAGAAAGCAGCCCAGAGGAAAGGGATTTGGGGGTGCTGATGGACGAGAAGCTGGACAGGACATGAGCAGTGAGCACTTGCAGCCCAGAAGGCCAATCCCATCCTGGGCTGCATCAGAAGCTGTGCTGCCAGCAGATCCAGAGAGGGGATTCTGCCACGTTGCTCTGCTCTGGTGAGACCCCACCTGGAGTCCTGTGTGCAGGGCTGGAGCCCTCAGGATAGGAAGGACATGGACCTCATGNAAATCCTGCAAAATCTCATGCTTTTGGGAGAACAGACTCAGGCAAAACCTCCAGGTCAGCAGTGACTACGTGGGAGCTGACCTGCAGTTGCTCTCACACCTGCATTGAAGGGAAGAAGTTAAAATAGCTCAGAGTAAATGCAGCAGCACAGGAAGATCCTTCTGCTTCCTTCTCTGCAACAGGCTTTTGGCATTTTGAGGGACACCAGGTCAGCTCCTGTGTGGAGCTGAGAGTCCCTGCAAGAAGAAAGTCCGGGCACTGAGTGATGGATGACTTGCCACATCCTGGTCTGAGAGACCAAGGTGGCTCTTCCTGGTGGGTCACTACACTTGTCCCCACCCTAGGGCAGTGGCAGCACCTCCTTGTCATCTCTGGTGGTTGGATTTCCTTCTTGCAGTGGAGAGAGGAGGAAACCAAGCAGTCAGTGTCTGCCAGCCCTGCAGGGCTAGTGGCTGGTTTCCCCCCACCTTTTCAGCCTCCAAAGTATACATTTTTTACTATTGTGGGGTTTTTTTGGTTGGTTTTTTTTTTTTGCAAGACTGGGGGAGTAATCAATGCCTGTGTCCATGGCTGGATGACATTGCAGCAGGGTGTAGGACTCCTACCTACCAGCCAAGCCCGTGAGCTGTGTATGTCTCAACCCTGTGCTCAGCCTCTGCTCCAGGCTGCATTTACAGCCCAGGAAGGAACTCCCCCAGCAGTGAGAGGGTTTTTTGCATGGAGATGGAAAGAGGAAAATCCAAATACCTTCAATCCAAAGTCTCTGAAAGAAACACATCCATTTGGAAACACATCCACTTGTGTTTTGTAGCTTCAGCACCTCCCAGCTATGTTGAATTTCGGTTTCCACATCCACCGCATCCAGCCCTGCTCCAGAATTCCCCAGTCAATGCCACAAAGCCAGTTTGCCACTTCACCCCGAGATCACAGCGCGTGACATTAGCCCTTGGCTTCATTTGCAGACCAACCGTTGGGCTCTCCCTGCCCTGCCAGCAAGCCCAGGAAGGTCAAGAGGCTGAAATCTGCTGGAGAAAAAAGCCTGCTTGCTTGATTACACACCACTCTGCCCACTGCCCTGCACGAACCGAAAACACCAGCATGCCCTCTGCATTCACCCAGTTGCTCAGACCAAAGCAGCCGGCCCCTTTCCCTGAATTCCATATCTCAAAGCCAGACGTGTACATGTCAATTATATATTGACTGCAAAGAGGATGGATTAGACACTTGGGATGCACACCGGGAGGGTTAAAGGGATGAAGCACAGCACACTGCAGCTTCAACAGCTCTAAAGCACACAGCTATCTGGACACAAGAGCATCCTCGTGGGTAACACTGGCCAGACAGGACCATTCACCTCCACTCTCCTCACCGTGGGGACAGCCAAGGGGATTGGAGGGCTCTGGTGACAGGCTGGAAGGGATTTTGGAAGTGCCTTTCCCGTGTCCTGTCCTGAGATGGGAACAGCCCTCGCTGGCTTCTGCCAACACGCTTGGCCAGCCCTTCCCTGAAAAGGTCACCAGCAACGATGGCATTTTCTTTGGCAGATACTGAGAGTCCATGTCTTTGGTGAAAGGATGAGGTTTTGGGGCTATTTCACTTGGTCAGGGATGAGTTTCCCCTCCTGGATCCTGCTTCCCTGAACGCTGCTGCCCCTCTGATTAACGCACCTCACAGCCCAGAGAGTAAAGGTGACAAACGTTCATCTACCCCAGAGATCAACAGAGTCCCTGTGCTACTTAAAGACAAGATCTCCAGAGCAGAATTCCACCCTTTGGAGCATCCCAGATGTCCTGCACTGAGCCATGCAGCAATATTTAAATAAAAAAAATGGTGGCTGTACAATAGCCAAGTCATTTGAGAATTAAAGCACTGGTATTTTTAGGCAGCGGGAGTACGTGTGGGAGAGATCTCCAAGTGCAGGCTGATGCCGTTTGCTGCAGGGCACTTAGAATGAGATTTATTGACGACGTGTGATTTGAAAGCGACACCAGCGCTCAGGAAGAGCCACACAGGGATCAGCAACGCCGAGGCTTATTCCAGCTTCATTCCAAGGGACAACATTTCATAGAATCATAGAATCATAGAATGGTTAGAGTTGGAAGNNNTGAGGACTCCAGAACTGGAGTTCTTCCTATAGGTGTCTATAGGTGTAAACTCAAAGGACATGCAGAACGAAAACCATTTCTGATTGCGGGGATGCTCTGCTCGCCACCTCCAAAAATGGCCACTGCAAAAGTCTCATAACTAAATTAACTAGAAGCAGATGATCAAAAGGGAAAAAAAAAAAAAAATAAAGCTCTTTTTTGATATGGTAGCCCAAAGTGTTGGAAATAATTGAGTGATTATCATCTTGGCTTTGACGCTGGGGAGGAGCAAAGGGAAGTCTTCTCTCTCCACCAAACAGCAGCTGCTCTCTGGGTGGCATATCTGGTTATCAGACAGGTATCAGCAGAAAAGCAATCCCTTTCTGGATCTGGGCTGGAAGGAAAAACAGCCCAGATGAGGAGAGATGAGCCTTCTGGCTCCAATTAAACCCTTAATGGGTTAAAATGAGTTAAGCCATGATATTCTGCACATGGTGACTGGAGAGTTTAAGCCCAGGAAGGGTTCAGGGAGATATCTCTCCAAGGGATGCTGGTAATGACTTCAGAGACCTTGCTGTGTCCCCTGTGTCCCAGTGAAGCTCACGAGCACCTGCCTCCAGGTGCTGCGATGCTGGCGAGGAGCGAGGACAGCAGCTCTTAGCAGGCCAATGGGAATCTCCAGGAATTCCACTCATCTGCTCTCTAGCACAGCCACGGCTTCCAAGCAGCAGAGCAGCAGCCAGCACTTGGTTCACTCGCCTCCACGGGCCCTTAGGGGCTTGGGTTCACAGCTCCTCCCTACCCAAAGCCTCTTGTGATTCTCCCAGCCTCCCACAGTCCAAACACCAGGCTCCCTTTCCCCGTGCAGACTCAGCCCTGCCTGCTTCCATGCTGCAGGAGATGAGGGAATCATGCCAGCCCCACGCCAGGAGCACATCTGTTGGACATTGCTACTGCTGATGCTATGAGGGTGGCAGGAGGACAGGATCTCCACTGCAGGCACCTCTGCAGGGGGACGCATCCTCAGCTGGGGTGGGAAACACGTTACTGGCACAACAGGATGGCAAATGCACCAGCAGCACCAGCAGTGACGCCCACTCTGCCTGACCCCCACTAGCCCTGGCCAGAAACCAGCAGTGGCGACACTGGGAAGCCCCACGGAAACAATCCCCTGTGCAGAATGAGGAGAAAAGCAGGATCTGGCCGTGCCACCCTCACACTTCATTCCCACGCCCCCTTCCCGAGAGCGGGGAGCTCAGATTTGCAGCACACCAGGGAAAAGCAGGCCCAGGGAGAAGTCACTCAGCAGCCCCACAGCTACCTCATCCTGCAGAGAAACTGGCCAAGAAACCAAATGAGCCTTGAAACGCTGCCCTGTGCTCTCCAAACCCAGGTCTCACCCATGGACAACCAAAATCTAGCTGGGAGCTTCCTCGGATGGAGCAGGAATTTCAAGGCACCACCCCAGGGACACAAGGCTCAGGTCTGTCCCTCAAGGATGAAGGAGAGGAGGGCTCAAAGCCCAGTATCCCCTGGCTGTGGAGCTCTGGCCTGATTTGAGCTCACAGGACAGCGAGCCATCAAGGTGGGAACTTGTTCCCCCAAAGGAGAACATCATCTCACAACCTCACCCAGAGAAATCACACTCACACAAGGTACTGGTGTGATATGTGGGACAGTTTGGGACCAGAATAACTTTCTCTCTTGGCTGATCAGCATGTGAGTAAATCAGCCACAGCCAAAAATAACCTCTGGACCTTTTCTGACTCCTTCCTGCAAAGCAGTTTTGGGAGGGGGATGCTAGAAAGAGGCCAAGATCTAGTTAGTACAGCTGCCAGGCACTGAATTACAGGGCAGATTAACGGGATTATTGAGGCTATAAACTTCATACAAGCCCATCTTTCCCCTCGCTGTCTGCAGCCCCTGGCACCATGAATGTCTGGATGAGGAACAGTAGCAGGCACCACCACCGAGCCTGTTTTATTCATGATTAAGAGCCTGAGATCATGTTTATGACACCTGGTTTGTGCCGCAACACGGCTATAAACACCCTCGCCGATTTTAGAAGCCAGAAAGGCCAGGCTTTGGCAGGAGAGGATCTGTTGGAGGATGCACCGCACTCACAAGATTCCCCAAAAGGTGAGAATTAGGCTAGAAATGCAGCCAAACACCCCTCTCCACCCCCTTTCTCCAGGCTTCATCCATCCAATGTGCAACCCCTCCTGGCTATCAAACCCCCCACGGCCACCAGCCCCCTGGCAGCACGTTTCTTCTGTCCCAGCACATTATCCACATCACGAGTGATCCTAGCCAGGGAGGTAAACCCCATCTGGAACCAGGGGGAAAATTAATTTCTGCCAGGAAAGGGTGGAAAAGTGACCTTTAAATCAGTGCAGCTGCAAGATAGGCAGCAATTTTAGGAGGAGGCCCCTCTCCCTGCTGTGCCACCCTGCCCTGGCGATGGATGGTCTCCTCTCTGGAGAGGATGGATGGAGAGTCCAGGCAGGAAGAGCATCCTTCCCTGCTGCACATCCTCACAGAACAGCGCTGGCTATTTAAAGGAATTGGCCACACTCTGTCAACATCTCACCTCCCCGTGGAGGAGCCAGGCTGTGTCCCGGTGTTGTGTGGCACGGCGCTGCCTCCGCGACCCACCGGCACAGCAGATGCTGGCTCAGAGGCTGCAGGAGAGAGAGGCATCAACGCAGCAGAACACCCTGGGAACTGCCCTCTCCTGGAAATCGGCCGCAACGGACAGGAGGATGGGGGAAATGAGCTCTCATCTGCCACTTGTTTTCTTCCTTTTTATTTTTTTATTTTTTTTTCCCCTCCGATGCAATTAAAGGCAGCCACCCAGCCGGTGCCTCCTCGCGCTTGCTAAGGGAAGCGTGGCAGAAACTGAAAACTGGGAGCTGAAAAAAAAAACCAACCAAAAAACACCCATAAAATCTGCATTTCAGACAAATTCCAGCCTTGTCAGTCCTGCAGGATTACAGCGCTGGAGGAAGCCACCCATGAGCTGATTTAAAACACCCTGGTGAAGATTCAGGGAAGGAAGGGCAACTTGGAGGACACAGGGTGAGACCCCTCCTGGGCAGGGATTTTTGGCCCTGTCTTTTGGAGAAGGTTTGGCACCTGGCTCCAAGGTCCCTCCACCTCCTCCCAGCTGCGGGATGGAAATGGCTGTGCAGGGGCTGAGGGCAGGCAGGGCTGCTCCACGCACAGCTTTGCACAAAAATGAGAGAGAGAGATGAACACTCACTTCATTCCTTAGGGCATCCTCACCCTGCACATTAAACAGGAGGGCTTTGCGGTGTCCCCACAAGGATTTTGACCTGTTTGACCACAGCACAAACAGAAGCAAAATCCAATTATATCAGCCCAACTACTTTTTTTTTTTTTAGCAAAGAGCCTTGAATCATTTTTCACTACTTCTGCTCCAGATGGGCCCAAACGCAGACCTGTCCCCCAACGCTGCAGTTGTTCCATGTGATATTTTCCCTTCCTCCCTCCCAAATGCCAGCTCGTGTGAGCACACCCACTCGTGCACCCACCTCCAAGCTTTTTGGCACCGTTTGCTCACAGAGGAGTCCTTCAAGCACTGATAACTCCCACCAGCCTCCCTCAGGAGCCTGTCCAGGGCTTGGACCCACCTGCGGAGCCCAAGCCAGAGCCCTCACCCACGGTCCTGACCGTCACCTCCACACCTGGCATTTCACAGAAAGCCAGTAAATTGGGGGCTTGTTATTGCCTTGCACTGCATCCAGCGTCCTTCCCTTCCAGTTAATAGTCCGGAGACCTCCCAGCTCACTTTTGGGAGCTGTCTGGGAAACCTCAAACTCACTAAAACACTCTCCAGGAGGAAATTAATTGTAAATTAATGTTTCAAGGTTCACTAAAGAATCCAGTATTTTTCTGCTTTGCTGAAAAACATGAAATGTCACTGCCCAGGCAATGGACAGACTCATGCCGAAGTCATTCCTTGTCTCCAGAGAATGGAGACCTCCAGAAGCGCTTCCAGTTGGGTCCCAGTTTGGGTTCACCTCAGCCTGTGAAGCTCCAGGGCTGCCTCCCACAGCTTGAGTGTGAACTCCCACCTCCAACATGGTACCAGGCTCCTTCCCAGCACTGACTCACAGCCACGATCTCCCCACCCTCCACACCACAACCAGCCCCCTCTTCCTCACAACCACCATCCTCATCCCTGACCCACACCCCCTGCACCTCAGCAAGAGCTGCCTGAAAGGGCAAGGCTTGCAAGAAGGGCCCTCCAAAGATACAGACAAGGAGGTTTTCAGGGTGTTTTTTGCTCCTGGCACCTTCTTGAGGTAATTGAGACAGGCAGAAACCCAAATCTCCAGCCAGCTCAGTCTCCCAGCATCTGCACTTCAACTGCTGGCGAGCACTGAGGCACAGCTGGACCAAGCCACCGGTGCAGAGCAGGACACTCTCATCCCCTCCATGAGGCCAAAAAGCTGCACAGAGACACGAGTCATTTAGTCCCACATCTGCCAAGCACAGCTGAGTTGGCCACCCAGGAGAGCCAGATTTGTCCACCAGTCCCACTACTGGTGTCCCAGTAACATACCAGTTTGGGGACGGGTGGGGGTGGCTCTCCTCAACCCTCCAGCCAGTGATATGTCCCCGACAACCTGTGGTCTGTCTCCTGGAAAACAGATGCAGGAGGAGCAAGTACCAAAGCCGGGAAGTCATCCATGCACCTGAGCACCTCTGGGCGCCAGGGTGACAGCACCAGTGACCTGTGCTGGCAGGTCCCAACAAATCTCCAGGGAAATCCTCAGAGATCAGTCCCATTTCCCAACCAGCACCATCCAGAGATGCAGAGACATCGCGGTATCCTCAAAAGCACAGATACCTGAGGGTTCCAGACCATCAGAGCTACAAAGACACCAACTTCCCACCTCCTTTAACACCCAGGTAGCAACGCAACCAAGAAACTCCCAAACTGCACAGGCATGTTCACCCAGGTCCCCAACTCCAGCTCACACCTTGCCTCTGTACCCACTCACACTCGCCAAGTTCTGTGGTGGTGTCAAACCCACCAGGAGAACCTCATTCCAGCGTATGAGCAGATGGTGTCAAACAAGCTTAAATGAATACATTGCCAACCCTGACTTGGCCAAAACCAGGGCGTCCCCTGAAGGTTTTGCACAGCTTTAACAAAACCCAGCTTCCTAAGCCAATTGCTGTTATAATGATGCAATTTAGGGGATAAACAAGCCCTTAAAGGCTGGTGTTATTCAGGAGAAAATCATGGTGTCTGGAGGCAGCTTGCCACGGCTGTGATGAGACGGCACCAGCCAACAGAGGATGGGAACCAGCATGAGCACAGCTGGAGGTAGCCAGGCTGGCTGGATGCTCACTGGGTTGGTCCAGCCCTGAGCGCTGTGGGCATCCACCCAGTGCCATCATCCAGGTTGGACCAGCTTGGTGAGCATCTGCCCCTCTTCTGAGCTGGACCAGCTTAAAGGGCATGGTACTGAGCTGGTACTGAGCTCCAGGCTGAATCAGCCCCACAAGCATCTATCCAGCCAGCAGACCCATGAGCTGGTCCAGCCTGGAGCTGGGATTGGGCAGATGCTCACTGGGGTGAACCCAGAGCTGGATGCCAGGGGAATACTTGCAGGGCAGATGCTTGTGGGGCTGATCCAGCCCTGAGCCTGGCACCGAGTCGATGCTCACAGGGTGGATACTCGTGGGCTAGAGACAGTACCGAGGGAGGCGAGAGGATACAGCGCTGGGAAATCAGAGGAGCAGGAGAAGGCCAGGGTAAGGCCAGTCTCACCAGGATGCCTGCCCTCTCCCTCAGCATAAGGTGGAAGCATGAATGTAGGGGGGTGCGAATGGACAGCTTGGGACCATACTGGGGGGCTGCCAGGGGCAGAGAGCAGCCGAACATCGAGGAACCCCCCTCACCACTCCTGGGTTATACGAATCCCTGAAGCCCCCATACCGTGCAGCCTCCAGTGGGGTGGATGTGCCCACCCTTTCACCCCTCCTGCCTGCACCCCCAGCGGGGATGGGTCAGCACATCTGCCCGGCTCAGCCCCACGGTCTGGGGGCAGCGCTGTGGGGGGCACAGCAACCCCTTGGGGGTAATGCCAGGAGACAGCGAGTCCCCCCACAACACAGGTTGGGGGTGAAGATGACCTCCCCCCAAGCCCCGACTCATTCCAAGGCAAACGGGGGAGTTCAGTGCACCCTCGGCCTCCGACACCCCCCTCCAAGGGATAACGGGTTGGGAGACAAAGCATCCCCCGGGGCTGATGCACCCCCTCAAAGGGCTTACACACCCCCCCGCGGGGCAAGGCAGAGCAGAGCATCCCCAGCCCCACCCGGGGGGCTAACGGGGAGCAGAGCCCCACCGGCCCTGCCCTAGAGGGGCAGCAGAGCATCCCTGGTGGGGTGGCAGAGCATCCTGGTGGGGTAGCAGAGCATCCTGGCGGAGGATGNTCTGGGGACAGAAATCTCCTGAGGGTGCAGGAGAATCCCTTGGGGACAGGGACCCCCCTCTGGGGACAGAAACCTCCTGGGCTGCAGGAGAATCCCTTGGGGGAGGTAACCTCCTTGGGGAGTGGAATTCCCCCAGGAGGGACAGGGAGCCCCCCTCTGGGGACAGAAACCTCTTGGGGGAGGCGAGGAGGAACACCCCTTGGGGGCAGGGACCCCCCTCTGGAGACAGGGACCTCCCTCGGGGGACAGAATCCTCCTGGGG
>VXBW01007233.1:139548-170465 GCA_013400375.1 Thinocorus orbignyianus
ACATGAAATTATCTGTCTATTTGCCGTCCAATTTGTATTCCTCCAATTAATTGTTACTTTTCAGCTGTGAAAGGGTCAAGCATGGAAACGGGGTCTGGAAAGACTGTGGGGTTTCCATCCTTGGATACAGTCAGAACTCGATTGGACAAGATCTTCAACAAAATGATGTAATTCAGCCTGCTTTGGGCAGGGCTGTTTGGACTAGAGACCTCCGGAGAACCCTTTCAGCCTGAATTATTCTTTAGATGTGCCAGTTTGTACTTGTGTGAACAGCACAGCTGGGATAAATGGTGGGGTGTCTCCAGCAAAGGGGAGGTGTGATGTTTGATGTTTCAACATGCTGGTGAAAACCATTAGCAGTGATAATGAAATTGTATCAGCTTGGGTTTGCTTGGCTGCCTGTGTGTACATACATATTGCAGTAGAGCACACTGCCTTGAGAAAGAGGTCAGTTACTGCACTAACATACCTTCTTTGCTTTTAGAAGATCCTGATGGGGGTGGTGGAGAAGAATACCCCATTGATATCTGGCTGTTGTTGGCTTCCTACATTCGCCCTGAAGACATTGTCCGGTTTTCTTTGATTTGCAAGAAAGCCTGGACTGTTACTTGCACTGCTGCCTTCTGGACCAGGCTCTACAGAAGGTGAGACTTCAAAGAGTTTTTAACACTATTTGTAGGAGGCTTCAGCAACACCAGCTCTCTAAAGAGCTATAAATAAGGGAATAATTCCCTCTAGCCCAGGACCCTGGGATGTTTGCTTATTGAGGTGGTGACACAGGCCTCATCGTGGTCTGTTGCATCTGTTTTGGATCTGGGAATGGATCTGTTTGGCGTATTCCCGTATGGTCCATATAAAATTCAAAGCATCATGTGCTTTTCTGCTTGCCATGGCCTGCACATGCCCGTTTGTGACTGTGCTTTGTGTGGAAAGCACTCAGATTGCTTACAGTAGGGTCAGTGCCATTCCCTTACTGACAGATCATCAAACATCCCTGAGAGAAACTTTTCCAACCTCAAGCTTTGATGATGGCCACCATCCTGTAATTAGGGTGAACTGGGAGAAACTAAGGCATTTTGGAGCTGTCTCAGTGGTGGAAGTAAGTTATAATTAAAGTAAGAGAAGAAGGGCAAAAGGGTGGTCAAAACTTGAAACAAATTACAGAATCATCATAGTTGGAAAGGAGCTCTGAGGTCAAGTCCAGCCATACACACAAAATCCCCCTACATCTCAGCCACTAGAGCATGCTCTGGGGTGCCACATCTCCACCTTTCCCAAATACCTCCAGGGATGGTGACTCCACCACCTCCCTGGGCAGGCTGTCCCAGTGCCTGACCACCCTCTCAGGGAAGTCATTCTTGAGATCTGATCCAAACCTCCCCTGCCCCAACTTCAGACCATTTTGTGTGGTCCTGTCATTATTCGCTTGGGAGAAGAGGCCAACACCCACCTCTCTGCACCCTCCTTTCAGGCAGTTGTAGAGGGCAGGGAGGTCTCCCCTCAGCTTCCTCTTCTCCAAACTAAACATGCCCCACAGATTTCTGTGTCCTGGTGCATGTCACTTGCACTTTCCTTCAGGATGGAATATTTTCTTTAAATTTCTATATCTGTGGCCCAGGAGGCACAAGCAACAGGAGCATGGAGCAGACAGCAGCCATGGTCATCCTCACCCCTGGGTTTTGGTGTGAAATTCCCCTGCAAAAGCTCATTTGGCATTTGCTCAGAGAATGACCCCTGAGCGCCGGCACTCAGGCGGTGCAGGCAGCCGTCTGCAGGCACGGGGTGGAGCTCAGCTAAAGCAAGTCCTCAAGACCCTTCAGGAATCTGCAGGGCTTTGTGCATCCTGCAGCTAAAATACCATCCCATCTTTCTAGGCAAGCTGTCTGTAAGGAATTATTGGGGAATTGTAGCATGTTTTGCTTATGTGTGTGCTGCAAACCTGACTGGTGAGGGTAAAGTCTATAAGACTTCAGCAGTACCAATGCCTTGAAGCACTCAGAGTTGACCAGAGTCCTCTGATCCATCAGACGTCTGGTTTTCTCTCCACATTGATCTCTTCATAGCTCTCTCCTTCTGTGTGTGTTATTCTGAGCCTTCAGCACGTGTTGGGTTTGTCGTTGGCTTTTCAGGCACTACAGCCTGGACGCGTACCTGCCTCTCCGCCTACGGCCGGAGTCCATGGAGAAGCTGCACTGTCTCCGCGCGTGTGTCATCCGGTCGCTCTACCACATGTACGAGCCCTTCGCCTCTCGAGTCTCCAGAAATCCAGCTATTCCAGACAGTACTCCCAGCACTTTAAAAAATTCCAGAGTAAGTGGCATCACTAAAGAAGTTGGGTATTTCTGCGATGTTGCTCTTTCTGGTTTTTTATTCTTTTTCTAGTAGAAAAAATAGATGATGTGTAGATGGTCCTCGGTGGAGCTTGGGTGTGGGGTGATTACTGAGTCTGAGCAGTGATTTTTAAAAGGATGCTGGTTATCTGTGTGTGTATAACTGCTGCTGCAGAGGATTCTAGTTACTCTTCTGAGTAACTTCTGCCCAAGTCCTACCACAGCAGCTTTGTAATCACTTAAAAGGCACTTGCTTCACTGGATGTCAGGACTGCTAGGGATATTTGCAGCTCTCCCCTCCTTTGTTGCAAATTAGTTGCTGAAAGGAGGTTGCAGTAGGATCAGCTTTTTATATCTTCTGCTTTATTCTCACCCTGTCTGCCAGAATACATCTTTTCTCCATAGCAGGCATCTGGAGAGATCTGAAGTGACACTGATAGCCTCTGAGAGGGAGTCATGTCACACTACATCCCTGTAGGTCATCCATCCTCTCTGGTGTCCGGGTGAGGGCGGGCAGAGGGTAGCGCAGGCGTGAGCATGGCACATGTGCAGAGCCATTGTCTGCTTTGGGCCTGGGGCTGCAGTTGTGTTGGGCTGAAAAGGGTCTGTCTCTGGTGTGGGCAGGCAGTTCCCTTTGCTATCCCAGCTTGGAGCACTTGCATATCCATTTCTCTTTAATTGCTGTTGACCATTAACTCTGAAATGCCTCCATGTCTCTTGTTTGGTTTTAACTTGCAACTGGCTGATACTCCGTGAGCAGCTTAAGCGAGAGTGTGAATTCACCACCCTCCAAATCCAAAGTCAAAAACCTGTTGAATGAGGTTTTTGGGGCCAAACCGAAGTGGGTTTGGTTCAACGGTTGGACTTTCTTTTCCGTGCAAAATAGAACAACCTCACCTTGTGTATGACATCCCTCCTTTTTTCCTTCTTCTCCCTGGGTGGATACGGGAGAGCAGTGTCAGACTGCTTAGGGAGCATCCAGCAGTAACACAAGCAGGTGGTGCTGCAGAGCAGGAGAAAAGCACACAGTGCTGTGTGTCACCTTATTTCTGCATCCAGAGCTCTTCATTCTCTTCCCAAATCCCCTGTTTGGGTATCATCCTTCTTTAAAAAGCAAAACATTTCTAGGAAACTTCAAATTAACCTTAGTCCTTCTGAGTCTCACTTCTCCCATTGCTTGGATCTGGTAGCAGGGCTGGACACAGGTGGAAACCTGGAGGTGATGCTGACAGGGTCAGCATTTCGGAAGCATTCGTGTTGACATCATAACGGCTTTGGTGCCCACTGCTAGTGCTTCTACTGTACTAACAGTTTGAGGAAGATTCCTGAAGTGCAGTCTTCTATTACTCAGTTTTGGAAAAAGGAAATTAAATGGTGACGAGGCTTTGTTAGAACAGTAGAGGTTTGACCTAACCCCTTGGAGCATAAAGGAGCCATCCTGAGTCTGGGCTTGCTGTACTTCTGCATTGCAAGACTCTGAGCTCTGGCTGTGTTTCTGTGCACTGAAATGCCTCGGCACAGCGGGTCTGGAGGAGGATCTGACATTCCCTTCCCACGTTCTTGCTTTCATGGGCTTTGGTTCTACCTTTACGGGTCGTTGAAAGTAATGGCAAACGCCTGCACAAACTGCATGTGGCAAGAGGAGACCCCAGACCCGGGTGTTATCAAATCTAGCTTTTCCTCTTTAATTTCCTTTTTTCTTTCCCTAGCCTAGCTTGTGTGGGACACTGGAGCCGTTATGGTGTCAGCAGAAGTGTTTGCCCTTTAAAGACACTCCCATTATTTTTGGTGGAGCGGCAGGCCGCACGGCGCGTCTGAAGGGCAGGACGGCTGACCCGTGGACAACATCCTCTGCCCCTTAGGAGGTACTGACCGTTTTGTGCTTCACTACTTGCCATGACCAAACAAGCTGTTAGACCAGGCTGTCTCTCCAGGTGAACCACAAATGCCACTGATGGTGGAGTTAAGCTCAGCAGCATCTGCTACTCACCTAAGTTAATAAAGATCTGGAAAAGACTTT
Source organism: Thinocorus orbignyianus (assembly GCA_013400375.1). Classification (NCBI taxonomy): domain Eukaryota; kingdom Metazoa; phylum Chordata; class Aves; order Ciconiiformes; family Thinocoridae; genus Thinocorus; species Thinocorus orbignyianus. The sequence continues at coordinate 143,899 of VXBW01007233.1, forward strand.
TATTAAAAAAACCCACAAACCTGAGGGCCACCTCCTGCCAGGTGGAGGTTACTTGATGCATGTTTCTGAGCTTGACTCCACGTTACTTTGGTGTTCACCTCTTGAAGATTGTCAAGATTAAGATCCTTTAAGGATTCTTGTTTGTGGATGTGACTCCGAGTTGAAGTAAAGGGTCTTGTATCACCTGTAGTCTCTAATTAGAGCCCCCATGGTGGAGGCTGGCTCTGGCTTTGTTTCCGTTGGGGTCACCCTGTCTTGGAATGAAATGAAATGAAATGTGCACTTCACCCCACAGCCCAGTCAGGCCTTCTCTTGGTGTGGGACAGACTGTGTGGGTCTTGAGGAATTGCTGTCCTTTTCCATATTACTCTTCCTTTTGCTGCTGACACTGATAGAAGATAAGACCAGCCGTGGTGGGCTGGCATCTGTGGTGTAGATCTTTGTGATGGTGGAACTGACTTGCCAGATGTTTTTCCCAGCTGGCGAAGGCTAGCTGCTTCCACTCACTGGTAGGCAGGGAATTTGGTACCTAGTTTAATACAGGAGTTCTGCTGGGACTCCTGCTAGAGTGAGTTCTGCATGCTGGGAAGGGTCCTGTGGACCACGCAGTGATAACAGGAGGGAGTCAGGAGTCCTGGTGTGTGTCTGCAGGGGAGGGCAGTGCTGGTTACCCCTGATGCTGCAGGCCCTCTTCTCATTTTCCTTAAAAAGGGGGCAGTAGGTTGATCAGACTGTGCTGTTATCCTGGCTGTGGTGTTGTGCTCTGAAGTACAGCAGTTGTGCCTAGTGATGTTCAGGTCTTCTTTTGGCATCAAAGTGTCTTAGGAACTTTCTCATCTGCCACCTCGTAGTTCATAGAATAGTCTTCATGTTTCCTTCTGGATTTTCTCCTTGATCCTTATTGTGATTTTAGTTGTTACTCTCTGTGGTCTTGTTTGGATTCCAGTGTGATGAGAGTTCTTGGTGTGTGGGGGGAAGCAGGTGACTCTGGGCTGCTCATTTCAGCCTTATGAAAGGGACAAATTGTGCAGCAGGGTTTTCTGCTTGGCACATCAGTGGCTACAAGTTGTATCATCCAGTTGCATGACGAGTTGGCCAACTCGACACAGGGAGACCTAAATGCTGAGTGTGTTCTTTGAACATAATTGATTTGAATAAATGGTTCTTAACTGCTCCTGTGTAATTGTGTTTGTAGTTGGAAGCCTTTATGCTCTACTAAAACTTACTTCAAGTGGTGCCTTTAAGGGTTTCATAATTTGTGTGGTTTTTTTTTCTCTCTACCTCAGTGTCTGCTTTTCTGGTGCAAAAAGATTGAAGGGAACAGACAAGAAGCAATGTGGGAATTCAACTTCAAGTTCAAAAAACAGGTATGAAAGAAGAACCAGAATAACTGTGACTCTCTTTGAAGCAGTGATGATTTTTCTGGGTGGTAGAAAAGAAAAAGTAACTTTATAAGTTCAGATATTAACTGGAAACTCTGACTCCCATGATAAACTGAAGCACGTTCTCAAACTGCAGGCAGTTTTCAGGCTGTATTACCAAGGTGTTTATGTCCTCATCTGGTTTTCTTTCTCCACTGTAATATGTCAATCATTTCTTACCCCAAATAAGCTAATCTTTGGGTCATCGCTACTGATTGCTACCAAAAAAGAAACTGTTGGCCTGTAGTGGTCAGAATGTGGACCAAAACCTGAAAGAACTTGTTTTACCATTGGAAGGATTTCCCAGAGAAGTGAAGAAAGCCTGCACTGCCTGTGAAAACTTCTCCAGTAATGGGTCTTGGGAGAAACATGTAGTTCTGGGCAACCTTGGGAGTTCTGCAGCTTTCCCCACTAAAGGAGGGGAGGTCCTGCAAATTGCTTGTCCCAAGTGATGGCTTTTTGTTGTTCCTGGAACTCTCTGCTCAGCCATGTGGGAATGGGGTGAGAATGTCCTGCTCAGCACCGGGGAGGATCTCTGGTCTCATCATGGGTTCCTGTTGAGTAGGTCTCTCTTTCTTTCAAGTCTCCCAGATTCAAGAGCAAGTGTTGCAAAGTTCTTCAGCCACCGATTCAGTATGAAGAAGTCCATACAAATCCGGATCAGGATTGCTGTCTGCTGCAGATCACCACCTTCAACTTCATATTCGTGCCAATAGTCATGGGCATGACGTTTACCTTGGTGAGTGCTTGAGGAATGCAGGGGGCAAAGAGCGCGTGTGTGGGATCTGTGAGGAGATGAGGTGGCATGTAAATCACACTGCTGCATCAGCAAACCCAATTCTGGGAATTTGAAGGTTAACGATCAGAGGAAATGCTTCAGATCTCCCTCAGTTCAGCTTTGAAATTTCCATCAGCTCTTCCCTCTTTGGTGCATTTACAGATGATTTAGGAAATCTGCAGGGAGCTGTGGTTGTGCAGTGTCTGGGGCAGAGTTAGGTGTCTGTACTCCAGCAGCGTACAGGAGGTGGGGATGTGGGAGGAGGGGAGGTTTTCCCTTCTCAAGTAAACACCAAGTAAATATCTCCTTACCTTACAGCAGTAAATTCTGAGAGCAAAAGCCTATATAAGCAATATAGGCTCTTTCAATGTGTCTGTGGTCCCTGACTCCTGATTGCTGGGAGAAAGAGCAGCTTTAGAACCAAATTCCACAGACTTGGTTCCAGAGAGCAGCAGAGCAGGTGTGCTTAAATAAGAGCAGTGGGGCAGTGCGTTGGCTGTACGTGTCAGTCAGCGTTTAAAGGTGCCCAGTGCCCAGGAGAGCTTGGGTTTGACCTCGCCTAAGAGTAGGGCAGCAAGGTCCAGACTTCCTCTGGTAACCACTTACTTTCAGGTTCACTTCTGGCGTTGTTATTTGGGGTTGCTGGTGAGAGAGAACTGGTTTGAACCCAGTGCTGTAGATTCAGCATCTGAAACACCTTAGACTTGTACAACTTAGAGAAATTTAGAAACTCAGTGAACTCTTAAGGCTTTGATTTTTCTGAAGCTCCTCCTGGTCTCTTTTCCTTGCAGTTCACCATCAACGTGAGCACAGACATGAGGCACCATCGTGTGCGCCTGGTGTTCCAGGNCTGGATGGGGCTTGGAGCAACCTGCTGTAGGGAGAGGTGTCCCTGCCCATGGCAGGGGGGTTGGAACTTGATGATCTTTAAGGTCCCTTCCAACTCTGACCATTCTGTGATTCTATGATTCTCTTTTCCTTGCAGTTCACCATCAACGTGAGCACAGACATGAGGCACCATCGCGTGCGCCTGGTGTTCCAGGACGCCCCGGTTCGCAATGGGAAGAAGCCTCGGCTGGAGCAGGGAGTGCAGGTGGTGCTGGACCCGGTGCACAGCGTGCGGCTCCTGGATTGGTGGCATCCCCAGTACCCCTTCTCTCCAAAAGCTTAGTGCCCTCCCGAGGCCGCAGGGGCCGGCAGGTGACTGGATCTGGTGACAGGCTGAAGAGAATTTCTAGGAGCCAGGAAATCCTATTTTTATTTCTTAAATAAATTCTGCAGTCTCCTTGCGAGTGGTTGGAGCTACTGAGCTGGTCTGTATGTATATAACTTCTGGTCAGTGATGGGCAGAGCTGAGTGTAAAGCAGAAACTATTTGTAAACACACTTTTATGTAAAATTCACCTTTTATGATTTGAAAGGAGCTCCCTGGAACTGTTCATTTAAAATCCTTTTGGTGCTAATGAAAGTGGTCCTGTTTTCTGTTTGGCAAGAAGCAGGAGGTTTTGCTTTCCAGCTTTACTATGACCAGAAACGGTTTAGGGGAGGAAAAACTAATCCCTGTTTGTTTTACTGCAGCAGGATTGTGTTGTGTGATGTGTCAGTGCCAGCAGCAGTCACCAACAGTTACACCCATTCGCAGCCCAACAGGTAGGAGTTTAAGGAAAGAAAAAAGCATAAATCATCAAAGAAAAGAATAATTTCCAAGAGGATTTGTAAGGCAAAATGTAAAGATGCTCCCAAGTTCTCACACTGGTGTTTCCTTTTTGAAAAGAAGATCTAAACCTTTAAAAGCAGAAGGTGCTTTTTAGAGGAGATGGAAGGAAAGGAGACGGAGGGGATAAAGGAAACCAGCTGAAGCAGTGATGGAGGACTTGACTCTGTCTCTTCTGAGAGCAGGGGAGCGCTGCTGGCCTGGGACACGGGGAACCCCAGAAGCAACAGGGGATCTGGTTCCTGACTAAAATTAATTCCTGTGAGGAAGAAGAAACAGCAGCCCCAGAATTTCCTGTGGCCCTGGGCTAATTGGGAAGGGAGAGCGGCAGAGGGGCTGGGCCGGTCTGTTGTGTCCGGGATGAATTGGGCTGGAGATTTAACTCGTTGAGTGAAGACGTTGCTGGGAGAGCTGGGGCTCTTGCTGGGGAGAGCCCTGGAGCGTGGGTGAGCGACTGGAAATAGTCCCCTGGGCTGGGTCTTGCTGCCTATTGATTAGTTCTTCAGTCCTGCTTCACGTCAGGTTGTGTCACAAGCAGGAGTAACAGCATTTTTCCATGTCTTATGTTTAGTGAAGCTTCTGGAAGGAGAGGGAGTTCTGCCATCTCAGGCTGAATTTAATCCACAAATACCCGTGATCCCCCTATGAGGAGTTTCTTGCAGGTGCCTCCACCAAGGACACCCACCCCAAACGTGGATCTGTGTTAGAGGCTCTGTGATGTTGACATCAAGCAAACATTTGGGAAAACTTCTTCCCAAACTTCTGCCCTTTTCACTGCTGCTGATGCCAAGGGGCAAGTTTTGAAACTAGATTAGTTGGAGTAGAGATACAGGGGAAGAAAAACGTGCCGTAACTGTGACGGTGAAGCTTGTTTCTGTGATGGTGGCACCTGGTGGGAGCTGCGATGCCTTCGTGGTGGGGGAGAGGATGGGCAGCGCTGTGCCATGAACCCGGAGGGAGCTGCTCCAGCACGGTGGGTGATAACGATCTTGCCGTGGGCTTAAATACGCTGAACTGGGTGAGAAGTCCTCAGTCGCCACATGGTGGAGTTTCTCTGCTGGAGTTTAGTACTTGGAACATCCTCAGCTGACAGTCGTTTGTTGTCTTGAGTGAGGAGGGTTCTCTCAGGGCTGGCGTGTGCTTTCCTCAGTCGGTATTTATTTGATCAGAGCCTGTTTGTTGCGGAACCCAAGGCATTTTGAAGAGTATTCTTCAAGGCTTTTTCCGCTATGTTCCCTGAAAACTTCTCTGTTTTGCAGGATGATGGCAGCGCCATCTGCCTGGTGATTGTTGCTTGTGCCGGGCAGGAGATTGGGAGGTGGAAGGTGGGGGCAGAGACATTGGGTTGCTGGCTGTGAAGGCTGGGTGGCAGCAGGACAGGACGGAGCAGGATGGAGTCTCTTCAGCCCTGCCCTCGCCTGTGGAGAGGGGACAGGGCACAGCAGCCCGGGCTGTGCTCTTGCTCCTGTGAAGAAACACAGGATGAATCTTAGATGTCTGTGAAAGCAGGAATATGCTCTGATCAGGTGTAGGATGTGTCTGGGGTATGTCTGATGTCCTGGGGCAGCACCCATTCCAGATGGTGAATGGCTCTCAGACCCGTCACTCCCCAGGTAGCTGGTTAGTGAGCGCTGTGGCTGGAGCAGGGGACGCAGGCTGTATCAGCAGGAGGTGGGTGGACGGGATGCTTCCTGCTACCAACAGACATACTGGTTTCAAATGAGAGCATTTCGGTATGGACAGGTGCCCCTAACCTAAAGAGGTGCCTCTCCCATAGAGTCATAGAATTGTTTAGGTTAGGAAAGATCTTTAAGATCATCAAGTCCAACCATCAGTCCACCACTGACCCATGTCCTTAAGTGCCACATCTCTACATCTTTTAAATCCCTGGGTGGTGGGGTGGTGACTGCACCACGTCCCTGGGCAGCCCGTTCTAAGGCTTGACAACCCTTTTGGGGAAGAAGTTTTTCCTAATATCCATCCTAAACTTGCCCTGGTGCAACTTGAGGCCATTTCGTCTTGTCCCTTTGTCTGTTCCTTGGGAGAAGAGACTGACACCCTTTGGCTACTCCCTCCTTTCAGGGTGTTGTAGAGAGCGAGATCTCCCCTCAGCCTCCTTTTCTCCAGGCTGAACACCCCCAGTTCCCTCAGCCTCTCCTCACAAGACTTGTTCTCCAGACCCCTCACCAGCTCCGTTGCCCTTCTCTGGACCCTCTCCAGCCCCTCAATGTCTTCGAGTGAATGGCCCGGAACTGGACACACGCTGGAGATGGGGCCTCACCGGTGCCCAGTACAGGGAGATGATGACTTCCCAAGTCCTGCTGGCCACACTTGCTGATCCAGGCCAGGATGCTGGTGGTTTCTTGGCCACCTGGGCATGCTGCTGGCTCATTCAGCCGGCTGTCAACCAACACCCCCAAGGTGCTTTTCTCCAAGCCTGGAGCATTCATGGTGGTGTTGTGACCCAGGTCTGGGACCTGGCACTTGGACTTTTTGGGACTCAGATAATTGGCCTCAGCCCATCAGTCCAGCCTGTCCAGATCCTTCTGCAAAGCCTTCCTACCCTCCAGCAGATCATCGCCCCACCCAACTTGGTGTCATCTGTGAACTTAGGGAGGGTGCACTCAATCCCCTGGTCTAGATCATTGATGAAGATGTTAAACAGAAACCATCCCCAGCAATGAGCCCTGGAGACACTGCTCATGACCAGGGGGAAACATGGTCAAAGGCTTTGCTGAAGTCCAGGTAAACAACATCCACAGCCTGTCCCTCATCCACCAAGTGGGTCATTTTGTCATAGAAGGAGATCAGGTTTGTCATGCAGGACCTGCCGATCATGAACCCGTGCTGGCTGGCCTTGATGACCTGGTTGTCCTCTATGTGCCATGTGGTGACATTCAAGGTGACCTGTTCCATAACCTTCCCTGGCACTGAGATCAGACTGACAGGCCTGGAATTCCCCAGAGCCTCCTTCTGTCCCCTTCTTGTAGGTGGCATCATGTTTGCCAACCTCCAGTCACCTGGGACCTCCCAGGTGAGCCAGGATTACTGATAAATGATGGCGAGTGCCTTGGTGAGCACCTCCACCAGCTCCCTCGGGATCTTTGGGTGAGTCCCCTCTGGCCCCATAGACTTCTGTCTCAGTGGTGGAGCAGGTCCCTCACCATTTCCTCTGGGGTTATGGGGGCTTCATTCTGCTCCCACCCCTGTCTTGTGGCTCAGAGAGCTGGGTACCTCAAAAACAATTGCCCTTACTGTTAAAGGGAAGGGAGGCATTAAGCCTTTTCCTCAACCTTGGTCACTCTGTTTCCCCCCACATCCAATACAGGATGGAGATGCTCCTCAGCCCTCCTTTTGTTACAGGAACATTTTTCATTGTCTTTTACAGGGATAGCAAGATTAAGTTAAGCTGGGCTTTGTCCTTTCTGATTTTCTCCCTGCATGAGCTCATGACATCCCTTCTCCCAAAAATCATAAACTCTCTTTTTTTTCCTGAGTTCCACCCAAAGCTCCCTCATTCAGCCGGGCTGATCTTCCCTGCCTGCTGGGTAAAGAAGCACACGGGGGTGGCTTGCTCCTGAGCCTTTTAAGATTTCCTTCTTGATGAATGTCCAGCCTTCTGAGATTCCTTTGCCTTTCAGGGCTGCCTCCCAAGGGACTCTGGCAGCCAGTCTCCTGAACAGGCCAAAGTTTGCCCTCTGGAGGTCCAAGGTGGCACTTCTGACTTCCCTCCAAGAGTTGCAAACTCTATCATTCGTGATTGCTCTGCCCAGCACAGCCTCCAACCATCACATCCCCCACAATTCCTTCTCTGCTCACAAACAGCAGGCCCAGCGGGGCGCCTTCCCTAGTTGGCTCCATCACCAACTGTGTCAGGAAGTTCTCCTCAACACATGCCAAGAACCTCCTGGACTGTTTTCTCTCTGCTATTGTATTTCCAGCAGACACCTGCTAAGTTGAAATCCCCCTGAGAACAAGGGCTAGTGCTTGTGAGACTTCTCCCTGCTGCTTATAGAATATGTCATCTGCCTCTTCAGTCTGGTTGGGTGGTCTGTGACAGACTCCCACCACGATACCAGCCTTGTTGGCCTTCCCCTTGCTTCTTGCCCGTAAATGCTCAGTCCCTGTCATCACCATCATTGATCTATAGACAATCAAACCACCTCATAGCACCCAGGGCCGCCCCACCGCCTCTCCTTCCTTGCCTGGCCCTTCTGAAGAGTTTCTAACCATCCCTAGTAGCACTCCAGTCATGAGGGTCATCCCCACCACGTTTCTCCAGTGGCAACTATGTCATGGTTTTCCTGCTGCACAATGGCTTCCAGGTCCTCGTTTCCATCCGTGTTGGTGAAGATGAGCTTCAGTTGGGCTATTGATGCCGTTACCTAATTCCTACATGACCATTCTTGGGTGCTTCCATTGTTTCTAACTCAGTAACTCTCATCATTTTGCTGTCGTGTGGATCTCTATCCCCTGCCTCCACTGGGACAGCAGACCAAAGGATCTTACGCTGTCCCATCAAACATCAACGTGCCTCTCCCAGACCTGTCCCTAGCCAGCCTGGTTTTAAGAACCCCTTCAGACCTGGTTTAAAGTTCTTTTGATGAGCCCTGTCAACTCCTTTGCAAAGATCCTGTCCCTTGGAGACAGGCCTACCCTGTCTGTCACTAGCAGCCCAAAATTCTGCTGGTGACACCAGGCTTGGAGCCAGGTACTGATCTGCTGGGTCTTCCTGTTTCTTCCCTCATCGTTCCCTGCAAGGACAGAGGAGAACACGACTTGTGCTCCTGATCCCTTCACCAGTTGTTCCAAGGCCCTGAAGTTGCTCTTGGTCACCCCCTGACTTCTCATTGCAGCTTCACCACTGCCTGCCTGAAAAATTGGTAAGGCACGATGATCCGAGGGTGGAACCAGGGGAGGAAGGTTTCTCTTTGTGTCTGTAACCATGGCCCTGGGGAGGCAGCGACTTCCCCAAGGAGTGGCACTGGTAAGCGTGTCAGACCTTCTGTTCCCTTCAGGTCGAAGTCTCCTATACCAGTGACCTTTCTTCTTTTTATTATTTTATGGAAGTGGTGTTGACACGGGATGGAGGCCAACTTGGCCTTGGTAACACCCCCAAGCTGGATGAACCATCCTCCTCTCCGTTGTTCATTTCCACTTGCAGAGCCTCCTGCCCTTGACGTGAGGGGACCAGGGATGGAGACACACCAGCTGGGCTGGGCAGGAACTTGTCACCGTTGCCCTCTGTGCCTTAAACCACCTTGTCCAGCCAGGCAGAGAGAGGACAGGGCATCCTCTGTCAGTGATGATCCTGTCGGGCCTGTCCCAGGGAAGGGAGGGAGTGATTCCAGTGGTCTCTGTCTCTTGTCCCCCCTGTTGCAGGTCCCCGTGGGAAGGCTGGTTGTTTTGTCCTGCTTTCTCGCACCAGTGGGGCACAGGGATGCTGAGGAGGTTGGGCTCTGCTTGCTGCGCTCCATCTTCTCCCCTCCCTGCCTTACCTGGAGCACGGGAACACCACGTTGAGGTTTGCTCAGTGATGTGAGCGACTCCTGGCCTGACCAGCCCCAAAACAGAGGGGTTTTCCCCCATCCCAGCCCCTCATTGAAGGCTGCTTGCCAAAAAAGATCCTTTTCCATGTTCTGCAGTGGTGGGATGCGAGGCTGTGACACAGCTGGTCTCTACCATCCTTTTCCACGTTTTCCAGTGGTGGGATGCAGCAAGGCTGTGACACAGCTGGTCTCTGCCATCCTTGCCAGGACTCCAGGCAGGAGTGGCTGCAGTTTGGCGTAAGATCATCACTTTTTCCCCTTAGGATTTCACTCAAACTAGTCCCTGGTGTGGAAATGCAGCCCCAGCTCAGCAACGTGATGACTGCAGCCCCGATGCTGTGTGGGGCCCTGCTTTACCTCCGCTTTGTCCTGCTTGGGCTCCTGAATAATGGATGGGCTGTAAGAGGATCCAGCCAGGCTCTCCAGTTTCCCCAGGGGAGCCGTGGAGCCCTGGCCAGCACCCAGCCCTCACCCTGCCCCGCTCCCTACCAGGATCAGGTGTCTGGAGCTCAGCCGGGGCAGGGCGAGGGCTGGGTGCTGCCGAGAGGATGGATGGTACCTGCCATGGGTCCCCTTGTGCCTGTCCCACCCGTGGGTCTCCTTGTCTGGGGCTTGTCCCACCCCAGTGCTCAGCTCCACTCCCAGCTGGGGAAACTGGTGGTTCCCGGCCCCCCAGGCTGGGTCTGTGCCTGCTCAATCACATGCCTGTCACAAAACAGCCTTGGCAGCTGGGGCTTCTCCCTCCTCTCCAGTTTATACCAAGAAGGAGCAAAAATAAGAGTATTTCAGTTGGAAAGGACAAAAACCTGCCTTTTAGCCCCATTTAAGCCAGCTCTCTGTTCCCCAGGCAAAATGATGAATTGATGATGATGGCGATAACAATTCTTTAACGAGCAGAAAGGCCCAAGCACCCAGTTTGGGCCAGAAGCAGGTTTGTGAGCAAGGTGCAAGGGCCCCCGTTGTCCCTGGGGACTGAGGCTGGTGCCGTGGACCCTGCCGGGGGGGATGGGCGGAGGGGGCCCTTTTCCAGCCCCCCCCAACCAGCATTTGGGATTTGCCCCATAGAACAACAGGGCAAAGGGATGGGCTGAGTTTGTGGGACTTGCTTGGAGGGCAGGAGACCCTGGGGCCACACCATGGTGGCCACTGGGGGCTGTGTCCTGGCTGTGGGTTCCTCCTGGACATGCCTGGAGAGGGTTAAATCCTGCCCCAGCTCTGCACCCTGAGGTGGTGCCTGGGGACCAAAGGAGGGTTCTGGTGGCTCTGCTGCACCCGCTGCATCCGAAAGGCATGTTTCTGTGGAGGGGCTGCCTGTTGCACCCATGAGACCCCAGGGGACCCCCACCCTCCCCTTCCTTCCTGCCGGGACAGGAAGGACCAAGCCCCGGTTCCTTCCTGCGCAGGGATGGGGGCCATGGGGCACCTGCAGTGAGACCAGCCCTCCCCATCCTGCAGCTGCTCCCGGTTGTTTCAACATCCCGTGTGAGCCACCGAGCCCCACGTCCCTTCCTTGTCCTCTGCAATTAAACTGCAAATCTCTGCTGGGTTGCACCATCCCCCTTCCCTTTTCCTTCCCAGCATCTTCCAGCCCCTGCCCGGATGCAGATACCAGGCTACCCCTGCACCGGCGTGGGCAGAGCATCCCCACCGAGCTGACCAGGGCTCCACGGGGACAGTGCCACCAACATCCCACGATGGGAATTTAAGGATTTAAAAGTTTTACAGTGTGGGAAAAGCGAAAGCCAGCAGATCCGGAAGCCTGCGGACGTCTCTTCCTCTCCTTCCCAGCACCATCGCTTGCTTCCTGCCCCACCTTATCTCTCCACAGCCACCTCTGTCCTTGCGGATGTGACCGAGAGGAGGGCTTCCATCTGAACCCTCCGTGAGCAGCCAGAGCTGGAAGGCACCAGGGGCAATTTGCAGAAGACGTACCTCAGGAAGAGACATTGGGGCCTTCCCAAAGGTAGGAGAGATCCAGGCTGGTGAGGAGAGGAGGGAAATGGGATCCATGGTTCCATGCAGATAAATGAGGAGGGTGGGATGGATCCCTTTGGATGCCATGGGTGAGCTGTCGTGTTCGGAGGAGATGGTGAGGACAACCTGACGCTTTGAGCTGAGTGCAGGCCGTGCCGTTGGGTGACTTGTGGTGGCTGCTCCAGGCTGCTGGGTCTGTGTTCCCGCAGGGGGGCTGGAGGAGGGAGTTGGTGGAGGAGAAATGAGGTTTGGATGGTGGAGGAACTGGGGACAGGAGGGTGGAGAAGCTGGGGACAAACTGGGCCATGGGAAGAACTCACATTGCCTTATGGGGATGGGAGGGGCTGCCTTACCCAGCGCTCCAGTGGGGGGCTGGGGCCTGAGGGGACACCGTGGTGACACCGTGGGCTGCATCCCAAGTGGGATCCTGGCTGCCAGCTCTGCGCTGGCCCGGGCTGCTGGGGGGGATGGTTCTGGCTCAGCAGCCACAGATTTTTCTGCCGTCTCAGCAGAAAAAAAACGGGGAAATAAACGGGTGTGAGAAACAGAGTGACTCCGTGTCAGCAGGGTCCCAGCTCAGCACGTGGTGTATTTTCATCCCGGTGCCACCGAAGTGCCAGGTTTGCACAAGAGTTTGGGGCGCTGGGGCTTGGTGGGAGCCCTTATGGGAGGGGGATTCTGGTAGTGCCTGGGACTGGGGCTGCCAAGGGGGATGGTGGGTGGGTGGGAGACAGACAGTGCCATCGTGGGATGCCTGGTCCGGGGAGGGGGGAGACAAGGCTGAGGCTGCCCTCACCCCCGCAGTGCCACTGGGGACCCTTCGCCCCATCCCATCCAAGGTCCCTGCCAGTTCACCAAGAGCTGGCCGGTGTGGGGCAGAGGAGGCTGTTGGTGGACGCTCCTCCTCTGCGGGAGGCAGGAAAGGACTCGGGGTGGGGCTTTGCCGAGTGAGAAACCAGAGTCTGGCCAGCGCTGGGGAAGCTGCCAAGGCCGAGCGCCCCGGCGAGACGGCGAGGCTGCCGCCGCGCACCCACGCACCCCGTAAGTCTCTGCCCCCTTGGTGGGCACCTCCAGAGCTGGAGCTGGGCACAAGCTCCATCCCACCATGGGATGGGATGGGGCTGCTTGGGAACAGAGTGTCCCGAGCCAGGGTCACTTGGGGACCAACCGACCCACCCAGGGAGGGGGCGAGAGCGGGAATGGTGGGGTGGAAACGTGGGGACAGCATCAGACCCAAGTGTCCCCGTACCAAGCTGCCGGCAGAGCACCCCCCGTGCTGTGGGGCTGTAGGAGACCTGGGTTGACTTAAAGCTTCGGTTCCCAGAGTCTTCCCCTACCAAAACGCAGCTTTTCCCCTCCTTCCTCCCTGCGGGATAACCCACGGAGGGAGCAGAGACCCTGGGTGGGGGGCCAGGAGCACCCTGTCCCGTGTAGCCCCTGTTCCACCAGCTGCAATTTGCCCATCAGGGACGTTCTGCTGCAAAAACATTCACCACGAGCGGCGATTCCTGGTGCTGCGTTAGACCCTGCCCCTCTCCATCCTGGAGACACCCACCCCCTCATCTCCAGGATGCAGAAGACCAGGCGCTTACCCCACTGAGGGATGCACAACCTCTTCCCGTGCCTCAGTTTCCCCTGGTATAGAAAGGTGCTTCTGGCAGTGGGAGGCTGAGCCCGGGCTGTGCCCCTGGGGCTGGGGGCAGCACCCAGCTCTTCCTCTCATCCTCTCAGGATCCAGGCATGTATTTACTCGTTCTTCTTCCCCTCCACTGCCCAACTGAGTCACGGCTGCTGCGTCACACAGTCCTTTTGGCCAAGAATCTCCTAACAGAGCGGAGGAGTTTGGCTGGCTCCGAGTGAGCGGCTTTCAGCAGCCAGCTGCTCCTGGCTACTGGCCCCGTGTCCCCACGCAAGGGTGGCTTTTGGGGGCATTCCCGGTGGGGTTCTGGGCTGTGGGGAAGGTGCTGGGATGGGAGAGGGGACAGGGATGCTCTGTGGAGGCACCTGGAGCAAGAGCTGGGAGGATGCTGCATCCCGGCGGTGTGCTCGTGGTGGCGAGGTCCTGGTTGTGCCCGCTCAGCTGGGCTGGTGCCTTTCACATGGGTGTGAAAATCCAAAGCCCAATTAGGGAGCTAATTACGAGGCTGTGTTTGCTCTCTTCTGGTCTGTTAAGCCTGTGACACAGAGCGATGCCAGAGGGGTGAGGTGGGTGTGAATCCCCCCGTTCCCCACAGCTCCCTGTTTCCACTCCGTGGGTGGATCTGCTGCCGGTGGGAGCTGGGGGTGCTGAGCAGCACCTTGTTTTCTGTCCAGGATGGGTCGTTGGCAGCTGGACATCCTCCCAACCACCAGAAAAACTTTTGACCACCCAGAGTATAAATATGCCCAGGCCGCCAAGCCTCGCTGTGCCCATCTCACCCCATGGCCACAGATCGTGGAGGTCCAGGCCTGGGAATTCACCTCCAGGTGGGCCAGGATGGGTCCCTAAAGTTCCTCCCAAGCAGCCTGGGCCCCATTGCTGCAGGGCAAGGAGAAGCTGGGAGGTTTGGGAAGAGCTGGCTGTAGGGTTGACCCGTGGCCACGAGCACCCTCAGTTCTCCTCACTCTCTGCTGTGACCTGGGCAGAGATTTTAAGCAGCTCCAGGAGCTCGTTGTCACCTGAGTGCTTCCAAGAACCAGCACTAACTGGAGTTCGGTCTCCTGCATCCCTGTCCCTGCCACCTGCCGGGGTCCTGCTCGGGGGAGGTGGCTCCTCTGCTCTCCATGGCCAGGACAGGGCTCGCCGATGCCACGGCTCAGCCCAGAGCTCCCCAGCAGAGAGCACCTCTCCTGGCTGGAGAGCTTATCTCTGACAAACGTTCCTGGTGGTAATGAGCAACGTTCCCGAGTGAGGACAAGGACAGTGCCTGGAAGGGGACCTTCCATACATTGGCCCAGAGAGATACTAACGGTCCCCAAAGGGCTGCTGAGAAGCAAAACGGGGGTTTTCTCCTTAAAATCAGCCCAGTGCACGCTCCAGAGTGGTGGCACTGGCGGTGCTGCACAAACCTCTGCTGTGCAGGGACCGCAGGTGGGCCAGGAGCACCCTCTGCTTGGTGGCAGCAGACAGTGTGGTGTGTTGAAGGAGAGGTCCTGGGTAAAGCCCAGCCCTCGCTCAGGAACGCCGGCACCTTTCTTGGCTTTTTATTTTTCTGGCTCGGGCTCAAACTCCCTGTTTGCAAAGTTGCTTTGACCCACCCAAGCTGACGGGCTGGAGCAGCCGGGATGGGGCTGTGTTCTGCCCTGCTGGCCCGGGCACTCGGCTGCTCTCCACGTTCCCCTTCTCCAGGGCAGTCCCCGGTCGTGTTTATAATGGAAAAACCCCAGGCAAACACAGGAGCCTTTTAGTCTCCCGCCATGCCTCTGCCACAAGGCAAAATATCTCAAGGGCAGTACAAATTCCTTGCAAGTGACACTCTTCCCCCCTGCCTTGGGGACAGCTTTCTGGTCCTACCAAGCAAGGGAGGTGGCTGGGAGGGGGCGATGGGGCTGCCCGGGGACAGGAGGGGCTGGAGGAGCCGCTTCGTCCTTGCAATGCTGGAAGAGCAGCCCGGGCTCCCTTGAGACCTGAGCGTTTCCCAGGGCTTGGTGCCAAGACCCAAGGTCTTGGTGACTGTTCCTGAGGTGCCACCCTGACCTGCCAGCCTTCCCCGAGGTGTGTCACCTGCCTGTCCCCTGCCTCCAGCTCCGGCGCTGCTGCACAGGGTGCTGCTGGCAGCCACGGGTGCTGGCGGGGTAGAATTTGAACCTGGCTGATTATTTTTCAGTGTCTGAAGTATCCTCCAGGATCTGAAGGGAGCTCCAGGAGAGCTGGAGAGGGACTCTTGGTCAGGGAGTGGAGTGACTGGACAAGGGGGAAGGGTTTTAAAATGGAAGAGGGGAGATTTGGATTGGATATTAGGAAGACATTCTTTGCTGTGAGGGTGGTGAGACCCTGGAACAGGTTGCCCAGAGAAGCTGTGGCTGTCCCATCCCTGGAGGGGTTCAAGGCCAGGCTGGATGGGGCTTGGAGCACCCTGGTGTGGTGGGAGGTGTCCCTGCCCAGGGCAGGGGGGTTGGAACTGGATGATCTTTAAGGTCCCTTCCATCTCTAACCATTCTATGATCCTATGATTTTTTTCTTTTCCTGGCTGGGTTGGGGTGTCCTGCCCCTGCCTGTCCAAAGGGAACAGTGCCCAGATGCCACCTGACACCCCATGGCAAACCCCGGGTTCTCTGGGCAGAGGGAGCAGCCCCAGGGGTGCATTCAGGTGCCCCTCCACCGTCCTGTCCAGGGGGTGGGGGATTTCTCCAGGCTGTGCCCTGACCCGATGCTCCCCTTCCTTCCTCCTGCAGGCGGCCCAGTGCCATGCGATGCTCCGTGAAGCGCTCCCTCGTGGCTGCGCTTGCAGCCTCCTTCCTCCTCCTCCTCTTCCTCCTCCATGGGGGCAGCCAGAAGGAAGATGATCCCCTGGAGGTGAGTCCCCCACTGGAGGGGCCACTGGGGCATCCTCCATCCCTGCCAGCCCCAGCTGTGCTCCCTTCCCTCCCCACCTCACCCCCAAACCCCAGCTCTGCCTCCTCCTCCCCCTGGGGTTGCACCTAATCCAGGAGCTGGGAGGGCAGGACAGGGGCTCCCCTTCATTTCTGGGTTCCCCCCTTGTCCTCCCCCCATGGTCCCCCATGTCCACGGTGCTCTGGGTCTGACCTGGCTTCCTGCGGCTCCCACCCAGGTGGAGCTGGAGGGCTTAGCCCCAGACACAGCCCTGCAGATGCTGCAGCTGGAAGGACACCAGCGCGTCCTCCGGGACATGGATGACTTCTCTGCACTCCACAATGTCTCCTACCACCTCCTTGCTGGCTCCCCGTCACCCCACAAAAGTGAGTGGCTCCAGGACTCCGGAGCGGGCAGAACTGGGAATGAGCTGCAAGGGTGAAGGTCAGTGTGCTCCGAGCACGGTCCCATGCTTCTGCTGCACCTCAGGACACAACCATCTCCCAGCAGCTGAGCTTCCTGCTCTCCAGTTAGGAAGGTGGAGATGATGGGGACGAACCACTGGGACAACCCCACAGTGTGGGAGATATGGGTGAAGCTCTCGGATGGGTGGACGAAGAGCAATTCACACACAGACACCGTGGAAGGAGCTCAGGGCAGCCCCGTGTGAGCCTGTGATGAAACCAGAGGTCCGGTACGTGCACGGTGCTGCCCAGAGCAGAAGCTTCAGTGAAGCTGGACAAACAGCCACAGCTGGGCTGAGGGGAAGGCAGGAGGAGGCCTCATCCCAGTGTGGCTGTGTCGCTGCAAGGTTTGGAGTAGGTTGGGGCACGCTTCAGGATGTGCAGCCGTGCCATGGAACAATCCCTGCCCCACGGACTGTCCTTCCGCTGTTCCTTCCCCAAGTTATGCTTTTTTTAAGCTGTTTTTCCCAAATATTTCTTCTTCAGAGGCCATGACTTCTCATCCTGGCCTCTACCTGCCCTTTGGGCACTTCCTGGGGTGCTCAGAACTTCAGCAAGGACCTGCCAGCCTTGGACGTGTGGTCGTAACCACGTGGGCTGACCATGGGGAGAGCTTTTTGGAGCCCCCTCCTCGTGGCTTGCAGGGCAAGACCTCACCCTGGTACCTGCCAGCTAATGCCTTTCTTTTGCCTTGCAGAATTCCTGGCAGTGGGACTGGCGTCGGTGCGGCGGCCACGTGGCTACTACCTCCCGGCCACCCTCCAGTCCCTCTTCAAGCAGTCGA
Organism: Thinocorus orbignyianus; assembly: GCA_013400375.1. Lineage (NCBI taxonomy): Eukaryota > Metazoa > Chordata > Aves > Ciconiiformes > Thinocoridae > Thinocorus > Thinocorus orbignyianus. Next base: position 161,095 of record VXBW01007233.1, read on the forward strand.
CGGAGGAGGAGCTGCAGGAGATGGTGGTGGTGGTGCACTTGGCCGACGCGGACCTCCTGTGGAACACGCGCGTGGCTGCTGAGATCGCCCGCAAGTTTGCTCACCACATCCTCCTGGGCAGGCTCCTGCTTATCCACGCTCCCCACGAGTTTTACCCCACCCTGGAGGGCCTCAAGAGAAACTATAACGACCCGGAGGACCGGGTGAAGTTCAGGTCCAAGCAGAACGTGGACTATGCCTTCCTTTTCGCCTTTGCCGCCAACCTCTCCTCCTACTACTTGATGATTGAGGATGATGTCTGGTCCGCCAAGTCCTTCTTGACGGCCATCCGCAAGGCCCTGGCTTCTCGGGAAGGCACCAACTGGGCCACACTTGAGTTCTCCAAGCTGGGCTACATTGGTAAGCTCTATCGCTCCAGTGACCTTCCTCGCCTGGCTCGTTTCCTCCTCCTCTTCTACCAGGAGATGCCCTGCGACTGGTTACTGTCCCACTTTCGCCTCTTGCTCACCCAGAAGGACGTCATCCGCTTCAAGCCTTCCCTCTTCCAGCACATGGGCCTCTACTCCTCCTTCCAGGGCACCATCAACCGGCTGGAGGACGATGAGTTCCAGGCTGATGCCATGGACCTTCCTGACAACCCACCAGCGGCCTTGTTCACCAGCATGTCCGTCTTCGAGAACTACGAGCCCCTCAAGGCTTACAGCACAGCACAGGGGTATTTTTGGGGGAAAGACCCAACGGCCGGCAGCATCTTCTCCATCATCTTCCAGCAGCCGGCCCAGGTCACCCGTGTCCGGGTGCGCACGGGCTCCCAGGAGCGCCGAGGGGACTTCCTGCACGCAGGGGTGCTGGAGCTGGGCCGGCAGCGACGGGCCGATGGCCGGGACTGCTCTTCCTACACCACCGTGGGCATCTTTGAGAAGGGGACCTTTGAGCGGCGGGGGCTGGAGAGGGGCTTGCCCGGCCCCGTGGAGTGCGTGAGGATCCGGGTCACCCGGGACCAGAGCGAGTGGCTCATCATCCAGAGCATCGACATCTGGACCACGGCCGGCAGCTGAGCCGGGAGTTCTCTTATTTTTCCAATCTCTTCTTTGATAAGGAGTTAAATTATTGTCCCCCTGCCGGCGCTGGCGCCTGTCCTGGAGGGATGGCAGGCACTGCAGGATGATGGAGCAGGACCCTCTGGCCATACCTCCCTGGGGGGTGAGGAACGCTGTGGGGTGGGAGGAGCAGAGGCTGGGACACAGACAACAATTCCTCCCAGGGAGGATGATGTACAGGACAAAGCTAATCAGCTAATTAACAATGCAAATAATTAACCAGGCAGTGGGCAATTTTTGCATCCTCTCCACACCAGCCCCTCCCCAGCTGAGATGTCTAACCCACCGACTCCTGATCTCTGACCTGCAGATTTTCCTTCTCCCATCCCATTTTCACACTGTTCCCGGGGACAGGTACGGGGTGGGAGGGGAATGCTGCTCACCAAACCCTTTGCCCTCCAGGACGGGGGCTGCAGGGAGCAGGACCCCCACCACTGGTGATCACCGATGTCTTGGTGCTGATCAGAGGGGCACCGGCCACCAGATGGACCCGTCGTACCAGCACTCGGCCACCACGGCAGCTCTCCTCCACCCACCGCTTGTGCTCAGACCCTTCAGATAGATTTCCCTCCTCCCAAGGGGCTGCAGCTCCTGGGGATGGCACCCTGTGTCCAGGAGGGATTCACACCGTGAGGGAAAGACAAAGGAGACAGGGTATCTTAAAAGGTGGGGGATATCACAGAATTCTTGGGGGTTGGAAGGGACCTCTGGAGATCATCCCATCCAACCTCCCCCAAGAGCAGGGTCACCCAGAGCAGTTGCACAGGAACGAGTCCATGTGGGGTTGAGTTCCTCCAGAGAAGGAGCCTCCACACCCTCTCTAGAGAAAGATTCAAAGCCTGAACACCACGGAGCAAGGGTGGGTAAAGGAAGATGTGACCTCGGTGTAACATGAAGGTCTGGGTACGTGTCAGCCCAGTGAGGTGCTGGAGGTGACTGGGTGACAGACGGGATGCCCTCGAAAAGCTTCTGCTGAGGGTTTTTCCAGCACAATCACCTTGGAGGGGCTGGGTCCTGCTGGGCAGCTCGATCACAAGCTGTTGGCACCAGTATGCAAGGCAGTGACCTCCCAGTGCTCTCCCAGTTCAGCTTTTAGCAACAATTGCTCAGTTTTCAACAGACCAGGAGGAATCTCAGTCCTCGCCTCCCCCCGAGGCAGCTCAGAGCAGTTTGTCACCAACCTGTGCCAAGCAGTGCTGCTCTGGGTTTGCCGGTGTTTTAAACCCCGCTCTCCAGGAGCAGGACAGTCACCTCTCAAGCACGGACCAGGAGACCCACCTGCAGCACCCAAACCCCCCGGTGCTGTAACCACAGCTCAGTCTGGAGGTCCTGCTGGGTGCTGGAAGGAAGTCATAGAACCATAGAATGGTCAGAGTTGGAAGGGACTTTAAAGATCACTGATTCCACCCCCTGACCAGGGCAGGGACACCTCCCACCACACCAGGTTGCTCCAAGCCACATCCAGCCTGGCCTTGAACCCCTCCAGGGATGGGGCANCTGCTGGCTTTCTGGGCTGCCAGCCCACATTGCCAGGGCGTGTGGAGTTTCTCACCCACCAACACCCCCAAGTCCTTCTCCTCAGGGCTGCTCTCCAGCCATTCTCCACCCAGCCTGGATTTGTGCTTGGGATTGCCCTGACCCAGGTGTAGGACCTTGCACTTGGTCTGGTTGAACTTCACGAGGTTGGCATGGGGCCACCTCCCCACGTCCCTCTGGATGCCATCCCTTCCCTCCAGAGTGTCACTGCCCCCAACACAGCTCGGTGTCACCAGCAAACTTGCTGAGGGTGCACCCCATGCCACAGCCTGGAGAGCAGCCACTCGTTGCTGGGAGCCCCCAACCTGGCATGATGGGATTTTTCCCTGAAAAAAAGAGCCATCCGTGTAACAGATCTTGGTCTGCATTTAATACAGAGACGCTACAGGATAAACTCCAGCACCTTCCTGACATCATCAGTGTCCTCAGTGGGATCAATATACAAGTCCCAGAGTCACTTCAGCTTCCTCCACGCAGCCCAAGCACAGCCAGAACTCTCAGAGTGTTCCGAGTCACACCAGTGTCCCCTTTCCAGGGTCCCCAGGCCCAGAGGAGCATTTGCATTGCTCCAGCAGAGCTTCTGCCCCAGCTCTCTTGGACACAAACGCCCCCGGCCACACTGTGAGAGCACCAGGGGTTACTAACGTGGGTCCAAACGAACACTTTCTCCCCAGGATGTTTTTATTCACTGCTAAAGCAGGAAAAGATACAAGTGTAAATCAACCTTTTACCTGTTGGTCTCTTTACCTGTGAATGGACTGATCAGATCTGGGAGATTCACCCACGCAGAGACAAGCTGCCGGTGGAAATCTGGCCAGAGCCAGCTCAGCACAGACTGGAAACCCGCGTGGTTTACACCAGGGTGAGTCCAGGCAGCAGCTCAGCAGTGGGAGGGAGCCCCCTCCTCCTCCTCCTCCTTCCCATGCTACGTGCTTGTCTCAGCACTACGATGCCCAAATAACACTGGTGCAAACTGGAGGAAGAGGAGGCTTCTTCATCCTGGAGGAGCGCCACACAGTCTATCCCACATAACAATTATCACATTATTTTTATCCCAGGAAAATTCAGCCGACTTCCACCGCTCCGTAGCAAGACTCCGGTCTCTGAGGAGGGGGTGGGCTGACAGAGACTTCAGTCCCAGCAAAGGGTGGCCGTGGGGTCCCGCTGAGCACAGGACACTGGAGCTGCGGCCCCCTGCCCGAGGCAGCCAGGGAATCCCCACATCCCACCCCCCCGTCCACATGCAGCCACAGGGCTGGTATCAGCACAGATCTCAGCTGGGCAGGGGGTGAGGAGCCTCTGGGCTGAGAGGTAAAGGGCAAGGGGACAAAACCAGAAGCAAGCATTTCGGTCTGCTTCTCTCTACAAAGTCGGTAAATCAGAGAGGGTTAGAGCTTTCAATCAAACACCACGGATGTTCTGAAGGATGATCTGCCGCCCGCCTTGACCAGCGGAGCTGCCCTGACTCTCGGGGAGTGGTGCCGCAGAGCTCAGTGAAGATCTAGCTCAGCATCTTGTGGCGGTCAAAAACTGTTTTCCTCTGCTCCTGCACCTGGCGCTTCCAGCGCTGCTGGGCCCCCTCCACCCGCTCCAGCACCGTGTTGGCTCTGGCACCCGATGGAGTGGGGACTGCGGCCAAGGAGCGAGCATCCTGCGGGGGAAAGAAGTGGGCACAGAGATCAAGGCACATCCAGCCCGAACATAAGACAGTGGCAGCTCGACTCTGGGAGACATCTCAACTTCAGAAGCAATTCAAGGCTTGAGTTGTCCTGACAAAGAACCTCATTTTCAGAGCTCCACAATGCCAGCCCCCCAACTCCAGCTGGAAAGCCTGCGCTCGGGGACCACCCGTGGTGAAGTCACAGGCCCCAAATGAAAAGTCCTCAGGAGAAGAACTACTCTTAAGTCTGAAACTCTGCTGGAAATCCAGTGCCAGGAGCCTGCAAGGAGCTGTGCTGCTAAAGCCAGCTTCAGCATAGAATCATAGAATGGTCCAGGCCGGCAGGGACCTCCAAAGGTCACCTAGTTCGACCTCTTTGCAGTCACAGGGACACCCCNAGCATGGCCTGCACAGATTTGTGCCTAAATGTTTACCTGTGGTAAATGCCCAAAAAGCAACAGCACTGGTGCCAGGCTGGAGCAAAGGAGATGACCAGGATGTTCCTGTTTCCTTGTCAATTATTCTCTTGCCATCCTACCACCCTGTCTCCTCTGTTACCTCAGCAGCAGAGTCTCACCTCGTTCTCCTCCTCGTTGTGCAGGGGCTGAGTGTAAGCATCTGGCTTCCGGATCAGGGGGTCCACCAGCACGAGGAAAGCCATGTAAAGCAGCAGTGCCCCCACCACTGACAAGTAAATGATGATGATCACCTGCAGTTAAGGCCAGCAGAGTGGAAAAGGATCAATAGTGTAGACAAGAAGCACCACAGAGGCCAGGAAGCTACCTTCACAGCTGCCTCCACTGTTTGATCTCTTCCTTCATTCCAATTTTGCTTACTAAGAAGTCTCTTGCCCTCGCAGGAAGGCAGATGAGACGTTGAAGTCTGCACACAGAAGGTGCTGATCTACTCCACACTGTGCTGCACGTAAAAGATCAACAAGATGGGTCCCTGCTCAGGGGTGATGGGCACTGTGACACATCCTCAGCCAGAGGACTGCACTCCCGTGCAGCCTGCACCTCACTGCCAGGAGACTTGGACACGGTGCCCTGGCACTACCACCGGGTACAAGCTGTGATAGTTTTATTTTGCCTTTCTGGGCTTTTCTCCAGTCCAGCAGTGCCTGGGATGGCATGGCATGGCATGGCACGGCAAGGAGGAGCCAGGCACAGGGAACAGAACCACAGTTACCTTGATGGTAGTGGTGCTGCGCTCCTCGTACTTGCACTCGCAGAGCAGGCAGTAGGCTTCCACGTCATTCCCTGGCACCGGCATCGGCTCCACAACATGCAGGCAGTTGCTGCAACACAAAGATACCAAGATCAGCAATAGGACAAGGTGAAACCAATGTGGAATGACGTTGGGGTGACTTTTTCTGTGTCCCAGCTTTCCTTGATAACAGTGCCTGTTTGGTTTTAAGAGTTCCCCTCACAGCTCATAGAATCACAGAATCGTTAGAGGTGGAAGGGACCTTAAAGATCATGGAGTTCCAACCCCCCGCCCTGGGCAGGGACACCTCCCACCACACCACATTGCTCCAAGCCCCATCCAGCCTGGCCTTGAACCCCTCCAGGGATGCGGCAGCCACAGCTTCTCTGGGCAACCCGTTCCACTGCCTCACCACCCTCACAGCTCAGTGAGCCCAAAGTTCCTGGGACAGACCGGCCAAGTGTGTTCTGCAGGGATCCAGTCGAGGTGGAAGGGACTGGAGTGTACACCCTACATCTGCTGAGAGCTTAAGAAATCATGCCTCCTAGATCTCACTCTCAACCTCTCCTCAATCTCTGTTCAAAAAACGCTCCTCACCTGGGTTGAACATCACCTGCCAAAACCAGCTTCCTCTGCAAATGCGCAGGCCGGGAATCACTCCCTTAGCACCTGCTAGAAACTCCAGAGCATTGGCTTCCATGGACCGACCCCTCAGGCTTCAGCCCACAACTCACCAGTCCTTCTGGGACACATTCTTGTTGTAAATGTGCCCACTGATGTTCCGGTACGGGGGACAGATGCACTTGCAGCGGATGTCCTCTGAGCTCTGTGGAAGCAAGAGGCGATGGCATTAGTGAGCGACCAGGCAGGTACAGCGCTGCTGGGTGGGAAAAGGCAAAACATTCTCTAAGAGAGAGAGAAGACTTCACACCATGACTCTTCTTCCTGCACTGCTTCTTTCCACATCAATAACTTCACAGTTTTAAAACGACTCGAGCACCTCTGCTCCTGACACTGGGTACTTTTCAAACAAATTTTAAAGTGCAAACTCCAAAACCCAGCAGAAGGCAGGGCAGAGGCCACTGTCACATACACACACAGCTCTACATACGATAAATCCACAGCTACTACAGTGCTCCTTAGCTTTGCAAACTTCCACACAAAAACAGTTGCTTCTCTGCCATTTTTGCTCCTGTTGTACCACGGGGACAGCCTGCTGCCTCTGTCTGAAGCTGTTTGCTCACCTTGCTGGCTTGTGCCGGAGGAGGAAGGATGCAGCACAGCAGCACCATCAGCAGCACCAAGCTTGCACCCTTCTGAGTGCACTGGGCAAACATCGTGGAAACCTGAGGAAACAAGAATTCACAGAATCACAGAATGCTCTGGGGTTGGAAGGGACTTCTGGAGATCATCTAGTCCAGCCCCCTGCCAAAGCAGGTCCATCAGAGCAGCTTGCACAGGGACTTGTCCTGGTGGGTTTGAATGTCTGCAGAGATGGAGACTCCACCACCTCTCCAGGCAGCCTGGTCCAGGGCTCTGCCACCCTCAAAGTGAAGAAGTTCCACCTCATGTTGAGATGGAACATGGTCATCCTGTTGTCCACCAGGACTCGTGGATCTTTTTTCTCACAGCTACTCTCTGGAAAATCCATATCCAGGATAGAGGATCTCAGCTGAATTCAGCAGGACTGAGTTGTTTTGAGCTTTTTCTTTTTTGGCCCACTTGCCCCTGTTTTGCCCAAGAAGTAGAAATTTAGCCCTGAATTGAAGCTGCTGTCAGTCAGAAACTCTTGGAAGCACTTCACACAAATCTCAAGAAACACTCCTATCAAAAAAGCCTCCACCATCTAGAGCCACATATCCAAACTACCACAGTCCTGCAAAAAATATCACTGGCTCCTCATGATTTTTCCTGCTGATGGTTTTGCCCAGTAAAAGACACAGAACCAGGAAAACTATGGACCAAGAGCGAGCTAAAGGAGTGCCCTGGGGCCTCACTGCTGCACCTCTTCAATAATTCATCTTCTGATACTGAAAATTTCGCTGCTGAAGGGGTAAGAGGATTTTCACAAGCCATTAACAAAGGCAAGGGGATGCAATATCTACTGATTCCTAAGCCTCCTTTCCCCCAAGATCAAAATCAAAACCCTAATTCAGCAAAATCTCAACTTTTAAACATTATTTCACATTGCTTTTTTGTGGCAAAAGAAAATGAACTCATATTCTTTTGCATTCTCGCACACACATCTCTAGAACAACTTCATGCATATGGAGCAAGAGGCATATAATGAATTCACCAAGACAGCAAAGTCAGTCCTAGCAAGGCTGGCACTGGCATCGCCAATGGGGATGAGGCAGAGCAGACCTCATGGTGCCACCTTGGGGACAGCTCTGAAAAGCCACTTCAGCACAGCTTTATTCAGGGAAGGTAAGTCAGAGCTTCATTAATCAGCTCCATGCGGCACACATAATCCCACAGCTCACTCCAGGTACTTATACTCTATTACCTAACGTCATTCCATTAGTATCTGCATCACTGGAATTTTCTATCACCACTTTATCTTATGTCAACACTCTAAAAATTAAAGTAACCAATTATTCTATTATATGGATTACAAACACCAAGTTCCCCTCTTTTTTATCTAAACAAAACACCAGCCCCTTCTAACAAGCTGACCTGCCAAAACCCACCAAAATGCATTCCAGTCCTACCAGCTTATCACAAGATTTCTTAACCCTTTGCACCCTTGTTAGCAGAAACCTCCCCAAACAATGGTTTGCTCTTTGGAGACACTGTTGCATATCAAGGTTTTAGCTCATCATCAAAAATGCTATTAAATGTATGACTTATCTGAGCTGCACAGTGCACATGCCCCACTATAAGTGGCTCTGGACGACAACCTGTTTGAATGCTTACCTCAACAATGGAGCTCAAACCTGGAATTTAGTTTTAACCTGCTCAACAGATCATCTGAACAACTCATAACTGTCATTTTTAATAAAAGCAGGGGAAAGCAATGTGATCTATTATACCATGGTTACCACCAAGAAAATTAAACCTTGGAATGACACCTACATAGAGTCTACCCCTCATGAGCTGTAAAACACCAGGGGCCACACAAGGGCAATTTACCCCCAGTTCTTTCCAAGCTTGACAGTGTATGTTCAAAGGGGCACTTGCACACATGCCTTAAAGTTATTGTTTTCACAGAATCGTTGTCGGAGTTGGAAGGGACCTCNCGACTGCTCCGACATCTCGCCCACCCACCCCACCGCCCGGGGCCTGGTCTCCAAGCACCCCGACACCCCGCCATCACCCACCCGGACCCCCGGCCCCCTCCAGAAGCACGGAGCGGGCCTTCCCCCGGCGGCCACNGGCAGCCTCTGCCAGGGCTCTGCCACTCTCAAAACCTGAAGTTTTTCCTCATGTTCAAATGGAACTTCCCATGTTCCAGCTTATGCCCATTGCCCCTCGTCCTGTCACTGGGAACCACTGAGAAGAGTCCAGCTCCATCCTCCTTCAACCCACCCTTTAGATACCTCTAAGCATTAATATGGTCCCCTCTCAGCCTTCTCTTCTCCAGGCTCAAGAGTCCCAGCTCTCTCAGCCTTGTTTTCCACACAGACAAGCTTACAGCAGCCGTCTGTCTAAAACCATCAGAACCTGGACCAAAACCCCGCAGTGCTGGGAATGACTGTGGAAGAATAGGATGGTCACAGGGTCAGGGTGTTGGGGGGACTGCTGTGGGGTGAGGGTGTTGGGGGATGAGGGGCACTCCCTTCCAAGGGGTCAGGGTCTCAGGGACCGGGACTGCAGAGCTAGGCAGCTCCCAGGTAGGTGCCTCCCCCACCCCAGGAGGCCCTGCAGCC
>VXBW01007233.1:172635-193782 GCA_013400375.1 Thinocorus orbignyianus
CCCACCTCCCCCCAGCGGCCCGGCCTCCTGGGATGCCGCCGCTCATCCAGGCCGCCATCGGAGTGCTCCCACCCACCGAGCCACCGACCACCGGGCTTCCACACATCACGACCCAGGCCCCGGGCGGCAGGGAGCGGTGTCCCAGCCGGTGTCCCAGTCGGCCTCCCTTCAGGCCGCCCCCGATGCAGCCCCTACCTGCGGCGCGACGCCGGCCAGGGACGCTCCCCACACCCGGCTCCTGAAAACCCCGCCCTTCGCCCCGCTTCCTGCGCGCCCATTGGTTGCGGGAGGTGAAACCTAGTGACAGGCAGCACCGGCGGCCAGTCAGAAAGCAAAGCGCCCGGCCGGATCCTGAGGGACGGCTCCGCAGCCCTTTCCCGCCCCGCGTGGCTGAGGGGACGGGCGGCTCCGGCGGTGCGAGGACCCAGGAGGAGTCACTATGGCAGGAACAGGCCCAGGGAAGGCCAGGCCAGGCCGCCCCGTCCTGGAGCTGAGCCCCAAGAAAGCCCAATTCTCCCTCAGAGCGGTGGGGTCTGCACGCCGGCACGGCTCCACTCAGCTGGCCTCACACCAGAGCTGGTGCTGTGTCCATCAAAGGCCTGTCAGCCTGAGCTCGGTACTGGGAAAGATCATGGAGAGGATCATCCTGAGTGAACTCTCGCAGCAAGGGCAGGGCAGGCAAGGGATCAGGGCCAGCCAGCATGGATTTGTGAAAGGGACGTCCTGCTAAACCAACTTGATCTCCTTCTATGACCCTGTGACCCGCCTTCTCGATACCGGGTAGGCTGTGGACATTGTCTGCCTGGACTTCGGTAAGACCTTTGAGGCCATCTCCCACAGCATTCTCCCAGACAACCCGGCGAATCATGGCATAGACAAAGGTAAAAAACTGGCTGAATGGCCATTCCCAGAGAGTTGTGATGAATGGAGTGAAATCCAGTTGGTGGCCGGTCACCGGTGGTGTCCCTCAGGGCTCAGTTCTGGGGCTGGTATTGTTTAATATCTTAATTGATCATCTGGATAGGGGGATTGAGTGCAGCCTCAGTCAGTTTGCAGATGACACCAAACTAGGTGGGAGTGTTGATCTGTTGGAGGGCAGGAAAGCTCTACAGAGGGACCTGGACAGGTTGGATCAATGGGCCAAGGCCAATGGGATGAGGTTTAATAGGGCCAAGTGACAGGTGCTGCATTTCGGTCATGACAACCCCAGGCAATGCTACAGGCTCAGGGCAGAGTGGCTGGAGAGCTGCCTAGAGGAAAAGGACCTTTGGGTNCATATTAGGAAGAATGACTTCCCTGAGAGGGTGGTCAAACACTGGAAGGGCCTTCCTAGGGAGGTGGTGGAGTCACCATCCCTGGAGGTATTTAGGAATGTAGATGTAGCACTTGAGGGTATGCTGTAGTGGCTGAGATGTTTGGGTTGGGTGATTTGTTTTGTGGGGTTCCGTTTTTTGTGGTATGGTTTGGTTTTTTTTCATGTGTGTGTGTATGGTTGGACTCGATGATCTCAGAGGTCCCTTCCAACCATGAAAATTCTGTGATTCTGTGAAAGGGGAAAACCTGAGCTGCAGTAGTGTCTTTGGTTGTGTTCTTTTGGCTGGTGTATGGTTATAAATGATATTCATGATCCTCTAGGCTCCAAGGCTACAGGTCTTCATTCAGTCTTGCATGAGAAACCAATGCCCCATTTTTGCTTTATTGTTGTACCTTTCCATGACCGTGGGGTCTTGTGTTTGCCCCAGGAGAACGTTTCTGAGATCTGGCTCTAGAAGTAGCTCGGTTTTGCCCCTTGTCTTCAGGTGGGCAAATAGCCTTGGCTGTGGCCCTGTGGTGTCTCCCTGGGCAGTGTGTGTGGGTCCAGTCACTTCTCTGCTCCCTCCAGCATTTTAGTGATTTACCTGAGCTCTGTCTGTGGTGCCGAACAAAGCCAGGATCTAGTTCAGGTGAAAAGTGTCCATTGATGGAAGGAAAAAAAAAAAAAAAAAAAAAAACCAAAAAAAAAAAAAACAAACCAAAAAAAANCATTTTAAAAACTTGCAGCTGGTGGGGACAATGTTTCCTTTGAAGGCCTTTCTCTGGACCCTATGTCTGGTGGTGGAACTGCTCCAGGCAGCATTGAGGACCCATCTCACCTGGGTGGCAGGAACGTGTGCAACCAACGCCATGCCATCCTGGAAGGGGTGTTCCCAGTCCTGACAGAGCTTCCATCTTCGGTGAAAATAAAAATGACAAGATTAAGGGGAGATATGTTCAGCCAGAAGTATCGACTAATGCCTTGTTGGCATCACATAGACATAGCAGGATGGCTGCTATGACTGGAGTGTTGGAATGGAGGAATACCGGCTCTTCAGGAAGGACAGGCTGGGGAGACTGAATCACAGGCTGGCCAGGTCAGAAGGGACCTCTGGAGATCATCCTGTCCAACCCCTGCCAGAGCAGGGTCACCCAGAGCAGGTCTTACAGGAACATATCCAGGCAGGTTTGAGTCTCTCCAGAGAAAGAGATTCCACTGCCCTCTCTGGGCAGCCTCTTCCAGGGCTCTGCCACCCTCACAGGAAAGAAGTTTTTCCTTATGTTGAGATGTCATTTCCAGTGTTCCAGCTTGTGTGCATTGTTCCTTGTCCTGTCACTGGGTAGCATTGAAAAGAGCTGGAGACCTTAGAGGTCCTTCCAGTCCCTAAAGGGGCTCCAGGAAAGCTGGGGAGCAACTCCTGATCATGGAGAGGAGCCACAGGATGAGGGGGAAGGGTTTGACACTGAAAGAAGGGAGATTGAGATGAGATATAAGGGATAAATTCTTTGCTGGGAGGGTGGTGAGACCCTGGCCCAGGTTGCCCAGAGAAGCTGTGGCTGCCCCATCCCTGGAGGGGTTCAAGGCCAGGCCTTCTCTGGGCAACCTGAGCCAGTGTCTCACCACCCTCAGAACAGAGACTTTCCTCCTAATATCTAACCTAAATCTCCACTCATTATATTTTTGCATCAGGTGTCACTGTTAACACCCGAAACTCTCCCCTTACTGTGTAATTAGCCCTGACTGGTATTCATGGTGTTAGCTCTTGAAGGACAGGTGGCATTTTTGTTAACGTGACCAGTCACTAAGGACAGACAAGAACAGCTTGTCCTTGTTCTTTCTGGAGACGGGTGTTAGCGACTTCACTGTAAACCTTCTTCCGTCTCGATGGTGGGGTCACATCAGCTGCCAGATCTTTAAAGGGCAATTTATTTTAAATTGTACACAGACAGATTGACTCATAAATATCCTAGAGCTACATCCTACCCTTATAAAAGCATCCTGTAATTCAGGGAGAAGGTGCTTCTTTCTTCACCTGCAACAAAATGATCTGGGTTTTTTTTTGTATTAAGCACAAAATGAAATTTACTTGCCAAAATGCTTTCAGAATTGTAAATGGACAAGCTTGGGCACTGGGCCAGCCTTGAGCTCTCTTCCTTGTGCGGGGTGGTTGATAACACCAAGGACTAAGCAGTTCTGCTCTCTTTTGCCGTCAGCTCCCTTGCAGCTCCTAGGAAGTGGCTTCTGGTGATGTCCCTCAGTTCCTTTGATCAAACGGCAGGCAGCAGTGCTATAGGGTTTCTGTGAGAGTGACTGAGGAACTTGTGAGGGTCACAAGAACTACTTGTGAGGGCATGTTAAGATCGCAGCATGAAAGGCCTGACGATCTTAAAGAGATGCGTAGAAGCCTCGTAGAGATTTTTGAGCATATGTTAATGAGCAAACATTGTCAGTCACAGGCAGAAGCAGCTGGTGTGTGCGTGGGGGTTGACAGAAGATGTGGCTTTCCCAGCATGCTGGACTCTGAGCCCGGGAGATAGAGTGTCAGTATGTGTCCTTTGGTCATGCACAGGCAGGCTGGTTGTGTGAAGGACCCTCTGTCAAACATCACCTCCCATGGGATGGATGGAGTAGAGAGCAACCATTAGTGTAACAGCCATGAAAGGATAAATCTGGACTGTGGGATTTGGAGTTGGGTCTCATGGCTCACAGCTGTGCAGCAATTGCTCACTTGTACCTTGCAGAGCCATGGTGAAGAGACTCATAGTGTTGGCGGCCAAGTGTCTCTGGGGAGGCAAGGGGGAAACGACCCAGACATGGCTTATGTCCATCCCAAAGGGCTTGACTCATGCTTCTCCACTTTATTTGCATTTAACCATTTCACAGGCTGCTTCTGCCCCTATTAGAAACCATTTCCAGTCTAAATGTTCACAGTTTATGAAGAGGACAGCTGGGGGGAGAAGCCTCCAAGTTCACCCAAGCCTCCTGCGGCGCTGAGAAGAGAGTGCTGCTACACCCCCAGGCAGTGCTTGAGCCACGGGACCACACTGCTTCCATCTGCTTGAGTTCAGTAAAAAGCAAGCAAAGAACAGAGGCCTTGTTGGAAGGATAAGGGAATTCTCTGTGGCCAGAGTATTTTTCAAAAGACAATGCTCTGTCCTGGAGTCTGGCAGCCTGTGTAGTGCTGCAGTCCTACTGTGAACCTCACAGGAGCTTGAGAAGAGGCCTCGTCTGCTGGAGCAGCCATCTGAAGGGGTGGGGGAATGCCCTCTCATGGAGCTGAGGCAGGTGGAGACCTGGCAGAGCCATACACATAGCTGTTTTTTCATCTTCTAAGACACCAGCGTAGAGCACTGCCTACAGAGGCAGTGCTTGCAGCACTTTGGGTATAGAGATGTCTGTGAAACATCAGTGCCGCCCTTTCCAATTGTGCTCTCACTGATGTGTGTGAGGTGAGGGAAGAAGGGGAGGTTTAAAGTCAGGCTGGGTGTGATGGATCCTGTTTGGGAGACCGCAGCCCCTGGTGACAGTTTGGTTGCTTTGCACCCATCTCTGTGCCACACGGGCTTCCCTGCAAGTCTTCTCCTGACTTGGCAGAGCAGCACTGCAGTTGGTATTCTTTTCTGCGACACCTAGTTCAGCCAAAAATAAGTTTCTTCCAAAATTTTTGATGGCATGGCGTGAAACAGTGGAGCACTTAGGCCTAATTGTATTATTGGCATCAGGTCTGCTGTGGCTCTGTTTTACCTTCTAAGGTCACGCTTCTGCTGGGCTGCAGCCGTTCCAGCCTACACCATGCTGGGATCTGCTCTTGTGAACTTTGTCAGTGAAGAGCTATTGAGCTGGGCTGATGGTCAGGGATCTCTCCTTCTGGTTCAGAGCGGGGGAAAATACTTCACATGACACCAAGGAAGTCTTTCCAGCCAGAGGTCACTTCTTTGGGGGCAGTTTAAAGCCAAATCCCCATGGTTTGGAAGGGTTCCTTGGTGCTGTTTTGGGAGCAGCAGTATTGGACATGGGGTCTCAGCCCTCTTCCAATTTACACAGCTGGAGCTTTGTTTCCTGAAAAGTTCCCAAGTCTCAACTGGATATGGGATTCATCATCTTCTGACCTGCCATTCTGAGCCACTGCTGAACAGCTGCTCTATTTCAGAAAGGGTGAAGTGATTTCTGTGGAGACACTGGGGCAGGATGAATTTCCAGTGTGTGAAAGAGCTGGTGGGACTAAGAGGACGGGGAGAGGACTGTGGTTATAGGGTCCGATCTCTGTTTGGCTCCTTTGGAGCAGCGTGCTCTCCAGAAATGTTAGTAGCAACTCAGAGAAATGATTTGGTTGCCTTTGGAGGAGGTAATTTTCAGTGCAAGTAAAGTGTATGCTCAGTTCTCTGGTAAAGAAGAGAATGCGAAAATGTTAATAAGTGAGCAAGTGCCCTCAGTACCACCCAAACGCTGTGCCTTCTCAGCTGTGCCATCAGCTTTTAATTTGGGAGTCATTCCTACATACCCATCAATGAAGATGGGAATTTTGCTTCTGACTTCAGGACTGGAGATGAGCAACAGAGGTTCCTGCTGCAGTAGCTTGTCATCTGTGTGGACCAGCATGAGAGAGGAAGAGGGACAGGGAGTGATCATAAGCCTTCTATTTCCATATTACTTGGAGGAATTAAAAAGGAAGCCAGAAGAGCAAGCCCTGACATACAGGTGGGAGGCTCTTGAAGGCTCCACTTTGATATGAGTGCGTGGGTACATTTGTATGGTGCTAGTGCAGAGCATCCAGCCAAAGACCCTGCTTCTCTCCACCTGTAAGAGCCATGCACAGGGCAGGGCACAAGAGCCGGGCGAGAGTACAGGGATTCACTCCCCAATTTGCCTCACAAGTCCATCTGTCTGTGTCTTAGGAACTTCCCAAACCAAAGACCGTGGGCTCATTTTAGTATTTGATAGCTGCTTGATGATCAGAGAGCAGGAGTGCAGCCCTAATCCACTGTTGTCTCTGCAGCTTTTGTTATCAGCTGTGGTGGAGTACATATATTTATGACCAATTATAGTGACATATTGCAGAGACATGATGTCATGGGCAGTCACCCCAGCTGTGCTGAAATGAACCCAAACTGTTGTATTTCCAGCTGGGGGACTCCTGTCTTGTGGTGTGGGATTTCCCTGTACGTGATCTTTTCAGGTCAGACTTGCTCCCCAGGAGGCAGTGACGCTTTTGTAAGAAAATATTCCATCCTGTCTAAATTAATCCTTTTGTTGCTAATCTTGGAGGTAATGAGAGAGCGGTGTGGCAGGCCGGGCTCTCATCACACATGGAGGTTGTATTAAAAATAGATTTTAAAAAAATAATTTCTTGGGCCCTTTTAAAACGAACCTGGACCTTTGTCAAGAGAGCTCCATGTTTTCCTCCCCCAGCATTCCTCTGTCCTTGGAATCCAGCTTCCCTTACGTCTTTTCAGTTAGCCTTGCTTGCTGCCATAGATATTATTTCTCGTATTGTATTTCACTTTCCCCCTCTCCATGTCCCACTGTGGCCACTGAACAGGACAATCCCTTGTCCCAGTCTCAGCAGGATGGGAGGGGATAATGTTGCTGACAGAAGACTATACGAGGCAATTAACAGCTTTTACCAGCAAGCAGCCACTGATTGGAAAGCAGCTTATTCTGTACTTGTCAAAGAGCCATTCCGTACTTGTCAAAGAGCCTTCTGCTTGGAAGGGAAGACAAAAGAGGCCCTGAGCAAAGAAGCTGTGCTGCAGCACTGCCGCAGAGCCTTTCTGCTTGGTCAGGATTTTTTTTCAAGAGTAGGTTCCAAGTGGTATTTTTTGACAGGAGTGACTGGTACAGATGTGAGACACCACCCCTGAACACTCCCACGTCACTGATACCTGTGCTGGATTGTTCTGGGTTTCTGACTCTGTGTGACAAATGGTCCCACGAGCACTTGGAGCAAGCCAAAACCCGTGTTTCCCTCCACAGCTCTTTTGGGCTCAGTGGAAAAGGAGTGTGTAATGCAGAGGAAGATTCAGCCTCTGGTTGTAGGAGTGAAGATCTTGTGTGAAGGGAGGGACTTGCCCTTTCCATTGAAATATAGGTGACCTGCACTGCGGGGACTTGCAAACCACTGGGAACACGGAGACAGGGATGGGGGCTGCTGTATCAGAAGGTGTTTGGTGCAACACTGGAAGATACTGGTAGGTTACTGGAAGGTGCTGCTAGGCAGGTAGTGCTATCCTGCTGCAGATCTCACCAGCAGTGATGGAAAGGCAGACACCAAGGTCAGTGAGCACTGCACTGGGCATTCCAGTCATCATCGGAATCTCACCATCAGCTCAGCAGAGTGAGCTGCAGGGTTGTGGGGTCTCTGCTTGGGACCTTGCTGCAGGTGTTGGTGCTCCTGAGGTGACAGGACCACTGGAGAAATGCCCAGAGACCCGCCCCTGCTCTGGAGGGAGCTCTGGGTTGGAGAGTGATCCCCCAGCCTTACAGGGTCAGGCCTCTGCTGCCCACTGCCTGCTGCTTACTTACCACTAACCCCCCAAAGTTATGCCCCAGCCTGACACATAGCTCGTGGGTGGCAGTGTACAGGCCCTGCTCCTCTCCCAGTTGGCCCTATTTATAGATTTCAGATGTTGGCAGGTAGGGGAAGTGGGACATGTGAAGAATGAGGGGCTGTCACTGAGAAGGCTGGAGTATTTATCTGAGTTGATGAAACTTCTTGTCATTGCACAGGATCAGGAACTCTGCACATGTGTCGTGGATCACCATTTCCAGGGTGTTGGTGGGCTTGTTATTCAGCACAGAGCAAACAAAACATTGTTAGAGTGGGAAGAGGGATTTCTACCTGAATAAATTATACCCAGTTATCACCACCTGGATGGCAGTCACACGCCAGGACATTTCTCTTGAGGGCTAAGATAACATCTCTCCTTTATATTTCAACAGCTTGATCCCCCAGAGCAGTATCATTTGTCTTTTCTATGCACACAGTGCAAGCTGAGAGAAGGCTCACTCAGCTGTGTCTGAGAAGGGCTGAAATCTCTCCCTGGTGGTTTAAAGCCAGTGGAGAGTGTCTTCATCATTGTCCCTACTCCTTCTGTTGTCTTATCTACAGAAAGTTGCTGCTGGTGACAGGCGGTTCCTCAGCAGGAACCTTTGCTGCTTTCTGTTCAGGGCTTGGTTCCTACAGACTCTTGGAGGGGGACCCTGGGTGTTCTGGGAGCCCCCCCCAGATCTCTATGTGTCTTCTAGTGCAACAGAAATAGGGAAAATTCTCCCGAAAACTGATACTACTGCAATCAGCAGGTTTCGCAATCCCTTCCCAGTCTTGCTGACTCTCCTTGTTGGGGAATACTCATGGCTGGTAATATAGGGATGGCCAGGTAGTCCATCAGAGTAGTGGCAGAACTTCAGGGTTTCCCACTGGTAAGGGATTATTACCACTGCATTCACAGTAACCAGCTCGTACTGGTGCAGAGAGCTGCCATCTTGTAAAACCACTGCCATTTTTCCTGCTTGCTCCTGTGACTGAGCTCCAGCCTCCCCAAAATACCCAGGCAACCTGCAGCCCAAGTGGTCCCAAAACTGCTGCCAGTGATAGTCCCTCTGCTTCTGCTGGCTGAAGGTGTTCTCTTGCTCCTCAAGACCCAGGAGGCATCTCCCACAGTTTAGAGAACCAGGGCTGGAGCAACAGAGGAGCTGGAAGAGAAAGGGACTTAATTTCATTACTTTTTCTTCTCCTTTGACAAATATTTCACTGCAGTTCCTCTTAATTCACATTAATTTGCCTATGTGTGCTATTTCTTCCAAAGTCAGTCCCTTTTGGGGGATCCTTAGGTCTTATTGCAGGGCTGAAGAATAGATTCTGTGTGCATGCAAAGAAATTAATTTATTCACCCTCCTCAAAGGGCTCACTCCTCCAGCTCCTGGTCACTCTGAGTGTGACCAGGAGCTTGAAGGAGCCAGCTGGCAGGAGGTCAATGGCAGCACTAGTTTATTCTCTGAAGAGGCCAGAGAAATATGGCAGCAGATCAAATCAGGGATCCGTGTCCTCCAGGATCTTGCCTCTCCCATTCCCCAGAGTGGTGACCATCATTCTGCATGCTCATGGAGGAGAGGCTGCCTTGACCTCCAAGCTCTTCTTTGCCTTTTATAGAATCATAGAATTGTCTGGGTTGGAAGGGACTTTTAAGATCATCTAGTCCAACTATCAACCTAACTCTGATAAAAAACAGCTCATCACTAAGCCATGTCACTAAGCGCTATGTCAGCCTGTCTTTTGAATCCCTCCATGGGTAGTGCCTCAATCGCCTCCCTGGGCAGCCCATTCCAGTACCTGATAACCCTTTCACTGTAAAAAAAATTCCTAATATCCAATCTGAACTTCCCCCGATGCAACTTGAGGCCATTTCCTCTTGTCCCATCACCTGTGACTTTGGAGAAGAGACCAACACCCCTGGCTACCTCTCCTTTCAGGGAGTTGTAGAGAGCGAGAAGGTCTCCCCTCAGCCTCCTTTCCTCATCCCCAGCTCCCTCTGTCTCTCCTCGTAAAGCTTATTCTCCAGACCCTTCACCAGCTCTGTTGCTCTTCTCTGGACCCGCTCCAGCCCCTCAATGTCTTTTTTGTGATGAGGGGTCCAAAACCGGACCCAGCCCTCGAGTGGCCTCACCAGTGCCAAGTAGAGGGGGACGATCACCTTCCAAGTCCTACTCCCCACGCTGTTCCTGATCCAGGCCAGGATGCTGTTGGCCTTTTTGCCACCTGGGCACTCTGCTGGCTCATGTTCAGGCGACAGTTGACCAACAGCCCAAGGTCCTTTTCTGCCAGGCAGCTCCAGCCACTCTGCCCCAAGCCTGTAGTGCAGCATGGGGTTGTTGTGACCCAAGTGTGGGACCCAGCACTTGGCCCTGTTGAACCTGCAGAGCAGTAGTCCCTGTGCACCCATTAGTTCTAGCACCTTGGAGCTCCTGTCCATGTCACCCAAACAGGCTGCCAAGCGCTGCAGCCCCAGGTATGAAGATGGAAGGCAGTGCCAAGGAGGCTACAGCAGGCAGGTGGGTTCCTGCTTCCTCCAAGATGTTTTTATTCTGTGCGTGCTAATGCTGACAGCTCTGGTGGGCTCTCAGACCTGAGCTGGGCAGTGGGTGGCTGCGGTAGAAGCCGTCATGAAAGTTGATGGAGCCTTTGAGTGTTGAAGGGACAGCGAGGGCCCAGCGTTGTATCCAGAATCATAGAATGGTCAGAGTTGGAAGGGANTTCTCCAGGCTGAACAGTTCCTCTGATCAGAAAGTCAGAAAGTTCAGGTGCTGCAGCTGAGCCCTCCAGGACAGTGGGTAGTGCTTCAGCTTTCCTTCCCCAGATGTGGGCCCGTGCCGGTGGTGGACAGCCGGATGGAGGGTGACCCGGGGCAGGCGAGGGCAGGGCGGGTGTGTGCCCCTTCTCCTCAGCCGTCTCCCGCTTCAAAGGTGTTTATCCTAATGACAAGTGCTGTGGTCCTTTCATAACTGCTGCATTAGCAGAGGATCAAGTAGCACTTAATGGGGGCAGTCTCCCTCATGAAGTATGATTGAAAAGGTCACCGAGGTGGAAGGCAAAATATTTGCAGCAGCCTGACATAAGCCTTGGCTTCTGATTGACAACAGGTGTATGTTTTATGGGCTGCCCTCCCCGGCCAGTATTTTTGCTGCCCTCTCCTCCTGCCAGGGATCTGCTCAATGTTTTGCAGAGGCGCCATGGAGCATCTGCTGGGCTCAGGGGGTGGCAGACGGGGAATACAGCCCTGCCACAGAATTCAGGGAAAAGGGGATTTGGGATCAAGTGTCGGCTTCTGAATTAGCGAAAGCAAGGGAGAGTCAGGCGATGTGTAAACAGAGTTTTCTTGTGAAACAACTCCAAGCTGAATTGGTAAGTTGACCATGGCTGGGCTCTTCACTCCAATGGTACAATAAACAACTTTATTCCTCAAGGGTTCCTGGGTTTTTTCTCTCCCTTCTGCTGGCCCTATAGTGGGTTTGCTGAAATGAGGTTGCTGGGTCTCAGCCAACCTACGTTTTGAACACTTTCAGTTTGTCCAGGCCAGCTGAAATTTTATTACTGCCCCTGGCAAGGCCATCCCTGAAGTCATGGACACATATTGATTGCTTTGCATGTCTTCTCACCCTCCTCTCTTGCTGCTTTTGGTGTCCCATCTGTCTTATATGGTCTCGTTTGGGAGAATGCAGGGTGTTCAATCCAGGCCAAGCTGCTGATGACAAGCTAATTAAAGATCTACCAAGAGAGGAGTAGCCTAATGAGGGGAAAGTGGGAGGAAGGGCAGTTTGCCAGGACTGTGTTGTGACACTCTCTCTCAGTGGAGCTGATTGTGTGTTGTAATTGATGGTTCAAGGGAGCTATTCACCACACGGACTGCAGGGCAGAGGAACAGGGACCTCTGTTGATGATGTGCTCTGAAAGGTTGTGATGGGATCACAACTTCCCAGGTTCACTTCTTCTTCTAGAATGCCAAGTAAGTAGCTTTAACATGGGGCTGTGCTGCCTTACGCTGTTGTAGTAGGTGATCTGGAAAGTATCCTATGGCTGTCTCAGTGGAGACAAAAAGCTTCGAGCAGGAATGACATCTTCTCAGGACTACTAGTGGTCACGCTGAAGGTCATGTGGTGCCCAGCAACCCCGATCACGAGCCAGTTCACCTTCCTGCAGCGTACAGTGCTCCCAAGAACAACGGCCAACCTAACAGGGTGGTGGATTCTGGCACTGGCTGAAGTGGATGCTCTGCTGGATCATTTCATTTGGAACGTGTGTGCTGGGAACTCGCGGGTAGACGTGGGCTTGGCCCAGCCCAGACTCGCAGGGATTCGGTGGCCAATGGCCAGGTCACAGCAGGGTGCTGGCCTGAGGCTGCTGACGAGGCTGCACAGTGGGACGCTGCTTCTCCCACCTCATCCAAATTAATCAAAGGCAATTCTGCACCCCTGGAGTGTGAGGAAAAGCTGATTATGAGTACGAAGAGATTTCTCTTTGGCTTTGCTTCTTGGCTCCTGTTTCCGTGATGAATGTCCTTTCTGAATGGCTGACACTGAGCTTCCTTTGATTCACAACCAAATTAGTCAGTGCGTCTCAGCAGACACGGAGAACTGAGTCAGAGCCTCTGGGTGCTCTGTAGCTCTGAAGGAAACTCTGAACTGGAGAGTGGTCACGTCAGGTCTTGTGTGTTTTGCCCTACAGTCTGGAGAAAGGTTTTTTTCTAGTAGTTGCCTCAGGAATGCTCATTTTTCATGGATAAAAAAAAATCATACAATAGCTGTGTTTTCCACCTCCTCAGGAAACAGTCTGGGGATTCATTCTCCAACAGAATGTTCTTACCCAAAAGGGAGGGTACAGGTGCTGCTGCTGCTGCTGTAGGGGTGGTGTTTGACACAGGCTCTGCTGGGGAGGCCTGTTTGCAGAGAGAGCTCCTGCCCTTGGGGCTGAGTGACTGGGGTGTCAGTAGGTGCACGCAGCCACTGTCACTGTCCTCCCTGCAGCTGTGACCTCTCTCACACCTTCTAAAATTCCTCTCACCAGGGGGGTATTTCCTTACTATTGACGGCTGTCTGGACAGACAGATGCGGTGACCTCTTACAGAGCTGCTGGGACTGAAAACTTTTATGCATAACTATATCAAGAGGTGTTAAAACTGGTGGTGTGTGATTTATAGTGCGCAGCAGGGGAGGCACCCACCAGCCCCAGCCTGCTGGAGCCTTAGCTCTGCTGTCAGCTCAATTGTCAGCCAGATGCCGAAGGAGGTGGGGTGGATACTCTTTGGGTCACAGCTTCCCGCGTTCTCGATCGCAAATCAGCGGAGTCACGAACCCGAAGACAACTGTCGTGATTCTTAGGCCCTGAAGCACTTAGCAGGTCCCAATAAAATCCTGTCACGCAGACACAGAATCATAGAATCATAGAATGGTCAGAGTTGGAAGGGACCTTAAAGATCATTGGGTTCCAATCCCCCTGCCCTGGGCAGGGACACCTCCCACCAGAGCAGGTTGCTCCAAGCCCCATCCAGCCTGGCCTTGAACCACCCAAAAGGAATGGGGCAGCCGCAGCTTCTCTGGGCAACCTGNACACACCAAATGATGGAGGAATCATCACTGTGACTGGCAGAGGAGAGGGCAGACATACAAAAGCAGTGTTTCTGTCCGGATGAAATACCAGTCTGTGATTTCTACCTAAAGGATGTGGAGGTTTTGCTATAGCAGATAAGAATTGGGACATCCTGTTCTAAGGGCTTCACTGGCAGGCATGCTGGTGGCACTTAGAGCTTGTGTAATGCTGCCTTGTTAGTTCCAGCAAGTGCACTGGCTTTCTTGAGGCTCTCTTTGTTGCCCAGCTGCTGGCCCAGTACGTGGGTGCCCTATCATGCAGTGCACAAAGTTCACTGTAGTTTGGCTATTGAAAGAGGATGCCCAAGGGTAGGGACAACAAATTGCCAGAATAACTGTACAGCAAGCCACTCCCCACTGGCATTTACAGCAGCCAAGAGTTTCTGAGTTCAGTGTCTCCTGGCCATTTGTCCTCCCAGACTTCATTCCTGACCTTAGAAAAGACCTCTGAATTTGAGTGGCAGAAAGTTGTGTCACAGAGTTCCCATTCTAAAAGAAATAAGTCTATGTTATTTCTGTCAGATCCTCTGCCTCGTTATTCCAACTGGGAGGCAGTGTTAGCCAGAACTGATGGTTAAAAATCTCCTGATATTCCTCTTTATCGTTAGTTATTTCCATTTATCCTTCTGTCACCTTGTCCTCTTGGTATTTACCTTTGTAAGTTTCCCCCCCCCCGTCTCTCTTTCACTGGATGTAGCAAACTAACCTGATTTACTTCTTTTTAATAGAGCACTCTCTGCACTCCCTTGAGCAGCCCACGGTGCCATCTCCGTACTTCGGACTACTTGAGCAATCATTTTTGAATACAGACAAACAGTGGAGGCCTCAAAAGTTGAGGTCAGACGCTGACAGTGGTATTTTTCTACAGCAATACTTTAGCAAGTGACATTTTTCTAACAGCAATTCAGCTTGTGCTGGAATTGCACTTTGAGTTTTCCTTCCACTGCTCTCAGTAATTCCCATTTCTGTATCCTCTCTTCTCAAATCAGCTTTGTCCTCATCACTATCACCATCATTATTATTTAAAGCTAAGACTTCGCCACATTCTCACTCTCTCAGCACTGCAGATTGAACCCATTTCTTTTTTTTTTTTTTTGTCTAGATTTTTTCCCTGTTTGTTTTAAAGAATTTGTACAATCCTGCTTAGGTTGATACTTGTCAGTTCTTACCTGAGCAGAGCCCATCTTGATTTTTAAAACATACCAGATTGGAAAAACCTAGTAAAACATCCTTTTTCAAGCTCATTAGAACAAAAAAACTGACAGAATGTGCGGACGTGAAAAAGGTATGAAAGGAACACACCAGGTGTGGAGGAACCTGCACTCTTGTGAGTATCTCCTCCGCTGGAGTCTGTTTCAGACTGAGGTCTCGGAAAGTTACGGTCCACATAGATGAAATTAAACCAACAGATTTCAGGGACCAGAGAGATGAAAGCCCACCCCAGTGTAGGGAAGAGATAGCTGCAGTACTGTTTTACACTTAAAACTGACTTTGTACCATGACAAAGAATTGGGGATTAGAGTCTGGCCCCTGATGCCACAATGGCCCTGGCAGGAGTGTCTTTTTCACGGCACCTGTGCCAAGTCAGAGGAACCTGATCACTCAAGGTCTCTTCCTTACTGAAGGCAAAGGAAAGCAGTTTGTATCCTCTCTGATCAAGCACAAATTCACTCCTTTAATAAGCTGGGATCTCCCAGATATTAACAATCCCTGATATCAGATTGCAGCATGCCAGCAATCACAGAGCCTTAATGACAGGCTTCATGGCAAACAAAGCCATTAAGAGAAATGTTGCCAGGAATCCAAAATCCCTGGCTCTGGCACGCTGAGACTTGAAGCTTCCACCTCAACCTGCCTCATGGAGGATGGTTTATCAAGATGGATTTTGCCTCTAAGAAGTTTTCTTTTCTGCAGGTCTTGCCCTTCTTTCTCCATGGTCATGCCTTTGCTGATGGCTGCATTTGCAGAGGGCTCCATCACTCTGCCTTCATTTTGATCTCTGCTGTATTCATAACTGCTCCCTCCCTTTTAACCTTTTATCCATTTTCACATTTTTTTAGCAAAACAGGTTCCTTCAGTTTTGCCCTCGTACTTGTGCACAGAAACTTCATGTGACTACCTCATGTTTCCTGATTAAAATTAGCACAATCATGCTTCTTGCAATAATTACTATTTTGACAAATTTCATTAACTTCACTTGTATTTTCCCCCCCTCTCCATCCTTTTGCCCACTGATACCTTTATCCTTCAGTTTGTCCCTTTTTTTTTGCTAGACTTCCCATATTCTGAGTCAAACCTCGTGCTCGAGTAATGATCAGTTTTGAGAGTAGATTCCTCTTCAAAATTGCATCAGGTTAATTAGGACCTTATCCAATATAAGTCTTAATATCTCCAAGGGTGGAGGTGTGATCTCTCTGGGCTGTTGTTCCAGTGTTTGACCACTCGCAAGGGATATTTTTTTCTCTAGCATCTAACTGGAACTGCTTGTTTTGCACCCTGTGTCCGTTGTTTCCTGTCCTGTTGCTGTGCTCTTCTGATGGAGTTTGGCTGTGCCTTCTCTTATAACCCACCCTTGGTAGCAGGAGATTGAACTTCAACCCCCTCATCCTTTCTTCTCCAGGCTGAACAAATCCAGCTCCTTCAGCCTCTACCTCAGGGGCTCTAACCCCTTACTGAACGTCCTGTTTGTTGGCTCTCCATTGGAATTGCTCCAGTATGTCCAGGCCTTTTTCTGTAACTGGGGAGCCCAAAACTCATGTTTCATCTGACATGCAGCCTCATTAAAGGAGGGGAAGAGTCACCTCCCTCAGCCTGCTGACTCTGCTCTTGCTGATGCTGCCCAGGTTGCTGTTGGCCTTCTTTGCTGCAAGGGCTCACTGCTGACTCCTCTTCAGTTTGTTGTCTGTCAAGTCCTTTCATTCAAAGCTGCCTCCTGGCCAGTTGGCTGTCAGCCTGCCCTGCTCCTGGGCTTATTCTGGCCCACGTTCAGGACTTTGTATTTGCCTTCAGTGGACTTCAGAAGGTTTCTCTCAGCCCGTTTCTTCAGCCTGTCCAGGTCCCTCTGAAGAGGATACTCTACTCTTCAGCTTTTCGACTATACCCTGCCTGGATTTTGAGCTTAGGAATACAAAAGAATGTCCCCACATAGATTTATGTCACCGCACTCAACTTGCACTTCCCACAGCTGCTGTCAAGATCTGAGCTCAGGGTCCCAAGCTTCCATCTGGGTTTGGCTGGAAAGCTTGATCCTTTACTAATGCCTTTCTTTTCACTGCTTTTGGATCCTGGAGACTCTATCCCAAGGAAAACTATGAGACTTTCTCTGTGAGGCCTTTCCTGAGACCTCTTACGGTTTTCACACCCGCTGCAATGTTGTATTGCTCCTTTCTGTCTTACCTCCCAGTTGGGAACACTGTCACAACTCCCTTCAAACAGGGGCCCATGATGGCAACCCCCAACCTCTGCTTCCATCCCAAATACAGTAGATCCCAAGTCCTGTGGGGCTGTTCTACAAGGTGAAAAACCTTGTGTCTCCAACGGGAAGGGGCTGAGGCAACATCCTCCCATGTGAGTGGCTTTTCTGAAGTCCCCAACTTGCCATTCCTCAGATTTCTTTCAAATCATGCAGTTGAGTGTCTGCAGAGACAGCAATTATGTAATTGAGTGTCTGCTGCTACTATAAGTGACCTGGGAAAGGACCCGGGGTCTTTTAGGGAAGGACGTAGACATTATGGTGGATGCCAAGTTGAGCATGAACCAGTTGAGTGTGCTCGTCATGAAGCCAACCACATCTTTGGCTGTGTTAGAAGCCATGTGGCCAGCAGAGCGAGGGACAGTCTCAAAGGTGACAGGACCAAATGCTTCTTGGTGGTGCAAGATTGTAATGAGCAATGACCACAAGTTGCTGGAGGATCAGGTTGGGCACTAGGAAGACTTCTCCAGGAAGCTGGTGCAGGCCTGGGACAGGCCATGAGAGTGGGGGGAACCTCTGCCCTTGGCAGGGGTATGAGGTGATTGTTAAGACTCAGTGGAAAAGCCATGGCTGCTTTGATCTGGTGTTCAAGGTAGTCCTGCCCTGAGCAGGAGATTGGACTGGGAACCTCCAGAGTCACTTCCACTGTCACCTCAGGGACCCAGTGACCACTAGTGACCCAGCTGCAGCTCTCTTTCAGCTACCATACTGGGTGGGTTTTGAGTTCACCAGGGCTTTGTTTGTACGTGAGTCTTGTATGAGAGTGGTGATCTTGCATCTCTGGAAACGAGGCTTAGGACAATGTGATGTGGGAAATAATAAAATCTTTCAATAAATACAGCAGAAATCTCTCCAGGCCTCAGCTGCTTTGTAGACTCCACAGCTTTCCTTCCACCTTCTGACCAGCACAGCGTGATTCAGCCTGGGACCTGTAGGTGACTTGCCTGAAACACCATATGGCTGAGTGCTAAACCACATTTCCTGGGTGAAACATGTGAGGAACTGCTGTGATTGCTTGTGTTTGAAAGAGGCCTCAATTCATTGAGACTTGTGAAGGTAAACTGCGACCATCCTTCTCCTTTCACCCTCGGGTTGAGCTCAGAAATCAGCTGACATAGTTAAGCTGACAGTCAGTAGATTTATATGTCCTTTACTTCTGGCATTCTCTCCTGTCTGATCTGGCAATTTGGGCCTGTTGACCTTTGTGGCATGTGGCAAGGCCAGTGTATCTTGGCTTCTGCCTCAGACGGCTGTGGCTTGTTGTTTAAGGAAGTTTATTTCTCAAGGATATGGTCATAAGTCAGCAATGCGCATGTTCTATTTTTGCAGGCATACCTAGAGAGCCAGGAAGGAGGCCAAAACCCTTCCAGAGAAGACAAACTGCAGATCTCAATGTTCTTATCAATGAGATGTTAAGTTCAGAAGCTACAAAGAAGATACAAATTGTCCAACAGGATAAATAGAGGATGGAGAGAAGAAAGCCACCTGGAATAGGAGATAGCCAGAGGTAAAGCATAGGTAGGAAAATGCTACACCAGGAAGAAAAACTCGAAATTTTAGTGTAGATGGCTGGGACTGAGAACCAAAATTATACTTTGAAGGGTGTGCGTGGAGTCTTAATAAAGCCAAAGCCCAGAAATTTTGTCTTCATGTTCATGCAGAAGGTGAGCAGCAAAGATTAGTGGTTTACTTGATTGCTCCCTGCTTTTTAGAGCTCTTTAGAGCTTTTCTCTGTTTCTTCCTGGTCTGCTGGAGGTCCTGTTCTCCCCTAGGTTGACCCTTCTGCATCAGCCACCCCACCTCTACTGCTGCTGCTCTTTGGGGTGGGACCCAAGTTCCTTAGTATTGCCATGAAAGGCAATAAGGGTGGCCAGGAGGAGCATCTCACTAGTGCATTCCTCCTCCCAGCGAGGACTGGGAAATTGTCAGCGTGACCCAGCTGGCCCTGAGGAACCAGAGGGAGTCCAAAATTGTAACGGCTCCGGAGAATACAGACCATCCATCTCAGATGATAAATGTATGAGGTTTCTCCCCTTCCCTCCTCTGCTGTGGGCTGCACAGACAGCTCTGCCCCTCTATGGTCACTGCGGGAGGAGTAACACCTCTGCTCTGCCTATGACCCCTTCAAAGTAGCCACACTCGTCTGGGTGAAGAGAGACGAGTCAGTGGCGAGTGTGAAATGAGATATGTCTGAAAAATCAGCTGAATGAAGCTGGAAAGCACATGAATGGCTGAGAGGATGAGCCGTTCACTGTCATGGTCACAGACAGCTCTGAACCATCTGGGACTCTCTATCTGTCAGTCAAAGAGACTGACAAGGACATGCTGGACCTTGTAAAGGCCCAAACCGCAAGCAATTTGCTTGCCATTCAGTTTGCCTCAGAGCAACAGACCCGTTCAGTCTAAATGCAGGGTTAACGAGAGCCTTTGCGTGGGTCCTGTTTCCTCCTGCTCAGCTCCTGGCACTGGCATTGTCTGCCCCAGCCGCCCTTCCCAGAAGACGGTCCTCCCTCATCCATCACCCGTCCCGACACAGGATCCGTCTCTGACACCTACTCCTCCTTTCCGCCCTTCTCCTGCCCTGGCCGTGACGTTTCAGCTCCCCTGACATTATCCTGCCCGTTGTAACGATGCGTCTCTCCATCCATCTGCCTTGAGTGGTGACCTGCTCACTATGTGCCTCCTCCCTTCAGCCAGCTCGGAGCCTGCCCAGCCGCGGGCGTGCTCGGGGCTGGAAAATAGAGACCGCGTGCGACTGTTTGTCGCCAACGACCGTACGGAAAATGTAGCTCCCGGAGATTGTCCCAGACCAAGTTGTAAACTGGGCTGCAAGTTGCGGTATCGTCAGCCAGCTCCAATTAGAGGCTCTGCCTGTCCCAGGCACTTTGCAAACTTAGCGCTGTGTGGTAGGGAGCAACCTTGCAATGAGGAGACAGGACTCAGCGTGAGATGTTAAAGGAGGGCAAGGTGGGTTTAGTTTCAAACAAAATCTTTTCTTTCGTAGAATCATAGAATCACAGAATGGTCAGAGTTGGAAGGGACCTTCAAGATCATCAAGTTCCAACCCCCCTGCCATGGGCAGGGACACCTCCCACCAGAGCAGGTTGCTCCAAGCCCCATCCAGCCTGGCCTTAAACACTTCCAGGGATGGGGCATCAACAGCTTCCCTGGGCAACCTGTTCCAGTGCCTCACCACCCTCACAGCAAAGAACTTCTTCCTAAGATCTCATCTAAATCTCCCCTCTTCCAATTTAAAACCATTCCCCCTTGTCCTGTCACTAGACTTCCTGACCAAGAGTCCCTCCCCAGCTCTCCTGTAGGCTCCCTTCAGATAATGGATACTCCCTTCAGACTCAGATATGCACGTACCTGCAAGGACCAGGATGATGATATCCTGGTGGTCTTACCAACACGTGGGCACCAGGACATGTGACATCCCAACGATGTCAGGGAAGACTCCGGGTACTCAGTACACATTAGCTGGGTCTGGACACTTCAAACTAACACTAAAAGTGAAGAACCTTCAAGTCCTGGCAGTGATTTCATCATCTACCACTGCAAGGGCTGGGCCACGTGGCAGCCTGACCATCACTCTTGGATGTTCTTGATGAGGCATCTCCAGTTCTGCTCTTGTCCCATCCTTTGTCAGGGAAGTAACTGGGAAAAGGAGACCCCCATGGTTGGATTCACAGCTGGTACAACCTCACAGCACAATGAGCTGAGTGTGCCCCAGCAAGGAACTACTTTGCTGAAGACTGCTGAGGTCTTCCCACAAGAGATTGTTGCAGTTTTGATCCTAAACATGAAGATTAATGTCTGTGATGCTTTTTAGAAAGTCAAAGTTAGTGTGAAAAGCAAGGCAGTAGTTCCATCTCCAGGGATGAGCCTGGATGAAGACTGTGTGAGACAGCACTGATCAGTCCACTGCATGTGCTCAAGGGAGGAAATGGCATAAGGATGAAATTAAATTCCTTGTGAAAAGTCTTGCAATGTTTTTTTAAAGGATAAGACAGTGAGATTGCATAGATTCATTCCACAGACTGAGAGAGCATGGAAGGGAGCAACATTTCAGACTGGAAATCTCACACCAACGGAAACTGCCCCAAAATATGGACTTTCCTCTTCACTTTCAAAGTTTGGAAATGGCACAGTTTTTCCTGCCATATACTTGGCAGGGTGGGGCTGGGGGGAGAGGAGAGGAGAGGAGAGGAGAGGAGAGGAGAAAGGTACTTGGCTGTGCCTG
>VXBW01007233.1:193847-220979 GCA_013400375.1 Thinocorus orbignyianus
CTGCTCCCTCCCTGCCCCGTCCCATGGCTCTGCTCCCGCCATTCCCCTCAGTCATAAACAAGGATGTGGGACAGATGAGTGTTGCTGAGGGTAGCACAGAGGGAACAAAGAGGTCATCTGGGCCTGGGAACAACAGGAGAGCAGAACCACCCTTAGGATCATAGAATCATAGAATGGTTAGAGTTGGATGGGACCTTCAAGATCATTGAGTTCCAACCAGACCAGGTTGCTCCAAGGCCCCTCCAACCTGGCCGTGAACCCCTCCAGGGATGGGGCAGCCACAGCTTCTCTGGGCAACCTGTTCTAGTACCTCACCACCCTCACAGCAAAGAATGCCCTGTCCCATGTGACATCCTGGTCTCCAAACTGGAAAGTCTTGGGTTTGACAGATGGACCACCCGGTGGATAAGGAACTGGCTTCCTACAGAAGCAGGAGGATTCAGGGAATGCAGGGCAGGAGGGGAGGGGAGGCTGGATGTGAAGCATGATGCTGAGAGCCCTTGTTGGGTGCAAGGCTTGGCTGAGCTGGTGTGTCACAGAAATGAAGTTCTCTTGAAATCCAGGAACGGGGCTGTGAAGGCATTAATAGGCCTTGATTGCCCTGAGCAACTTCACTTGGTGGACCCATTCCCACACCCTATGTCTGGGCCTTCATCCCCTTCCTGCACTTTGCTGTAGTTGTACCTGTTTTCAGGCTGGTTCCTGAATTGTCATTTGGATTTCCCAGGTTGACTTTGGACCTGACTTGTTACCTTGCCTTTCACAGCCACAGGACAGCTGATGTTGCCATCACCTCTCTGCTCACCCCCATCAGGTGCTGGGTGAGTGCACCTGGTCAGGAAGGTCCTTGCCTGCCTTTGCCCCTTCCATCAGGGAACAACCCAGCTCTTTCTGCTCCCCAGCACCCAGGTCCTACAGACATTTCCCTGCTCAGGTTCCTGGCCTGTCCCTGTCACTAGCAGGGAGCAGTAAATGCCCGTGTCTGTCACACGTGTCTGTCACACGATGGGTCACCATCACGTGGGAGAATGAGTGAGGGAACTGATTGTCATGGGGTGTTTGGGGGCAAAAACCTCAGCTGCCTTCACGATGCGGTAAAAGCCCTCACAAGACCATCAAGAGCCCTGCAACTGTCTGCCAAGGCAGAGTGACAGGGTGACATCAGACCTGCTTTGGGCTGGACCCAAGAAGGCAATTGTAGGCTGGGCACTTAGGCTTGGTGTCATCTGGCCTGTTTTGTGCTCCTGGGCGGGAGGTCGGGTTACCAAGAGTGTGACCAGATCTTCCAGGGCCAGTTCTCTCTCAGAGGTACTGGGTCAGGTGAGCTCCACTGAATCCCCTTCGGCTCGTACTAATTCCATTGGAAGGAGGCTGGAAGAGGTGAATCAGAATCCCAGTTTGGCTATTCCTGCTGCTTAGGCTTTGGCTCACCTCTTTTTCAGGTTTTTTTAATGTGACTCAGTGTTGGAGGTGCAGGCTCAGGTGCTGAAGGGACACTGTGGTGGCTCATTCTGGCTGGATGCTTGAGAGATGGCAAACAGCATCAAAATAGATCTTTGGCCCCTCGGAGAGATGCTTTGCTACCAGGCTGCATCTTGTCTTGATGTGGAGTTGTGCTTTGGACCTGAAGCAGTGTCGTAGTGCCTTTCTGTAGGATGCTCTTGTCAAGACGACATGCTGGGAGTCTGGAAACTGGCTGAGAAGTGACAATTTATACAACTGCCTCTTGTGTCCACCTCCATGAGACTTCATCCTTCTTGAGCCTGAGAAGAGCACAAAGGGGATTGTATTCCTAGAGTCATGGAGTGGTTCATGTTGGAAGGGACCTTAAAGATCATCTACGGTTGATCTCCTGTCATTCATAATCTGTCACTAGTAGCTCCTTTCTGTGTTTTATTCTCATCTGATGTAGAAGTGAGAAGTTTTTTGTGCCCTCAGCGCAACTCCTGACACACAACTTAATGACTGGATCACACACATGAAAGGGGAGAGGGCCAGGGCTGGCTGGGCTGACAGTGTTTTAGGATAATACTCTGTGGGAGAGTAACAAAATCTGTCCATGTCGTAAATAAATCTGAATGGCTTATTTTGGCAAAGAATTTTCATTCCTGACAGATGCAATTTGGAGACAACAAATAACCACCTGCTAATTTGAGATGAAATTAGAATTGGAATCTGACATCCTTGGGGCAGCTCAGACGAAGTGTTTGGTGGGTTTCCAGTAGAGTCCTCTCACATGTCTGATAGGAAATAATCTTTATGAGGCTGTCAAAGGGAAGGGAATACTCCGGCTTACAAATCACTGAAGTGGGTTATTGGAAAGGGAAGTGTCAGGGGATTGCTAAGTAAAGCACATTACATAAGGCTGCCCTTTGGGTTTCTGAGATCTGCTAACTGGGACACATTTTCAGGTCTTTCAAACTGATCTTAGCATCTCCTGAGTTGTTAGCACTTCTCTGCTTTTTGAGGCAGAAGATAGTTTTCTCCTCTACAACATTAAATGGCACCTTCTTTGTTCTGCTGACTGGAAAGGTGTGTTAATGTGATTCTTTGGGAAGTGTCACCTGCACTTTGTGGCTTAAAGCCGTTACAGTATGGCCTCAGCAGAGTGTGCTACAGCTCCAACTCTCTCGTCATACAATCATAGAATGGTTTGGTTTGGAAGGGACCTTAAAGACCAATCCCCCTGCCCTGGGCAAGGACACCTCCCACCACACCAGGTTGATCCAAGCCCAGTCCAACCCAGTCTTGATCCCCTTAAGGGATGGGGCAGCCACAGCTTCTCTGGGCAACCTGTTCCAGTGTCTCACCACCCTTACACTGAAGAATTTCTTCCTGAAATCTCATCTAAATCTCCCCTCTTTCGATTTAAAACTGTTACCCATCCTCCTTTTTCTCCGCTCCCTCATGAAGAGTCCCTCCCCATCTCTTCTGTAGCCCCCTTTATGTACTGGAAGGCCACTATAAGGTCTCCCTGGAGCCTTCATTTCTCCAGGCTGAACAGCCCCAATTCTCTCAGCCTGTCTTCATATGAGAGGTGCTCCAGCCCTCTGATCAGCTTGGTGGCCCTCCTCTGAACTCGTTCCAACAGGTCCATGTCCTTTCTGTGCAAAGGTCTCCAGAACAGGATGCAATACTCCAGGTGGGGTTTCATCAGAGCAGAGTAGAGGCGCAGAATTACCTCTCTCAACCCACTGGCCACACTTCTCTTGGTGCTTCTTTTGATCAGCAGGAAGGATGCTCAGCTACTGGGGGCAATCTTCAGTAGACTTCAGTTGGCCACTGTGATGTCAAGGGACTGAGAATCTGAACTCAGAAAACTGATTAATCTAAAGTAAGAGAGTTAGGGACCAATGACCCCATTTGGATTATCTAATTTCTTGGAAAGTACATAAAAGTACAAGCAGGTGTGCTGTCCTCCTGCTTGTTCACCTTTGTACTTCTTGCTGTGCCTTCTTACAACTAAGTGCTTACCCAGGCTTGGTGCATTGGAGGTGGAGTTCCATGCAGGGGGGCAATAAGCCCATTGGTGGGGGGGAGATTACTGTCAAGTGGTGAGAAGCAAAACCTTTGAAAATGATGTTCATTCATTTTAGATTCTTGCCTCCCCTGTCAGGAGGTGCTGTACTGGGTGGTGACATTCCAGGCCAGGTGGCATCATTGGTGCTTGAAGTGCTTGGTGTACAGCCTGTCCCACAGGGGCGTACTCTTCTTCAAACAAGAAGAGCTACCAAACTTTATCCATCTGTTTTTTAGAGGCATTGATGTGTTCATCTCTGCCCTTCCTCGCAGGGTTTTAAGGGGTTGCCTTCAAAATTGCTGAATATGACTGACATGGTCACCCAAGGTGTGACACTCCCTGTGGTGAACAACATGGGCAATAAAATACCCCAAATGTCTACAACTTGCAGACTTGGGAAGGGGTGGAAGCCAGGAGAGCTTTGGGTAGAGCACAGGTGCCCACTGCCCTCTGCAAGCTGAGAAAGCTGTGTCTGTGAAGCCCCTTCATCCCCTGCCTTGGCCTCTTTTATTCTGGGACTGTGTCTTGTTTCTCCCAAGGTCTATTTAGGTCAGCTCCATGGGACTCTGGATAGATGTCTCATAGCAGAAGAAGCCTCTGCTGATGAGCAGAACCTTGTCTGCCTGTGTCTCTGATCTCCATTTCCAGCCTCACCTCATGTTTTCTAGTCCCCTGGTAGTGCTGCTGAGGCACCTTTGATTCCAGGGGGTGTAGAGAAGGTGACAGAGGTGGCTCTCCGTTGGGTGACTGCAGTGCAGGCTCATGCTTTCCAACTACAGCCCAACAAATTCACATTAGCTCTGTGAGCTGGAGCTGGTAAGAGCTCTGTCCAGCTCTTGTAGCCATAATAGTACCTCTTCAAAGAGTTATTTAAAAAGGAGAGCATTTGGAGAAGTCTCATCTCTAAATTACTTCTTCTTGAGATTGGTTTCAAGCCAACCAAGCTGCAGTTTCCTTTAAAACATCCAGAGCTGTTCGGTTGCGTGGAAGTTTTTAATGAGTTGCCATGAAGAGGAAACACAATCTGCAGAAAAAAACACCCCTCCAACTGACTTGTGAAACGTTGAAGAATTATGTTAATCTCAAAATTTGCCCGGCACCATTACTGGTATGGACTGAAATAATAACGAACAGGAGGCAGGTGCATCGGGTGCCCATTAAAAAAAAAAAAAAAGATCTGGATGTCTGGCAGGATAACAGCCCTGTGACAGGCTTCACCTCCCAGAGCGAGAGGGCGTGAGAGAGATTAAGTGTGAGAGAAGGGGAGACAGAAGGCGAGGGAGCAGCTGAGAAGGATCCCAGGGCTGATCCCACAGCTGAGCACCGGCTGCAGGGAGGACAGGGCTGAGCTGCAGCTCTGCCACAGCCGGGTGGCAGAGGGACCTCTGGGGTGACACACAGGTGAGTGCTGTGGACCTTTCGGACGAGGAGCTGGGTTTGCTGGGACCTAAAGTGTGTTGGAGCTCCTTGTGGTCACCTTCACGAGGCAGAGAAGGTGACCGATGGGGAGCGACGAACCGTGCTTGTCTCATGCCTGTGCAAAGGGGAGCACTTTTGTGAAACTGCAGGATTCCTGGAGCAAATTGGGGTGAAAGGAGGGAGATCCCTTTCCGCTGGGATTATTCCTATTTTGGTCATTTCTCCATTGGATGCTGGCATGATTTTGTGGCTCAGGATGACACTTCTTTTATTCTGATATTTCCGTGCTGGATAAGGTGAGGGTTTGACAATCTTCAGCAGGAACAGGACAGCATTCCCAGAAACGGGAGTCCTCCGGCACCTTCGTAGGCACCAGAGGTTAACTTGTGCAGCAGATGTTGGGCAGGGCGGTGCTGGAACAATGTGGAAAATAATGCTCAGACGTGCCCCAAAGGAAGGGAGAAGGTGGCACATACTGTGGCCTCGAGAGGTTTCGGGGAGATTTTCTGAGCATTTGTTCCAGTGTCAAACTCCCTGGCACATTGGGGCATGAAATATTAAACTAGCTCGTCATGCTGGGCTTTTTTCATCTGTTGCCACTGGCAGGTTGGGAAAACAAATAAATAAATCAGAACTGGGGGATTTGTTATGGGCTCTGGTTTGAACTGGGGAGGGGGGGAATGAGAAAAGCCTTATAACTTGAGTCCTTTGGGGCATCTGAACAGCACAATATTTATTTTACTGCCTGTCGTGAGTTTTCTTAACCCTCAGTGTGCCCAAAGTGTGGTGAATGCAAAGTGGTTTAAATATACAGAGTTAATTGGAGCTGGAAAAGAAGAGGCTCAGCAGGGTCCAGTGGGTGTGGGGTCAGATGGAGGCGGCGCGGACGTGCCTGGGTCTCTGGATTCATTCAAGCACGCGGTGGGTTAAAAGGTTGTTTTCTTCAGTATCTCAAGGAAGAGTGAAGAGTCCTGATGGGGCAATATGTCTGGTAATATGTTGATGTTTAATGGCATCTTTGGTGGGTCTATATTAAACATCTGTTGCCCTCTGTTACTTTTATTTTTTGGTCCAAATGGAAGGGGACAGTGCACCCCGCCGCTGGGCAGCCCAGGCGCTGGAGTACGTGGGAAAGTGAGTCATGAGGCAGGTCTCACAAGGTGGGAATGTCAGGT
Organism: Thinocorus orbignyianus; assembly: GCA_013400375.1. Lineage (NCBI taxonomy): Eukaryota > Metazoa > Chordata > Aves > Ciconiiformes > Thinocoridae > Thinocorus > Thinocorus orbignyianus. The sequence continues at coordinate 199,962 of VXBW01007233.1, forward strand.
TTATGGGCAGCCAGGCTCCATCCAAATCATGGATTCTGCTGGCGAACCCCTCTGTTGAGTCACGGATGGAAACAGATTTAATCCATCCTGAAGAGGGGAACAGGAAGAATCCTGTACACCCTGGGAAGGAGGGAATTAATCCGCAGTGTGAAAGCAGAGCGCTGCTGCTTCTTGAATTCCTTACCCTGACTCTAAGCTTTTCCATACGCTGAGTTGCATCTCAGCGTGTGAAAGTCCAGCCAACTGCAGTGGGGCTGATCACAGCTCTGTGTGAACAGCGCTGACAGACCTCAGCTTGCTGGTGTCAAAGGGGCAGACTGGCATCTTGGCTGTGGGAGGTAAAACAACCGAGGTTTTGAGCCTTAAAACGGTCCCTTAAATTTCTTCTGGAGGGTACAACGTGGATGATGTGGTGTTGAGGGACTGGGCTGAGAATGAGCATCTTCCGCTGGAATCAGAGGGAGCTGCAAGGATTCAGTATTTGGTGCATCACATTTATTTAAAATAAATGGCTCCAGAAGACTCATGTGGGGCACCAGCATGCATGCTGTGGCTATTCCTCATCCTGGAGCAGGGTATTCTCCTGGTAAAACCAAAATGCTGTTCTGTGACCCACCTGGTCCCTGGCCTGATCTGACCAAAAGGATGTCCCCTTTACATGGCCAGCAAGACCAGTGCTGCCAGAGTCTCCTGGTTTGATACAGTACGTTGGGTGGTTGTAGGGCTGCAGGGAAGTGGCTCTGCTTCAGTGCAGAATTCAGCTTAAATTTAAATTCGGTGGTAGTCTCCACTGAATTTAAACTTTTATTCCATTTTCCGGGCCGTTGCCCATCCTGAAATGAATGCAGGTTTGGGATTTTTTTGTATAGCATTTATGGGGCTCTCAGACTTTGATCCTGACCACTGAGCTGAATATTTCTGCCCCAAAACCTCCCTGACATCACCTTGACCTTCAGCGCAGGGGCTGAGCGGACACCCGTGCTGCAGGGAATGGCGCGGCTTGGCCAAGTGACTCGAGTGTGAGAGTAGCTTTTGGCCTTGGTCCTCTGGCCATGAAGTGGAAAATCCAAACAGGTTTTTGAACCTACCAGGTCTTGGCTTCTTCACTTCTTGCTCTGAGCCATGTGATGGGCACCAACAGTCTATAGAAGGGTTGTGCCAGTGGTCACCATCAGAACGGGTAGACTTCATTCTGATATATGAAAGAAGAAGGGAATTACAGGGAGAACAGAAGATCAGAAGAATCATAGAATCATAGAATGGTCAGAGTTGGAAGGGACCTTAAAGATCATCAAGTTCCAACCCCCCTGCCCTGGGCNTAAAATGTACTTTTAAATCCAGTCCTGAAATGACTGTCCTGCAGCTGTTGCCTCTTGACACTTCTTCGCTGCCCTTCTTTAAGGGAATGAACTTGCTTCCAGGGAAAAATGTGCTCCCTTCGGTGACTGCTGCTGAATGTGCCAGGCTTCGTTATGACATTTTGCAGGTTGTCAGTGGTGTGCGATGGCTTACCCACTGGCATGCAGGGGTTAACGGGATTTTTGGGTGGGCGGGTGGAAAACAAGCTGTGAAATGGAAGAAGGTCAGTCTCCTGGAGGAGTTTGCTCTGTCACGGGTGGTTTTAAGTTGTCATTCCATCTGGAGGAGAGGTCTCCATTCCTTACGCCTCAAGAAAACTGTAAAATCAGGGCTGGAAATAAGGCAAAGCCCTGTCAGGTCTGGCTTCAGTGGACCAGGCAGAGTTGTGGCTCTCTTTGTACTTGCTAGACCCAACTACCTATCTAATTAGGAGTTACCTAATTAGGAGTTACCTAATTAGGAGTTCCTCAGTTGTTTAGGCAGACCCCAGCCGCTAGATGTGATTTGAGACTAAATACCAGTGCAGAACACTTCTCAGTGGGGACAAATACACTGGGAAGAGCATACACAGGCCGTGGAACCACAGAAAACCACCTGGCTCTGGATGGCTGAGGTGCTTTGGTTGGGCAGATGCTGCAAAGTGGAAGGTTCTGCTGTGGTTGGTGGGACCTGAATCCAGGTTTCAGTAGAAGCTGATAAACGCTTCCTCTGGGAGCATTCCTGTGGCTTCATGAAGGGTTCTCCTACTGGGAGACGTGTGTAGCAGTTGGGTTTATCAACGGTACTTAATGTTAAGGCTACAGGATCTGATCAACAAGAGTAACACAGCTGCTGTCCCGGACCAGTCAGACAACGTCTATGGAAGGATCTTTGGGATGGTCATTGGCCAGGACATCAGTTCACAGGAAGGGGCTGTGGGGAAAGCCACTGGGACACTGCTTGAAAAGTGTCTGCTAATGAGTGAGAGGATTTTCCAGCAGCAGGTGGAGAATCCTTGTTGTCTTATTTTCTTGACATGCTGACTTTCGAACTGTTTACATTTGACTTTGGAATCGTTTCTACTTTTCTCTCACTGCAAATGTCATGAAGGCTGTAGAACTGAACCATCTTAGCCCCAGCAGCAGTTCGAACAACCGGGTTTTCCTCTGTTGACATTGTTTTCTTCTAAACTGGGAAGGTGTAAGTAGTGTCACCAGCAATAACTGTCAAACGGAAAGAAGGAATGAAAAAAATTACTCCAGAATCTCATGTTCATGCTCATCTTTTAAATTGTTGATTAAAATGGTGATCCCCAGCCCTGCAAAGGAAAAGGTTTTGGTATCTGGATGAGAACAACTGAGGGATTGCACTGCTGCCATCAGTGCCTTTTCTGCTAGAAGATCATCATTCTAAAACTAGTGGAAATGGTGCTCTTCATGGTTCTTCCCTCTTTATCCTAACACGAGTCTTAGGTATAGGACCAAGCTTTTGCTGTATGTTCCCTTCCCCATTAACCACAGATTTGAGAACTTTAATCTGATGGGAAACCAGAGGAAAGCCTTCTTCTGGTTCTGGTAGCTCAGATATCATGTGAACCATGGTCACCGTGATAAAAATGCTTCCATTCTCAACTTCTGGAGCCAGCCCTTCATCTCAGAGTTGAACATGAGGATTTAATGGGAATCACATGCACACAATGCAAAGGGAAACAAGTGAAGGGAAGCAGACTCCCAGAGGGAGCAGGCTGGGCTGCCAGCGCTCCTGGGAGGAGGGAGCATTCTCTCCCAGACTGGCCACCTCTGTGAGCATCAGGAATGAGACAGAGGTCCCTTTGTTTCCACGTGAGCTCAGGCCATTTGAGCTTTCTGGGCAGAGGAAGGAAGGTTTACGGACTGGAAGCAAAAGCTTTTGGGGCACAATATGCTGCACTTGCACCCCTGGGGTAAACCTGTCCTTGGAAATAAGCGGCTCATGGGAATAGGGATCAGCCTGTGGCTGTGCTGGAAGGAAAGATGGCAGATGGAGGTGTCTGCGGGTTGAGGTGTCTGTTTTGACTGTAGCAGTGAAGCTGTTCTAGGAGGAACTGGATTTCTTTCAGATCTCTCAGAATAGCACAGGCTGAAAGACTCTTCCTATGAAGACCAAGCCCAGGCACAGTTGACCCATACTCAAATGCAATAATCCACTGGTTTTACTTCTCTTCTAAGGAATGATGAAATCTCCTAAGGACTCGTGGCCTCGGAGAACCAGTCTAGTGGTGTGCCCTACAGAACTTGGATGTACAGCTTGTCCTTTCCTTGGAAAAGCCATTGATCTGCACAAATGTTTGTCCTTTGAGGCCCAAAGTCTTGACCCAGCTTGCACTGGGGAATCCAGTGTTTCCTTGACTGATGGTCACATCTGACCAAGCTGGCCCGTTGCCTTGTCTGAGGCTTGCCAGAGGCACGGGGCTCCATGGCACCTCCCCTGGGGCCGTGGGAAGCCGGGGTGTATAATGAGCCCCCTACAACAGCACACGCACAGTATAGAGACCTCCTGCCTGGGCAGCTCCTGAGGACAGGCCTGGCTTCTGGGAGAGCAGAGAGGTGTGAGCAGGACAAGAATTTGTCATTTCTTTTGTCACTTTGTCACATTTACAACAGACTAATAAGGGGTGTGGTTTCTTTCACACAGATTGGGAATATCAAGACCCAGGGACCTGGTGAGCGGCTATGAAGAGCTCTGTGCTCTGAGTCAACGGACAAAGCCACCGCGGTCCCAGGAGACGCAGAGCTGACTTCAGGCAGGATCATCTCAGAAGCCCAACCTGCAAGGTAGTGAGATTGGTCGTGTCACCACGGGGATTTGTGTGGGGGTGATACAGAGCTGGGACATGAAGTGTCACCTTCTCTGGCGTGGCAGATAGCGCTCTGAGTCGCAGTAGGTCTGAACATTGTTGTAGATGTTCTGGGCGGAGCGATCTCCTACAGCGTACACTGATTTCCATGGTAAGGTGGGACATGGTTGAAGGTCTGCCATGACTGTCCCATGGAGCTAACATGGGACTTGTGGCACAGGCTCGCTTTGGTTTCTAATGGTTTTTATCTTGGACGCATTGTTTTGTGGGACAATAAGTAGGGAGTTGTTATTATTTCTTCTGGACATTTAGTAACACTGGGTCGTATTTGCTCTGCAATATTTTCTATCAATTTATTGACCGTATAAAAAAATGTGTGTCTGTCTTATGAAAGAATTCAGGGGTCCGTTGTGGGTGGTGAAAGGAACAAACCGACCTGTTCTTGTGTTCTCATCCCATACCTGCCTCACCTAACTGACGTGAGTCCACTGTCCTGTTGACCGCTGCCAGGGCTTCATTGCTTTCCTTCACGTAGAAAATATAGATGGTGTGTGTCTCCTTTTGGCATTTTCTATCAATGCCACTTTCCTGAGTAAATAGCAATGGAGTGTCTGGTGTATGTGTACGTAAATTGTGGGCAGCATGAGCCATCACTTATGTTATATTCCTAATCCCTCAGGCAGAAGAGAAGATCAAGTCAAGTATAGATTTACCACAGGGATAAGTCACACAAAATCTGATCCTTGGGCATCCCTCCCCACTATCCACAAGCCCTCCATTCATCACCGGGGAACTGGTGACGTTCCCCCTCTCTGACCTGCTCACAAGTTGTCATGAAGCTGCGCTTTGGCAGTTGGTGGCCTTCAGCTCTGGGTTTGTAACCAAAGTCTTTGAGGCTCTTCCTTTAAAATTCTTCTGAAATGGGAAGACTCAAGCTCAGAATATTACTTCAAGTTAACAAATGAACAGAGAAAGCCTACCCAGAGCAAAAAGAGAAAATTTAGGGGAGAGATCCTTTTGCCCAGTGAGTATTTGTGTCCTCTGGTATAAAGCACGGCCAGAATTTGGGACTGAGCACCGAACAATTTGGTGTTGTGTTTAGAACATGTGCTGTGTTGGGCCTGTCCTGGTTTTTATGAACTGCAAAGAGAAAGAGGATGCTGCATCTGCTGCTGCTGAGTTTATTATTAAGACGATTTGAGTCTTCTGCTGTGGTCTGTGCTCATGGCTTTGTACCCCACAGGCACTGCGCTTGTGGGGTTCCTGTGGGACAGCCTGAGCCTCCAGACCCACTGCGGCCCCTCCCTGCCTGGCACTTCTCTACAAGTTTGGCTAATTTTGCTCACCAGTCTCTGCCAGCAATTATGTCACTTCTTGTCTGTGTGTTTCACCGTCCGAACCTCATAAATAACTACTTGTGACACCACTAGTACCTCCAAATCCTCTGACTCCCAAATGTTTTGCTTATTCACTTCCCTGATTTATGGCCCCAGCACCAGTGTCCAGTCCGACTGCGGGAGGGAACGAGCTCTTGCTCTGTCTCATCCAGACAGATGGATGGATGGAGAAGGTGAAGGGCAGAGCTCTGGTCCCGTTGGGCTGCCTGCTTTATTCTGCTGGATTAACAATATTGTCAGCAGTCATGGGCTCACTCCAGCTCTGCAGCCAAAGCCCTGGAAGCTTTGCCACTGTCCCCAAAGGGGGTGTCTCCACAGTTGCAAAGCCAACAACAGACCTCTGGGACAAGCAGTCTTGGCTGAGCAAGAAAAATATGCAACAGTGATGTGTTTGTCGGAGAATGGAGAGTGTTGAGCTGCTTCCAGTGTTAGCCCTGGAGTGCTGGGGGTGCTGGTCGACAGCGCTTCATCTCGGGGGACAGGTTGCCTTGTGAAACTATTTGTCTGCCTCTGTTGAATAGGAACCTCAGCGGTCATCCTGGGGTGGACACCTTTGTCTCCAGCAGCTGTGAGTAGAGATAGGAATGACACTGACAATTTTTGGAAGGCTTTCTCTATCTTTCATTTCTTTTTAAAAAAAATTGATTTCTTTTTCTGAGGTTGAACTGGAGTCAAAGCAAAAACGTGGTTGTGGGTGTAACAAGGGAGTAGGAACGTTAAAAGTAAGCAGGGCAAGGTCTGAATGAGTGTGTGCCAGCTGATGAATTATTTTCTGGTCCTTATTTAACACAGAAGACACTAGAAAATGTGATGTGGTTGGATTAATTACGCTGCAGGAATGTTCTCTTGCATATCCCAGCACTGTAATTTTAACTGTGCAATCAATGTGTGGCATTGACATGCTTCTGTCTCACTCACCAGAAGGCAAGAATTCACAGGAGTTTAAGGACTCACAGCAGCTTATCTTTAATCCAAATGATTTTCTGAAATATTTAAGGCCAGCAGTTTATACATAGTGCACATAGTGCATGTTGGACATCGGGAGGATGTGTCCAGGGTGCCTGTTACCACCAATAAAAATATTGGCAGTATTTGTTTTTATTAAAGCCAGATCTGGATGCTGCCATCTCTCAATAGGTTATGATTATGTTAACATTTACCCACAGTCACACCCGACTGAGAACAAGTGTCTGACATGATGCATTTGCTAACATAAGAAAATAGGAAGTTTCTGGGTGGTTTTGGACCTGAGAATTTGGATCCTGGTGGTGTTTCAGCGTAGATGCTTGGCACTATTGCCTGGAGTGGAGGGAAGAAGTCGGGAGCAGCAAAGAGTAAATGTGAGCGCGGCGTAAAAAGAGCCTCTGGGAATAGTGCTGGGAGCTGCTGTCAAGTCATTATGTTTGTTGAAAGTTGTGAGCATTAGACATTTCAGCTCCAGGAGTGGTGACAAGTTTAGGAAGATACGAGATTGCAAAAGGCAATAGGGGATTATAATGTTTGCTATTAATGCAGTTCAGTGCTTTGGACGACAAATTAAGTCCATCAGAAGAGGGTGATTGAGAGTCTCTGAAAATCTCTGCTATTTGCTGTGCAATGCCCTGCCCGGTACGGGGCAGGGTGCCCTGGAATCACTTTATTTTCATTGAATTTGTGTGTGTTTTCCCTCCCACAAGCTGTTCATTCCCTCAATTTGCCATTTTTAAGACATCTACCAATGGTTTATGGAAGTAACTGCATGATATGCCAGAATTTCGAGAAGTAACTGCGTGATACACCAAAATATCAACACACAAAAGCTGGGACACTGAAATGTAGAACTTGTTTTGGTGGTCAGCAGAAGCAGCTCCCCCCTGTCCCCAGGCCACGGAGGTGACAGAAGGAGAGGACTTGGCTGACGTTCCCACAGTCCTTTCCCATTCCTGTCATTTCACGTGCATTTCCACTAAGGGCAGTGAGGCTCCCAGAACGATTTTCCAAGCAATCAGTCATGATCTGGTAGTTATTTATGAGATTTGTGTAATGTGCAGAGCTCTAAAATAAGATTTGTGTTAAGGCCAGCAGCGGAGCCAGTGATTTGTTGTGGAGACGTGTCTCCGTTCCTATTTGCAACCACTGTGGAATGGAAAAACAAAGTTTATCCTTTTGGTACAGGATTTGAACCATGAGTTACACTTTCTTTGGTGCACCCATGGGCCATAGAACACGGGTGAGCTGTGTTCCCTTAGATGTCTTCTACCTCTAGCCAAAACCAAGTATGATGCAGATAATGCAGCTCTGAGGGAAATGCTGGGATCCTCCCAGAGTTTTCCTCAGGTGTGGGGCAGCAATGTGGGGCGGGATGAAGGTCTTCTAGAGGGAGCAGAATTCAGATCACAGGTGTGCTGACCACGTCCATCTGCCTTTTAGAAGTGTTAAAAGCTGCGTGTTCTCCTGTGACTCTGTGTTGACTGAAGCAGTGCAGAGGGTAAATAGAGACACGGCATTAATCCCACGGGGGAATCTAATCTAATTGCTCTTTCAGAGCTGCAGTAACTCTATAGTTTCTGAGCATCTCTCATATGACAAGGAATCTGCCTTCACAGTTTGCTTGGGAGATGGTGATGTGTTACGTTACACGTTGTCCGATTTATAAATATGGAGAGAGAGACACCTTTGGCAGAAGGTCATGAGTGATCTGTAACAATAACTAGTTAATGCCAACTTCACACTTCACCATTTCCTTCTAAAGTAATTAGTAGCTTATAGTCTGCTCTCGGGCTTGTTGCTAATTTAAACAAGCTAATTTAGATCAGGATGTGCTTCTGCTTCATGCCTCAGTTTAGACATCCATCTCTGTGGCTTTCTTCTCAGCAACTGCTCTCGCCATCCATCAGAACTCACCACGTGAGTGCCATGTGGTGTAATATTTGCCTGAAACACGAGAGGAGGTCTTTGGAGGAAAGCCAGATGACATGGAAATGGAAGAGGTGACAGGGGGATGCTGTTAGATGTGTGTATTTTCCAGTTAGCCCTGCTGGCCATTTTCATATCTGCTTTGTTGTGGGTCAAAACTGTGTCACAATGTGTTTTGGAAAGACACATCGTGTGTGGACTGGCAGCTCTTTCTCCGCTTGGCTGCTGGGCTGTGACGAGTGAGGAAGGCAAATGCGTTGCAAAAGTGAGCTGCATCGAGGTCCATCATTTCCCTTGTGAGCTGTAAATAATGAAATGATTTGCATTTTTCTGCAGGAGAACCCCACAGTCTGTTTGTGCTGACCCCAGGGAGCTGAGCAAATCACTATGTCAAGCAATCGGACAGGTGAGAGAACAGACACAGCCATGAAAACTGTCTGGGGAACCACCAAGAAGAACCCCAACTTGCTTCTCTTGTTGTTTGGCCATTGAGTACCTGTCTCCCACTACCACGAGAAGAGACACCAGTAACCGACCCATCAGTTGACCTTTGCCAGTAGTGTCTTTCTCGTGCCAGATTTTAAAGTTTTATTTGGAACAATAACTGCTGTAAAGCATTCTCCATCCAAATCAGCCCTAGACCTGTGAGATGATGCGGCCCTGGACTGTGATTTTCCCACTTTGGCCTTACCTTTGCATGAAATCAGCACAAACTCACAGACCTTCGTGCTCCAGCCTTTGGGCACCCTTAGAGCCTGTCGTACTAGAACGGATGGGTCCTTTGGAGCCCAAGAGGAGCTGAGCAGAGACAGTTCCTGTTCTACGGGGATGTGATGCAGATTGAGAGAGTGTTTCTAAAGAACAAACATTTTATCTTAATCGAATCTGTTTTTCCTTGCCTTTCTAGTAAAAGCCCTCAAGAAATCTGCTATCCCAGGAGTTCTTATCACCCAGTTTGTGGATAAAGTTCCACAAGGATGCAGTACACCTGACTTTGAGCGGAAACCTGTTTCTCTGACGTTGCAGGAAGGTGAGATTATTGAAAAACAAAGTCACAGACCTGGAGGCTTGGCTCCGTCTCTAACCTGCATGAAGCAATTATCAGTAAATCAAGCAAGTTTCTAAAGAGATTTGACTACACCATATAAAAGTGTTGTGTGGCCGAAGTCTTTGTAGTGCTGATGAAAATTCCCTCGATACTGATGGAGGTCTCCTGAATTTTCACTACTGAATGCAAGATCAGAATCTGACTCCTAATGTACAGAACAAATGCTCTGAATTCTGCAGGAAGCTCTCACTCTCAGACTAAGTATTGTGCAGTGAAAGATTAAGCACGTTGGAAAAGGTGGTTTTTACTCTTGACCTAATTTTTATTACAGTTAATTTATTTATTAATATAAAAGTAACTGCTTTTTAACTTAAGTTTTACCAACTGCTGGCTTTATTTAGGCTGTGCTTCTCCTTCAAGAACCAATATGGATCTTGCACGGGGTACAGAGAAGGCAACTAATGAGCCAAGATTGAAAAGTGATTGGAAGCCTTCCAGCAATCTTTGCCCTTGCAGAGAGCCACATATTTCTGTGGAGTGGGAAAGCCTTGGCACATTGTGTAGCTCCTCTTCCCTCACAGGGCTGAGCTGTTCCTAGCACCCTGACTTTCAGTGTTCTCACACCCATCTCTTGGTTTTCACCAGCCGTTGAGATGTTCTGAAGGACCATAGTGGCCTCTAGTGGTACCTTCTTCCTCCTCCTCCTCCTCCTCCACCTGAATGTATCAGGCATGAACCAAGGTGGTGGTCAGTCACCTTGTCTACATTTTCCAAGTTATTCCATGTACAGTAAGTTCCTCAGTGTTCATATACAAAATGTCAGGGCATTCTGGTTGGACACGGTGTAAACTGAAGGCCACGTCCATGTAGAATCATAGAATCAATCTTCTAGGTTGGAGAAGACCCTTGGGATCATGCATGATGGATGTCTTTAATTATACTACCAACCCCCCAGTGCATTCATGGATTAGCTGGTAGTTATAGCTGTGGATGGGAAGCATGGGAAATTGCAGCCAGAGTGGTCAACATTTGACAAAGGTAGAATCAATTGGAAAGAGATTTTATTAATAGTACTGCAGTCTCGGAAAAACTTGGAAGATGGCCTTTGGTATGTGGCAGGAGCTTGCTGCATCGATCAGTGTTTTGGTGGTGACTACAGAAGGGTGTGGGAAATACTGCAAGACTTTCTGGGGAAAAATTTTAATAGTGTTGGTCACCTGAAGACCAAAACTATTACAAAAGACAGACAGTAATTGTTTCCTCTCAGAGTTATCTGTGGTAACTCATCTCCATTTCAAGTTCCCTGTGACACTCCCACTTACCTAAACCTGAGTCACTTCTCTGATGTGTTGGGACATTGTGTTTCCTCTGTCTTTGGAGCCTTTTGGATAAGAAAGGACCTTAAAGATCATCAAGTTCCACCCCCCCTGCCCTGGGCAGGGACACCTCTCCCTAGAGCAGGTTGCTCCAAGCCCCATCCAGCCTGGCCTTAAACACTTCCAGGGATGGGGCATCAACAACTTCCCTGGGCAACCTGTTCCAGTGCCTCACCACCCTCACAGGAAAGAACTTCTTCCTAAGATCTCATCTAAATCTCCCCTCTTCCAATTTAAAACCATTCCCCCTCGTCCTGTCACTAGACTTCCTGACAAAGAGTCCCTCCCCAGCTCTTCTGGAGCTCCCTTCGGATACTGAGAGGCTGCTCCAAGGTCTCCCCGGAGAAGAATTCTTTTTGAAGAATGTGTCTGCCTAAAGCAGCAGAGAGGGCTCACTCTGGGGCTCACTCTGTTGACAACACAGGGAGCCTGGCACAAGGGTCCTCATGTTCAAGCCTGTCTTTAATAACTAATTTCTTGTCTCTTTTCAAAGGTAAAAGTGCCATTTTCAGAGCTGTTGTCAACGGTGTCCCAGCCCCTGAGGTGAAATGGGCACGTGCTCAAGGAGGATTGGACGATCCTGCCAAATATGAAATATTCTTCAATACTGCCACTAATGAATTCATTCTGCAGGTAAAGATCAAATATTTCGGATAGGACTCATGGAACTGAGAGAGCAATGGAAAGCACAAACCTGCAGTGGGCAGGTAAATGTGTAGAGGTCACCAGATCTGAGATAGCACAAAGATAAGCAAAACAAAGCTTTTTAGAGTCATTTTGGGAACAGAGGAAAGATCTGAGGTGTCTTTGAGTAGCTGTTTTGTTGGAGGCTGAAGGTGTGTGAACTGACCCGCAGCTCTGAGCTCGTGCTGTGCTCTTCTTTTCAAGATAAACAAGCTCACGGTGGCTGACAGCGACCTGTACCGTTGCTATGCTGTCAATGACTATGGGGAAGCTTCCTGCTCTGCTGGGCTCAGGATCATACAAGGTAGGAACTCCCCAGTTCTGTGTTGCAAAGGTCCTGTGGTCCCAAGCAGTTGGCTTTGCTGTCCCCTGAGCATGGCTGCCCAGAGCATTGCCGCATTATCCTTGCTGTGAAGGCCTATTTTTCCACTCACTGAGGACTGTGGTCTTCTGTGACTTCCCCCCACTTTGGTGGCTCCATGGCAGAGTGAGCACTGGGGAGAAGGAAGTGGTGGTGTGGTCATTGCACTGGACCATCACCAGATGCTCTGGATTTAGTGTTGAACTGGCTCAATCCTTTCTTTATGATGTTGAACAAACCAGTCTCTTGGGAGGGATCCATCCCGCTTCAGATGTCTCTGGCATCCACCTGACCTAGTTCCCTTCTTCCCTTTGTAGTCAGTGGAGAAAAATGGGCCCTTGGTGGGTAAACTAGAACTCACCTGTTCTTGGAATCTGCTTGAGCAGGAGGTGGACTCTGTTGGAAGTGTCCGTTTTACCTGCATGCCTATAAAGTACCTTTAGAAGGCAACTGGCTGCGTTTGGCCAGATGATCCTTGCACCTTGGCTCCCTGTCTCTAAACCAAGAGGTTAATATTTCCTACCTTTCCTTAAAAACCATGAGCTTCGCAGGGCAGAAACAATCTCCTCCACCATGTGGAGCATCCAGTCGGTGCAGAGTCCACTGCGCTAGAAATATTGCGTTTATGGATGGAGGTTCCTAGGAGTCAGTGTCAGATGGACAAGGAAATCCAGACTGGGATTTCCTTCTGTGTTGGTAACACATAGAGCTTTTGGAGTGTTTTTGGTTTTTTGCTGGTGTTAGTCTGACTGTTACCTCCTTCATCTTATGGCTTGTTTTTCCTATTTTCTCTTATAAACCATCAGTTGGCTTTAAGAGGAAGGCGAAATACGTTCCTGTTCATGCTGCTGATGGTAAGTCAGTGTTAGTTATAGAAATGTATTTTATTTTTTCACAGTATAGTTAATATTCCTCTCTCTGCCACATTGCTGCTACCCCAAAATTGTAAAGAATAAAGAAAGAGAAGGGTTAATGAATCTAATGTTCCATTGTCTCTTTCTGCTTGCTGTTTGCCTTTGGGTAAAGTGATGATCTTAGACATGGCTTTGAGCTGTTCTAGTTAATGATTCTGGAATCATTAGTGCTAGAAAAGGATTTGGAAATGTGAAATATTAGTGAAACTGTTAACGTGGCTGGAATATAGTGCATTTCTAGAGTGTCCTCTCTAGAAAGAGGAAAGCCCCTTGGGAAGCAAAGAAGTTTAAAGGCACTCAAAGGACCTGAGTTTGGCAGAGAAACCTGTCGCTGAGATTCATGACAGTTGGTTGGGATTTTTTTTGTAAAGCATAAAAGTGTCACCAGAGCTAAACAGCACAGTGGGGTGGCCTAATGCCAGTGGGTATTTTGCATTCTCTTCTTTTTGAGGATCTATTTTACAGTGTTGGGTATCTGAGTGTTTTTTCCCCCTTTTAATAGAGTTAAAGAAGACGCTTCAGAACTCCAGGAAGCTGCTGAGGAAGCGGTAAGGCTCTGTTGGAATCATGGAATCACAGAATGGTTGGAATTGGAAGCGACCTTAAAGATCATCGAGTTCCAACGCCCCTGCTGTGGGCAGGAACACCTCCCACTAGATCAGGAAGCCATCGTTACACTTCCTACATGTTTCTTGATGATAGGGGACAGCTCCAGAGATCTTCAAAGCAACTCTTCTTGTGCCTAAAGTTGTTGTGAGACTCAGTATGGAGTCAGTTTGTGAGAACAAAACAGAGCAATTTGTGAGGCTGAGATAATCACTCGGTCCCAGCCTCATTTTGAGGTGTATGTTCCTTTGCACCACAAGATTTAGAGTTTCAAGATCTGTTTCTCTGCTTTCCTGTTCACAAAAAACGTCCTGACCAGGTGACAAGATGTCATGTAATTATCTTTCTGGCTAATCGGGGACTGAGTCGTGGCTCCCAGGCCAAATGCACAAATTGCTACCTGCATGTTCCAGAGATCCCTTCACTTCCTAGGTGGGAACCTCCAGACTTTACCTAGTGGGATTGATCTCTGACCTGTGAAAAACCCTGAATGGTGCTGAGAAATTACTTGGGAGACTGCACAGTGGCCAGGGCCAAACCATGCCAGTGACTGCTGATCATTTGGCAGTGTGGACGTGTGCTTTACAGTCTTCCTTTATATGGTCCAGAGCAAGACTGTTCCCTGGAAGCATTTAATTTGTAGTATAGATGCAGAAAAGCTGTTCCAGAAGAGTCCCATTCCTTCTTGTCTACATCTACAGGACCCAGTGAACTAGAGAAACGGTTGAGAGAGACATGAGAGGATTAAGTATAGAAAACCAAGGCATCCTGTTGTCTGTCCAAATGTCTAGATTATTTTATTTCCCCTGTTTTAAGGGCCCCAGCACCAAAACCAAAACCCTTGGACAAAGAAGCAGTCTGGCAACTGTTGCTGCATGCAGACAGGAAGGATTATGAGAAAATCTGTATGAAGTATGGAATTGTTGACTTCCGTGGGATGCTGAGAAGGCTGCAGGAGTTGAGGAGGGACGCGGAGAGTGAACAAGGAGAGGTAAAGTAAACCAAACCCACTGATTTTGAACGGTCTGTAGAGTCCTACGGTTCCTCAGTAGCTCCTGAAAGCAGGTTAAACCTTCCTAAATGGGTTTGTGGATGAACATTTTATTGTATGACAGAGAACAATTTATGAAAATGTTTTAAAGAAGTCCTACTTCTATATTCATGCAGATGAAAATGCTATTCATGTTTTTGAAGTTCACTTGATACATTTTAGGAGATACTGACCTTGGGTTAACCCTTTTGCTAAGCCACATGGCTAAATTCTGTCTGCAGTTGCCTCTGACGAGAATTCAGACCCCAAACTGAGAAGTTACATGCCTGAGAGTCAAAACTGGCCTTCAAACAGAGGGGCCTGCACAGATGGTGGTTGCACAGTGTGTGAATGACCATGAGGTAGCACATAAAATATAAGGAATATAAGGAGGAAACTGTGGAACCTTAAAGTTGCTGCTTCTACACACTTAACGTTAGAGGTAGCTCTTTTCTATGCAGGTAAAAACTAGATTCCACATCAGTTCAACAGCTTAAGAATTTCTCTCATGGCAGCCTTGTCATTTACTGGGTTATTGTGTCTTTTTTTTGCAGCTTATAAACAGTGTCAAAAACTTTGAACACATCAAAGTCAACAAGGAGGGAAAAGCTACGTTCTCTCTGGAGATGGACCTGAAAAGCAGTAACAGCAAAGTTTATCTGCTTAAGGTGAGGAGGCGAAATGGGCTGCTCACTGATGGCTTCTGCAGATAATGCTGGATCTGCTGGGGGTGGCAGGGAGCAAATCAGGTTCTTAAGATTGTTAGTCCATTGCAGGATCCTTAGCTGGTTCCAGAGGAATGTTGGTGAGGGCTCCAGGTAGTTCTTGGTGGTGCAATTCGTAGATCCAAGTACAGGAGACACAGTCAGTTACTGCCACACGTTTGACTTAAAGAGCTCTTAGAATCATAGAATCGTCTGGGTTGGAAGGGACCTTTAAGATCATCGAGTCCAACCATCAACCCAACTCTGATAGAACCCATCACTGACCCATGTCTCTAAGCACTGTGTCAACCCAGCTTTTCGATCCCTCCAGGGATGGTGCCTCCACCCCTTCCCTGGGCAGCCCAGTCCGAGGCTTAATAAACCCTTTCCCTGTCAGAATTGTTCCTTATCCCAAATCTGAACCTCCCCTGGAGCAACTTGAGACCATTTCCTCTTCTCCCATCACCTGTGACTTGGGAGAAGAGACAGACCCCCCCTGGCTACCCCCTCCTTTCAGGGAGTTGGAGAGAGCGAGAAGGTCTCCCCTCAGACTCTTTTTCTCCAGGCTGAACACCCCCAGCTCCCTCAGCCTCTTCTCGTAAGACTTGCTCTCCAGACCTCTCACCAGCTCTGTTGCGCTTCTCTGGACCACTTCAGCCCCTCAATGTCCTTTTTGTGGCAAGGGGCCCAAAACTGGACACAGAGGGAATTGTAACCGTGTCTTTCAGGCAGCAGAAATTCTGCAGTCTCATCTAAGAAAAACTGGCTGATTGTATTTGCTTTCTCGGGTGTGTTATTCCACTGTCATTCACTTCTGTGAAAGAAGATCTCAAGGAAGTAAAACACCTCCTCCAGTTCTATAGTTATTCTGATGTGATCCCCGGGTGAGCAGTGCTGTGGAGGCTTTTCTGGAAGACAGGTCTCAGTCAAACTGCAGGGAGTTGTTAAAGAGGAGGTCAGACCGACTCTGTCAACTTCTGGATCTAAAGCATGACATGAAGGCTGTGTGACTGCCACGTGGAGAAGGTAACCCAAGTGGGTTACAGCTAGGAACGCGATGAGCTCGCCTGTTATCCATCTGTGGGATTGCTAAAATCTAGGCAAGGAAAGTACCTTGTCTTCAAAATTACAGTGACTGTGTATTAGTTGAGCTCTAAAACCTTATGTGAGCCCACGAAGTGCTGTTGTTTTGCCTAGTTTGGGAGTCTGATGCTCTGTTCCGTGAGGGACTCACTGTCTGTGTCTCACAGCAGGAGCCCTGTCCGCTTACAGCTTTCCCCATAGAGTGTAGACTTCTCTGTTGCTGGTCATTTATGTCAGTAAGGCGACTGTAGCACAAATTTGGACTGATTCACTTGAAATACCTTGCATTTGTTATGCATTGCCTTTCAGAGCACGTTCTTTCTCTTCTTAGGATGGTGAGAGGCTCAGGTACGGGACAGGGGATGAGTACAGAAAACACTGCCTGAGGCGAATTGGCAAAAAGTATAACTTCATTGTCAACGACGTGCAGCTGGAAGACGCGGGCTTGTATCAGGTCAGGGTGGAGGATGTACCTGTTTTCTCAACTGAACTGGAAGCTGAAGGTAAGGAATTGAGTTAGATGTACGTGATGTCCAACTTTAACAAGAGATTATTTTTTGCTGGAAAAACTTGATGTAGGAGTGTATGTAAAGCTGAGCAGTAAAGCCTGATAACTGCAGAAGAGTTTTTGTGTTGCCAGATACGGGCTCCTTGTAGGACAGAGGTGAAAAGGAGCAGGAGGGGGATTCTGTGATACAGGTGTTGTGTTTGTAGCCCAAGGGACTAGGCTCAAGAACCAGTTTGGCTCTGACTCCTGGGTGACAGCAAGCAAATTCCTTGACTTACCCTGTGCTGTATCTCCCTTTTGCAAGCTCAAAATAATCCCTGCCAACTCCATACAGGTACCGTGCTGCTGGGATGCGTTCATCACTACAAAAAACCAGCAGATGACAATGATGTGTGGTATAAATGTCTCAGGAGATAATCTAGACAAAATTCCACTTTTCTGCCTTTCTGTCCTGTAGAACTGGGCACATGAGAACATCTCAGCACTTTTCTGCTTCAGCCAGTGCTCCCAGGCACGGCAAGTTCCTCTTGGTCTGCCTTCCTTCAGCTGCGACAAGTTTTTCTTGGAAAACAGGAATAGCTCCGTGTTTCTTTTCTATAACTTTTCCTTTCCCCATTGCAGCCATCCCTGTGAGATTTGAGAAACCTCTCCGCGACCTGCGTTGTCCTGAGGAAGAAGATGCTGTCTTTGAGTGCATCCTACGCACGCCCTGCTTCGACCCCGTGTGGCTGCACAAAACCCACCCCCTGGAGGCCAGTGAGAAGCACCAAATCTCCTCCACACCCGACGGCCTCACCCACCGGCTCCTCATCAAAAACGTGGTCCCCTCTGACAACGGCATGTACACGCTGGACACCGGGCTCTGCTCCTCAAATGCCTGGCTTATCGTGGAGTGTAAGTGACACTGAATTGTTCTGGCGGTGTTTGCTTGAGGTGTGTTAACACAATGCTGTTCCTCTCGCTGCCTGGTTGCTCACTGAGATGATCCTGTGCTGAGAAATGAATTGCAGGGTCCCTGGTTCCTAAATTATAATTGGAAAAATGAAGGTCTGGGTAGATTCTCATTCCTCTTCAGATGAGACAGTTTTTTCCCTTATCGTTTGAGCAATTTGGTCTGATGGGAGGTGTCCCTGCCCGCGGTGAGGGGGGTTGGAACTTGAGGATCTTTAAGGTCCCTTCCAACTCTAAGCATTCCATGATTCTGTGATTAGTCCTGGAAAATCCTATTGACTTATTTGCTCTACAGCTGCTGTGAGGTAGCAAGTTCTCCATCAGCTGTTTGAGAAACACTCCCTGTCTCAACAGGTTTTGCTGAAGCTGTTGCTGTGTGAGCACAGCACACAGAGGATCCAGCACCATTCGGTTCTAGCAGTTCTGTGCTATCGATACTGTTCGATACTCTCTTGCTAGATAGTATTTTGCTTTCCAAATTAGAGGTTAAATAGGTTTGAGGAAGCTCAAAGGAAGCCGGGACGCTGGGAAACACTCCTTTTAGTGCAAGCAGATTAATACTTACCTGGCTAATTTTTTTTTCCTTCCAAAAAGCAGTAGTTTTGGTTTCTTTTGAGACACCTCTACAGCAAAAGGGGGTCTCTCCCATAGTGGCTCTTTGATGACTTTCCAGCAACAGGGTGGGTTGAGTATGAGTTACAGAGAAACTGCCATTGAGCCACTAATGCTCCACAGAAATAATATCCAGCCTGGAAATCAGAACCAGGGCCTGACCTGCCAGCTCTGCTTTCTATCCCAGAAAAGCCTGAATTTGGGATTAATGCTGAGCTGTTCCCACAACTGGAATCTTTAGTCTAAAGGTTGGCTATCTCTCAAATGCCAGGGACCAGCTGCCTCAGTGGCAGGGAGATCCTAAGTCAGGGGTGGGAACTGAGACCACTCTGTGCCTGGGATATTCTGTAACTCCTCCAGGGCTGGAGGGAAAAGGCAGAAGGAACTAATGAGGCCTAAATACAATCTAAATCCCTCTAAATTAGACCTGTCCTGCTGGAAAATTGCCTTGTTTTTCTGTTTTTTTTGGGGTTCTGTTTGATTGTTTGTTTGTTGCTTTTTTTTTAATAAGCATTTTTCCACTAGAAAACATTGTAACTAAGAAATGTAAAATTATGGCTGAATGTGACACTGAAAAAGTTCAGGATTTGAACTGAAATTAAATTTAAATATATTATGATTCTGTGTCCTAGAATGAAATGATAATAAATGCTAACACATTTTCTTTGGTTGCTGATGCAGTACATGACATATTGTTTGTATATTTTTATTTTCTTTCTTCCTGTAAATTGTCTCTCCTCCAACCAAACAATCCATCTTCAATACAGATGCCAAAGGAAAGAGGAGACAGGATGAAGGAGGTGAAAAAGAGAAATCTGAGTGGCAGAAGGAAACACTGCCAGAAACAGAGGTGGCTAAGAAACTGCGACGCAGAGAATATCCTGGTGATGAAGATCATCCTATGGACACTGGCATGGAAGATGAGGGCTGGTACAGAAGTGATCAAGACAGCAGTCAAGGCCCCTCCGCTGATGCTGATGGAGTCCCTAGATTTCTGGGAAAAGAGAGGCTACGCAAAGTCGAGAGAAATGAAAAGATGGGGGTTGGCCAGGGTTCTGGAGCAGAATTAGATGGAGAGTCAGTGGAAAATGCTGGTAGTCCCTTTGGATTTAAGGGCTTTGGAAGCAAAGGTGGATTAAGGCCTGTTCATGGCAAGGATGGTATGACAGACAGAGCAGATACTGGTGATGAGCTGCAAGGAGCAGATAAGTGGCATTCTGTGATTGGCAAACTTGAGGGCATGCGGAGTGCTGCAGACATTGACATGGATGATGGAGAAGGTGTGGGATTCCAGCATGACAAGGATGGGAAATTAGGAGATAATAGTTACAGAGCTGGCTTTGGTGGTGTTGGAATATTAGGTGCTACTGATGGAAGTTCTGCATTAGATGGACTTGATCCAGACTCGACTGGAGTGGGAGATGGTAGGGGTGATCTGTTCAGTGGGACAGGAGCTAGAAAAGAGCCTGGAAGAGGAATGAGGTCCCCCTATGGCAAGGATGGTTTGCCCACTGAGGGCGATATGAATGGAACAAGTTTAAACAGAGAGGGACAAATAGGGATGGCCTATGGCAAGGATGGCCGGCCCCTTCGTGGTAGCAGTCATTTAGGTCAGAAAGGAGGATCTGGTTTGCTGTATGGGCCAGATGGTCTTCCAATTGGAGATGAGGCTATTTCTAGTGAAGGTGGCAGTTCTATAGGGGAAATGGGAGCTTTATATGGTTCAGATGGTTATCAAGTGGGAGGAGGTTCTGGTGGTACTGGTGCAGGGGGAGTTGGGTCTCCATATGGAAAGGATGGTCTCCCAGTTGGGGCTTGCTTTGGTGGGGCTGATGTAGCTGGAGCAGGAGGAGCTGGGGGTCCCTATGGAAAGGATGGTATGGCACTTGGAGCAGGCTTTGGTGGGGCTGGTGGAGCAGGAGCAGGAGGAGTTGGGGCTCCCTATGGAAAGGATGGTCTCCCAGCTGGTGCTGGCTTTGCTGGTGCTGGTTTAGCTGGTGCAGGAGAAGTTGGGGCTCCATATGGAAAGGATGGTCTCCCAGCTGGTGCTGGCTTTGCTGGTGCTGGTTTAGCTGGTGCAGGAGAAGTTGGGGCTCCATATGGAAAGGATGGTCTCCCAGCTGGTGCTGGCTTTGCTGGTGCTGGTTTAGCTGGTGCAGGAGGAATTGGGGGTCCCTATGGAAAGGATGGTCTCCCAGCTGGTGCTGGCTTTGCTGGTGCTGGTTTAGCTGGTGCAGGAGAAGTTGGGGCTCCATATGGAAAGGATGGTCTTCCAGTTGGTGCAGGTGTTGGTGGTGCTGGTGTAGCTGGCGCAGGAGGAGTTGGGGCTCCCTATGGAAAGGATGGTCTCCCAGTTGGGGCAGGCTTTGATCGGGCTGGTGTAGCTGGAGCAGGAGGAATTGGGGGTCCCTATGGAAAGGATGGTCTCCCAGTTGGGGCAGGCTTTGATCGGGCTGGTGTAGCTGGAGCAGGAGGAATTGGGGGTCCCTATGGAAAGGATGGTCTCCCAGTTGGGGCAGGCTTTGATCGGGCTGGTGTAGCTGGAGCAGGAGGAATTGGGGGTCCCTATGGAAAGGATGGTCTGCCAGTTGGGACTGGCTTTGATGGGGCTGGTGTAGCTGGTGCAGGAGGAGTTGGGGCTCCCTATGGATATGGAAAGGATGGTCTGCCAGTTG
>VXBW01007233.1:220985-231573 GCA_013400375.1 Thinocorus orbignyianus
CCTATGGATATGGAAAGGATGGTCTTCCGGCTGGTGCTGGTGGTGGTGGTGCTGGCGTTGGTGGTGCTGGTGTAGCTGGCGCAGGAGGAGTTGGGGGTCCCTATGGAAAGGATGGTCTCCCAGTTGGGACTGGTGCTGGTGTTGGTGCTGCTGGTGTAGCTGGTGCTGGAGGAGTTGGGGGTCCCTATGGAAAGGATGGTCTCCCAGTTGGGACTGGTGCTGGTGTTGGTGCTGCTGGTGTAGCTGGTGCTGGAGGAGTTGGGGGTCCCTATGGAAAGGATGGTCTCCCAGTTGGGACTGGTGCTGGTGTTGGTGCTGCTGGTGTAGCTGGTGCTGGAGGAGTTGGGGGTCCCTATGGAAAGGATGGTCTCCCAGTTGGGACTGGTGCTGGTGTTGGTGCTGCTGGTGTAGCTGGTGCCGAAGGAGTTGGGGCTCCTTATGGAAAGGATGGTCTTCCAGCTGGTGCTGGTGCTGGTGTTGGTGCTGCTGGTGTAGCTGGTGCCGAAGGAGTTGGGGCTCCTTATGGAAAGGATGGTCTCCCAGTTGGGACTGGTGCTGGTGTTGGTGCTGCTGGTGTAGCTGGTGCCGAAGGAGTTGGGGCTCCTTATGGAAAGGATGGTCTCCCAGTTGGGACTGGTGCTGGTGTTGGTGCTGCTGGTGTAGCTGGTGCCGAAGGAGTTGGGGCTCCTTATGGAAAGGATGGTCTCCCAGTTGGGACTGGTGCTGGTGTTGGTGCTGCTGGTGTAGCTGGTGCCGAAGGAGTTGGGGCTCCTTATGGAAAGGATGGTCTCCCAGTTGGGACTGGTGCTGGTGTTGGTGCTGCTGGTGTAGCTGGTGCAGGAGGAGCTGGGAGTCCATATGGAAAGGATGGTCTTCCAGCTGGTGCTGGTGCTGGTGTTGGTGGTACTGGTGTAGCTGGTGCAGGAGGAGCTGGGAGTCCATATGGAAAGGATGGCCTCCCAGTTGGTGCTGGTGTTGGTGGTGCTGGTGGTGCTGGTGTAGCTGGTGCCGGAGGAGTTGGGGGTCCCTATGGAAAGGATGGTCTGCCAGTTGGGGCTGGTGCTGGTGGTGCTGGTGTAGCTGGTGCCGGAGGAGTTGGGGGTCCCTATGGAAAGGATGGTCTCCCATCTGGGGCCATTGCTGGTGTAGCTGGTGCAAGGGGCGTTGGTTCTTTCTATGGACAGGATGGTCTTCCAACCGGTGCTGAGGCAGGATCTGCTCATTTTCCTTTTGGAGGTGATGACTTTATGGGATCTCGCCATGGTAGGGATGCTGTGCTGGGCAGAGGTCAAGGCTATGTAGGTGGAGCAGGAGCAGATGCCTTTTCCTCAGAAGGTGCTGGTTTTGGTGGCTCTGCAGTACGGGGTACTGGGTCTCCCTATGGCAAGGACAGTGGGTCAGCCGGAGCCAGGGCTGCCATGGGAGCTGGTGGCAGGTTGGGAGGTGACGAAAGGGAGTTACATTCAGTCTCTGGTAAAGAAGGGGGACGCGGTGGTGAACGTGGGCTGGATTCCCATCCTGGCAAATATTCTTTGGGAGGTGAAACTGGAAAGGGCGGTGATTTCAGAGGATTGGGGCACAAAGGTTCGTCTGACGACAGAGACTCACTTTCAGGTGAAGGAGATGCCAGAGGGAAGGACAGAGATTTAGGACAGTATGGCTCCCCTTATGGCAGAAGTGCTGCCTTTGGAGGGGCAGGGAGTAAGTCCCTGAGCAGATCTGTTGGTGGGAGCAGTTCAGGAGGGTTTAGTCAAGGTGCATTTGATTACGGTCAGATGTCAGGCCTTTATGGTGGACCTCCTTCAATAAACCAGAGGAAAGGGGAACCCGACCTTGATATTAAAGCAAACAATTTCTTGATGAGTTCAGAAGGGATTGGAAAGAAAAGACTTTATCGCCTGGATGATCTGAAAGGTGCGTGTTTCATTGATGGCTTCTCTGTTGCTGCTTATTCTGTTTTGATCTTCAAGGAGAGAAACTGAACCTGAAGCTTTTGACAAAGGTTGCTCTATATAGAAATTTAGTTTTACAGAGATCCGTTTCTAATTCTGCCACTGGTTTGCTGTTTGACATTACACACTTGGCTCAGATGAAACTGCCTTACAAGCCCAAATTGTCTTTGTTTAAAAGATCTGAAGCAGGAAGCATCTGGAAGAAGAGGGCAAGAACCCTGGAGGGGTTCAAGGCCAGGCTGGATGGGGCTTGGAGCACCCTGGTGTAGTGGGAGGTGTCCCTGCCCAGGGCAGGGGGGTTGGAACTGGATGATCTAAAGATCTAAAGGTCCCTTCCAACCTTAATCATTCTATGATCCTGTGATCTGTTCAAAGGTGGTGTCCAGGTCTGCATGGAAAAGACTTCAGTTCTCAAACACGCTGGTTCCCAGGTAGTTTCAAGGAATATGGCTGTGTGTCCTTGGTATCATTCCAATTTAGACCTTGCCGTTCCACTTTCTTTCTTCCTATATCTAGTGCAAAGATTTGTGGGTTTCCAAGTTCTGGGAACAAATCTGTGCTTGGTTATATTGGATCCCACTCTACTCTGTGCTTGTGAGACCCCACCTGGAATCCTGTGTCCAGTTCTGGAGTCCTCAACATAGAAAGGACATGGAACTGTTGGAACAGGTCCANACTCTGACCATTCTATGATTCTATCAACATGCACACTGGGTCTCACGTAACGAGCTTTTTTTCTCTTGTGACATGAGAAATAATCAAGCGTTACAGCTGGTGAAAGGAGAGTCGTGTGTGGGTGGAGACTCGACCAGGACCCGTGGCCTCCCTGGCACGATGAGAATGTGAAAACTGCAGACATGAGAAGCTGGGCACCTGCAGCTGGAGGGGAGTGCTGGCTAATGGAGTTGCTGACAAATTAGAAATTATCAAGCCAACTAAAACACAAATATAGATAAAGAAACTAAATCAACAGAACTGGAGTTAAGGAGGAAGGAGGCGGAGTGTTTGTCAGAGAGGGGAGTGAGGCTGTTAGTGGAGAAGAACTTGGGAAGGGAAAGAGGACTAAAGGGGACAGAGGATGGTGGGACCTGGGGCTGCTTAGA
The DNA here is from genome assembly GCA_013400375.1 of Thinocorus orbignyianus. Taxonomy (NCBI): domain Eukaryota; kingdom Metazoa; phylum Chordata; class Aves; order Ciconiiformes; family Thinocoridae; genus Thinocorus; species Thinocorus orbignyianus. Next base: position 224,041 of record VXBW01007233.1, read on the forward strand.
GGAGGTGCTTGGGCAGCCCGTGTGGGTCACTGCAGAGGAAAAGAATGATAAATGGGGCTTGGAGCACCCTGGTGTGGTGGGAGGTGTCCCTGCCCAGGGCAAGGGGGTTGGAACTGGATGATCTTTAAGGTCCCTTCCAACTCTAACCATGCTATGATTCTATATCCCTATCCTGGAGCAACCTGTTTGTTCCCACTCACTCTAGAGGGAGCTCAGACAATTAGCACAGACTTAACTAGCAAATTTGTGGATGGATAATGTGGTTTGTGATGAATCCCTTGCCCGTGAGGTTGATGTGAGCAGTCTGTTGTGTGGGGGCAGCTGGGATGTCCCTTCACTGCCATGAGCTGATGCCAACCCCCCCAGGGCTGCTTAGTAGGGGCCTCTCATGGCTACAGGATGTATTTTTTATAAGGAAAGCTCTCCTTTCTCCTCACGCACACATGCCTTTTCATGAGGTGTTTCTCTCTGTCAGTGTAACACGGAGTGAGCGTCTTTTCACCGTTTTCTTTCCACCGTCTTTTCTTTCCTGCCTGTTCAGCACCGCGCTGTCATCTCAACAAACACTTAATCGATGTCAGAGTTGTGAAGGGCGAACCAGCTGAGCTGTCTTGCACTGTCAGTAAACATGACGTGACAGGAACTTGGTATAAAGATGGATTGAAGGTGGGTGTCCTCTGGCTGCTGTTTTCTTGAGTGTTACAGTTTGAGGAACCCACGATGATTTATGAGCATTTAGACAATTGTTCTCTCACACAATGACACCTGAGAAGGGAAATCAGGAGAAACGAGGGAACCTGAGGGTTGAAATATAAATAGATTTAGTAGGATAAAGCTAAATATTTAACGTTAATAATACTAAAGAACCAATATTGATCCGATACAAATATAAAATACACGAGGACTATCCCCAGCCCAGTCCATCCCAGGAAGCCGTGCCCTCCCAGCAGGGACAGCCCATGTGGGACCCTGTGAGCATTGCAGCTTAGGGATGAAGGGAAGGGCTCAGGGCTCCAGCACCAGGGCAAGCAGTTCTCAGGATCCCAGCCATCATAGGAGAGAAAGAGAGAGAGCACTCCACAGCAAGATTTCTAATTTCTACGGAATGTGCCGTTCATGGTATGAAATAACCCTGTTGGCAGCTCGGGTCAAGTGCCTGGATCTCGCTCCTTCTCATCCCTGCACCTGGGGAGCTCAAAACCACTGGAACCTTGAGACTCAGAGCTGGCTGTAAAGTAAATATTGTCACAAATTCAGACACCAGAGTCTTCTAAAAGTGGAAGTTTTCGCAAACAGTAGAAGAGGAGTTAGCCCTGTGTCGCTCAGACCAGGACAGGGGGTTAGCACTGCTCTGCTCTCTGGCTCTGCCTCTTGCTCAGTGTTGTGTCAAGATGTTCTTCCTTCTGCTGCTCCTACTGCAGCTGAGGTTGGACCAGGCAGAAGGCTGCTGATAACAGAATTCTGCATAGAAATCCAGCAATATTTCCCCCCCTTCTTGCTCTGAGCCATTGCCATTCTTGCTGACAGCAGGAGGCTTTCTGTTTTCCATTCTTTTTCATGGGTGGGGGTGGGGTCTCTCCCTTGCAATGCAATCTTTTTGCTTTTCCTTGGTGAATGAAATATGTAAAAAGTGAGGGGAAAATCTTAAAAGAATTCTTCAGGCAGGTGTAACGCAAAGGGTGCTCTTTCAGATTAGTGCTTGAGGTCAAGCACAGATGTTATGTTCTGTTCCAAAGCAACACTGAGGAGTAGTTCCAGCTGTGGGGCTGTAGGAGCTCTGACGTGTCACACTTGAGCATGGCCACAGTTTTTGTCACTGAGGATAGAAAGAGAGAGCTTAGAGATTTTAGTAAAATTTATTTTCATCAACTTTTAATCAAGTCTTTGTAGGGAGTGTGTTGATTATGCTTCTGTGCAACGTTACCAGATGAGTAATCCCAGAATATTGTGCTGATTTAAAATGCAGCTCATTAGTAAGTCTTTTCAATTACTTTTCAAATTGTTTGTCCAGTTTCAGTTCAGGTTGCCCTTTTTGGTCTTAACGAAAGGGTCTCTGTGCTTTTCCTTGTAGTTGACAAGCATGGATGGAGTCAGTTTGGAAAAGGAAGGTCTAGTCCATAAGCTGATTATTAACAAAGTAGAAGATATCCATGCTGGGAAATACAGGTTTGAAGGTGGAGATGTGAAAACGGAAGCTTCAATTTTTGTTGAAGGTGAGTCCTTTCACACCCCAGCCAGCCTGCATGTGCTCTAAACGTGTTGTGGTTTTACCCAGATTTACCCAAACCAGATTGACAGATGGCCCTTCCGCCCCCAGAAGGAAAGGAGAGGAAGAGATAAGGAGATTTCGGAGTTTAGAGTGAACTAAATTACTCTTACGAAGCATTAATGCTAAAGTTAAAGTAAGAAGGAAATAGTGAAATAGATACAGTGTACACAAAACTGTGTCAAGCTCCCACGATGACCATCAGGTCACCAGCATTGGAAAAAGTCCCAGACTGGACTCGGTGATCGACAAGAGCTGGATTCCAGATCTGGAGTCAGGAATGCACGATTCAGGGTATAAAGCAGGCAAACATCCATCCTTGGATGGCAGCCATCGAAGAAAGAGAATTGACCCTTTGATCCCTCAGCTTTTATACTGAGCATGATGTGGATGACATGGAATACCCCAGCTGGTCAGTTTTGGGTCCCTTGTCCTGTCCCCTCCCTGTCCCCCACAGGTGTGATCCCACGACGCTTTTCCACGTCTGACCCTGCAACGGGGCAAATAACGCAGTTCCCTGCCCTTGGTTGTTCCAGCAATAAGGATCAGCAAGGGCCTCTGCACCATCCCTTGGTGTCATCAGGTCTTATCACCCTGAGAGTGAACAGCTTCTGAAGAAGGTGCTGTTAATTTCAGAGTTCAGTTAGTTAGAAGAGGCCCAGCTAAAAAAGTAAGATTGTGAAACAGAGAATTGCTTTGGTTTACCTCAAACCGGGACAAAATGTAATACAATTTCTCAATAACAATAGAGTTGTTATTGAGACAACTTTATTATAAAGAATTACCATGGAAGTGGGGGAGAGATTTTGTCCCGGTTGATGCATTTTGTATTTACAAGTTTAACTAGGGAGCCGACCCGAGCAGCTTCTGTTATTAACTCAAAAGATTTTGAGGTGCCCATAACGCTTTGTCAGACCAGAGCCTTCATTCTTGTGCTTAGTGTGTTGCTTATGAGAAGTTTACTCCGGTGAAAAGGACAATATGACACCACAAACACTTTGTCACAATTATCCTGTAGCAAACCACAGGCACAAATGTGGAGCTCTGGGTGTGCAATGAAAGGTGAAGATCCAAACGTTCTGAGCTTCTAAGCACTATTGGCAGCAGGCTGAGGGAAGCCCTTCCCCGCAGGGTGGGCCTTATCTTCTTTGAATTGCAGTTCCTAATGACCTTGTATCATCTGCTTAGATCCTCCACAGGTTGACAGGGTTCTCCTCAAGAACCTATCAAGTGTTCCTACTGTGGCCAAGGCAGGGGAGAAAGTGAAGATCAAGATCCCTTTTGAGGGCCGGCTGCCGGTCAGAGCGACGTGGCTGAAGGACAAGATGGAGCTCATGGATGACTCGAGGATTCGTGTTGACAAAACAGAGACCTTTACCATGCTGTCCATCGCCAGCAGTGAGAGAAAGGATTGTGGGGATTACAAAGTCAGGCTGAAGAATGACAGTGGGATCTTGGAGATCAACTTAAAGCTTGTGGTAATAGGTAAGAGCCCCTTAACATCCATTGTAAAGCACAGACAGGGGATCTGTCAACACTGATAACGAGCTTATTTAGAGCTACTGGGTGTTCCGAGATGAGCACGAATAGGTAATTTTCCATGAAATGAGAGTACAAGCAAAGATTGCTGACACGTTTCTTGCCCTTTAATAGAAGGTGGCACAAACTAGTTTGGTTTTGCATGGCCTCAGCAGCTGAGGCTCGAGTGTTGGGTGACTGTGGGAGATGGGATTATTTGCAACAAGCAAATCCAAAATGGATTATTGTGGCTAAATTCAGCCCTGCAGGTAAAGGTCTCTGCACTTTTGGAAGATAAGAAGTGGTGTTCTTCCTTATGAGCAAGCTGAATTGGTGCAGTGCTTGTGAGAACAATTAGCTCATGGGGCAAGGGCCTGGCTTAACCCTGCCTCTTCCTTACCAAAAACTGGAAGAGTGAAAGTTCTGAAGAGGCAGTTCAAGTGCCCAGTTCTCGTTCTGCAACTCTGCATGAGTTCCATCAGAAAGGGAGTCTCCCAGTGGGTCAGAAAGAGACAGTATCTGCTCCAAACCCAGGAGCACATCTGTGTCTGGAGCCAGCTCACAGCCTCTCTGTGCTCATCTTTCCAGACAAGCCACAGCCACCTGCGGGACCCATGAAAATTGTAGAAAGCTCCGCAAATGACATCACCATTCAGTGGAATCCCCCGAAGGATGATGGGGGCAAGCCAGTGCAAAACTACATTGTGGAGAGACAGCAAGTGGGGAAGAGCGAGTGGGTGACTCTGGGAGAAACCCCCAGGAGCTGCACTACCTTCACCACCAACAAAGTGGAACAAGACACGAGCTACTACTTCAGGGTGAGAGCTGTGAACGCCGAGGGTGCCAGTGACCCGCTGGAATCAGAGGAAGTGAAGGCTGTCAGCAAAGGTAAGGAAGAACTTCTCATAACTGTTTGACAACTGTCTGGGAAATTCATTAACAAAGCTGACATCAAAGAAACCTCACCATGCTTTGGATGTTGCTACGGATCTAAACTTGAATCAAGGCTGTGGAGTCTTTACATGAGTCTGGGAGATTGCACCTAGAGAGTAGGAGTTTGTTGTAGGCTTTGGTGAGGCTGAGTGAGACGGTGTTATGTTCTCAGTTTTGGTGCATTCTGAACTGGGAAGTGCATTTCAGGGGGGAAATGCAGGATGTGTCAAGATCAGAGAAAATTTCTCCTGGGGTGGCTACAAGGGGATCGCGTGAGGCCCTTTCTTAGCTGCACAGGCAAAGGGGTGTCTCCGTAGGTGCAGCATTCTGCAGTATGGCCACGGCATCCCCCTCATCTCCAAACAATTAATTATATTCTTTGTCCTTCAATGAATTTAAATACTAGAACAGTTCTGCCATGAGCATGGATGTAGAACTAGGGAGAAAGGAATGTTCTATTACCAGTTTTATACTTACTGAGTCTCCTTCTCATGATTATGAGGAGCCCTGTGGGTTAAGAAAATCCATTCCTTTTCCAGTTTCTGTCATTAAAACCAAGAATAAGACTGACTTTTCCTACCCTATAAGAATAACATGCCTCATTCCATGGAAGTGTCAGTTGTGATGACAGCGGATCAGTTGTGAAAACAAAATTGAGGAGCAGAGGTCCATGCCAGATCCTGTTGGCGTGGGGAACAGGATGCACAGCCTCAGGCCTCAGTTGGGTTTCCAGAACACAACCTTATGAATACTTTGGGGAAACTGTGAGGAAGAAATAACAGAGAACACTTCCTTATCTTGCAATGAAAACATACCTGCTGATAGTGAAACACTGATCTCTTTCTAGCTACACCTGGTGCCCCAGATCCCCCTGAGATTGTCAGTGCCAGCCGAGACACCATCACAATATCCTGGAAAACACCTCGTAAAACTGGCAATTCCCGAATTGTGGGATACATCATTCAAAAGCGCAAGAAGGGCGCCACGACCTGGCTGCCTGTCAACAACGTGCCCATTGCAGGTGGGTGGCTTAAATCCTGGAACAGACAGGATGACTTGGAAAAGACCAAAGGGTCAGCTTGGTTCAGGGATCAACAAGGAGGTAACACACTGATCTCTGAGGGCTTGCTGCCTTCTAATCCTTCACTTTCTGCTTAGGAGCTTGTGCCTTTTCGCAGCAGTGTTTTCCCTCTTGAGCTCCTGAGCTTCTGATTGTCTCCATCACAGCCATATTACACCTGGCCAAGGTTTTATCTTCTCTTTTTTTCACAGCTCTAGGGTAGCATTTTTTCACAAATAAGGTTATGCTGTGCCATAGCAAGGCTGGGTGTTGGGTTTACCTGCAGCTGGATGCCTGGGAGGAGGACTGTGATCTTTTCTAGACTGCGTGCAAGCCCAAGGCTGGAGAGAAGTGTAGAGAAGCTCAGTGCTGCATCCCGGGACACAGCTCCTCTGTAGACAAAATAATGTCTAAAGTTTCTGAAACAGAAGTGTTCCCATGCAGAACTCCTTCCCTTAGTCCTCACACCAGGAACTTGGCAGACAAGAATTTAAAAATATGAGGAAGATAAAGAAACCCAAGTGATGTGTGTGAGCTCCACAATGTGTTTTGGCTATAGCTATCGATTACCGGTTGCAAGCTGGGACTTCCTACTCCATATAGAAGAGTTTAGGATTATCCTAGGAGGAAAAACAGTGTTTATCCTTTCTCCAAATTAATAACTGCATGTCCCAGTGCAGCAGAGTATGGCAGGGAAGGGCAGGGGAATGGGCTCCTGAGAATTATGCCATCCGCAGTTCTGCATGGAGTAAACATTGTGCAGTTCTACGGCGACTAAACACCACCTGAACCAACGTGCTCCCTTTCTTTTCTGCAGACAAGAAGCTGAAGATGACCAATCTGAAGAAGGGTCTGCAGTATGAATTCCGGGTGGCAGCTGTAAATGCTGCTGGCATGGGAGATCCTAGTGAACCGTCCCAGCCTGCCTTTGCGCGGGATTCCACCAGTAAGTGCTCTGTGTCCCATCCTTCTGGCCTGGGGACACGTAAAGCTGGCAATGGAGATGGGGAGTGGGGAGGCAATGCTTTGAAATGCTTTGGAAAAGTATGTGAAGACAAAGATCAAACAATTGGGGAATGTTTCGTGGCTGAGAATCTGCTGTCAGTGTGAGGAAGGAATGGAAAAAATTCCTCTGGGATGTAAAGATGTGGGAGTGTGGGGGAGTGTTCAGGATGGGCTGCGAACCGTTTCAGGAGTGGTGCAGATCCTAGTGCACAGCTGGCAGCGGCTGGATCCAACCTTAAAGATCTGGGACAAGCGGGAGGCAATACAACAGGGTGGATGTCCCACTTCAGGAATGTTGGGGGAAGTGACTGAGAAGAGGGAACAGAAATCCTAGAAAAAGTAGTTTCAATAAAATGTCTCTTTTCAGAATCTCCAGGTCGAGTGCAGGACCTTGAAGTGAGCAGCAGTGACAGCTCTAGTGTCACCTTGACATGGAAGAGACCTGACGCAAAAGACGGGAGCGATGTGAGAGGCTACGAGGTGGAGATACGCTCTTCGAGCAACCTCAACTGGACCAAATGCAATGCCCTTCCCATAGAGGTGACCACTTACACGGTCAAAGGTCTCCAGGCCAAGGAGAGGTACTTCCTGCGAGTGAGAGCGCTCAACGACGGTGGCCCAGGAGAAGCCACAGAGCTTGAAGCTCTCATAGAAGCCGCTACCCCTGCAGGTGAGTCAGAAGGCTCTGCCATCAGAAGGAACCAAGTCATAGAATCACAGAATCATAGAATGGTAAGAGTTGGAAGGGACC
>VXBW01007233.1:231737-243720 GCA_013400375.1 Thinocorus orbignyianus
TGGGGAGCTTCTCATCCAGGAGCACTCCCAAGTCCTTCTCCTCAGGGCTGCTCTCCAGCCATTCTCTGCCCAACCTGGATTTGTGCCTGGGATTGCCACGTCCCAGGTGTAGGACTCTGCACTTGGCTTGGTTGAACTTCATGCCATTTGCATTAGCCCACCTCTCCAGCCTGTCCGGGTCCCTCTGGATGGCATCCCTTCCCTCCAGCGTGTCAGCCGCGCCACCGAGCTTGGTGTCACCTGCAAATTTGCTGAGGGTGCACTCTATCCCACTGTCCATGTCTCCAAAGATGTTAAATAGTACTGGTCCCAGTACTGACCCTTGCGGGACACCACTCGTCACTGGTCGCCACGTGGACATTGACCCATTGACCACAACTCTTTGAGTGCGGCCATGTCATTCTAGAGGATGCCGGCAAGGTCTGGAGGTCACTGTGGTGAACTTCTTTCAGTGCTCAGACTGTAGGAGAAGGACAAGTACTTCATTGCTCCTCTGCAGAGCAGTGCTCTTTGGTCACCTCGTCAGGAAAGTCTGGAGATTGAGCTGGTGTGAAATGTGCCATGCCGAGTGCTCAGCTTGGGTTAAGGGCTCATGATGACAAAAGAACCCCCCAAATTGTATTTTAGCCTTCGATTTAAATTTCATCCCCTGTGTGGAGTGTGATCACAGACAGAAACCACACATGTCTCATGCCTACCCGTGTCTTTTATGGGAAATACTGAGTTTTCTGTCTATTTTTATAGTCTTGTAGAACTAACCAATTTATTTAATTCTCTTTAATTGCAGTTGTTATGGTGGGTTTTGTAAATTTTGCTTTCTTTTAATTTTCTACATCTTTTTCACTTTTCCATCCTTGTTTACATTCTGTAGCTCTGCTTTTTTTGTTGGTTTTTTTTTTTTTTCCTTGTATTTGGAATGTTGCAGAAATACGGAAATAAGAGATAATTCTGTGAGGGATTCGCCTTCCTCAACTTGGGTCCTGGGCCTGTGCCTGGAGACTCCTTTTCTAATGAATCAGTAAACAGATAAATAAAGGTCATTTGAGAAGAAATACTTTCAGTTTTAAACTGGAAACACGAAATTCAATGTAACACTATTGTACTTGGCATTTTTAGAAAAATGCTGTATACAATAGCATATTGTATTGATGAAAAGAGAAAAGAAAGAAAAAAGTATCTTAAATACTAAAAAAAAATAGTTTTAATAAACTCAGGCTGGTTTCCTGAGGATGTTCCATACCCTGGATTGCATGTATATGTCAGAAGTGTCCATTGCATTTTCTTTTTCCGGAAAGGAGAAAGAGGCAATGAGTTTGTCACCCAGGGGCTGTAGTGATGTGCAACTTCTTATTGGAATTGCTGCTTTTTCCAGTTCCTCCCAGGTTCCTTATCAATGACACCACGAAGAGCTACCTGGTTATAAAAGCAGGAAATACTATCCGAGTGAATATTCCCTTTGAAGTAAGTATTCAAATTCCCTGTCTGTTTCTATGCTGCTGGCACCAGCAGACGGGAAAACTGAGCTACCATTGTCCTGGCGTGGACTTTTGTTTACAAGAACCTGGGCACATCCCTTAGCCTGCCTGTGCTGCCTGTGCTGTCTGCAGGAGGAAAACACCAACACGAATTCAGCCGTCACCCTTGGCATTAGTGTTTTATGGGATTGTGGTCATTTGTTAACCTCTGCAAACGAGGCACAGTGCTGTCCATCCACCCACAGCAACGCTGTCATCACCCGAAACTAATCTGTCAGAGTTGATTTCCTTCTGGCTCTTCTAGAAGGTCTTGGGGTGGCTTTTCTAGCAGCATCTTCTTGGACTGTGTTTGTCTCACTAAGCAGCAGGACTTGAAGGTATGAGTGGAGAAAGAGGATCACAGAGAGGAGTCCCATGGGCTTTGACATAAGCTTGGAACACCCAGAGAAAGTCTGGGATATCAAGTAGAGGTTGAGGAATACAGAGCGTGTGCATTTGCTGACCTTTCTCCTAATCTCTTGGAGAACAGAAACCAAAGATGGCACAACGGGAATAAAGACTTTGAGGATGTTCCTAGCAGACCTTTTTAAAAGTAGAGCTCATCTGAACTACTGAACTCATCTATTGTTCTTGATCTAGCACAACTTGTTTGACATAGTTAACCTGAACACCTTACTTCAATAACATTCTTAAAAGACATGAAGAGAAAAGTTACAAAGAACCTTTAAAGCAAGCCCTTTATCCAGGGATCTTAGATCCCTATTTCAAAATATTACTTTATTGTGTCGGGTGGGTAAACATTTGGGACAAGATAATGAAACTAAAGATGTAAAGACACGATTTGGCGGCAAAACAATGGGACTGTAATTCACGTTGTTCTTTCCAGGCATCTCCAAATCCAGTGGTGACCTGGTTTAAGGATGGGCTGCCTCTTCCAGACCACGCTACAATAAACACCGAAGATGACACCACCCAGCTGCTGATCGCAGCTGCTGAGTTCACTGACACCGGCACCTACACCGTCGAGCTGCAGAATGGGTTAGGGAAAAGGGAAACATTCAGCTTCCAAGTTCAGGTTACAGGTAACTCTCTCAGTATCATAAATACATACAGACTGACTGCAGAAAGGCTGTAGGCAACAGGTGAGCGCCGGTGCAGGTAATCCATCAGGAACAGGGACAACTGGAGAACAATTTTCTGTGAGACTCAGCCTACCCACTTGGTGCTGTTGCTTGGCCGTGTCTGCAGGACAGAGCAATCTACTGGTTAAACTCACACCCAGAGCAACTCTGCTTAAAAAGGCACAGTCACACAGCTAGAGAGTGAAACCACAAAGAGCAGTCTGTGCTCTGTGACAGTCGGCAGCAGGCTGTAGGACGTTTAGTTGTAGCTACAGCTCTGTGTGCTGGCTCCCTAAGAGGTGAAAATGTTGAGCTGTACCAGCCCTCATCTCCTCCCCATGAGAAGGGAAGGAAGCGGCGATACGAGGGGAGATGCAGCACAAGTTCAGTTAATACCAGATGAGTTTGTGTGTCTGCAGAAGGAATCAAATTTTGCCTCTTATATTAGAAGGGACTTGGCCCCCAGGCACAGCACACGTTCAGTTCTCAGGGTTCTGTTTTGTGCTACTTCCCCGACACCTTTAATCATAGAATCACAGAATGGTCAGAGTTGGAAGGGACCTTAAAGATCATCAAGTTCCAACCCCCCTGCCATGGGCAGGGACACCTCTCCCTAGAGCAGGTTGCTCCAAGCCCCATCCAGCCTGGCCTTAAACACCTCCAGGGATGGGGCATCAACAACTTCCCTGGGCAACCTGTTCCAGGGTCTCACCACCCTCACAGCAAAGAACTTCTTCCTAAGATCTCATCTAAATCTCCCCTCTTCCAATTTAAAACCATTCCCTCTCGTCCTGTCACTAGACTTCCTGACAAACAGTCCCTCCCCAGCTCTCCTGGAGCTCCCTTCAGATCCTGGAAGGCTGCTCTCAGGTCTCCCTGGAGCCTTCTCCAGGCTGAACAGCCCCAGCTCTCTCAGCCTGTCCTCACAGCAGAGGTGCTCCATCCCTCTGAGCATCTTGGTGGCCCAGCGCTGGACCTGTTCCAACAGTTCCATGTCCTTTCTGTGTTGAGGACTCCAGAGCTGGACACAGGACTCCAGGAGGGGTCTCACAAGCGCAGAGCAGAGGGGGAGAATCCCCTCCCGTGACCTGCTGCTCACACTTCTTAATATCCCTTGCCTTCCTGTCACAGATATCCCCCAGCCACCTGGACCTATTGAGTTGCGAGAGAACGTTCCAAATACAGTGACGGTGACCTGGGAGCCCTCAGCATCCGAGAAATGGGAAAACAATCTCTACTACACGGTCCTGAAACGCGAGTCGCAGAAGGGCGTGTGGCACGTGGTGGGCGACCTCATCTACACCAACAAGTTCACATTCACCAAAGTGATCCCAGGCCGCAACTACTACTTCAGGGTTGTGGCAAAAAACAACTTGGGAACCAGCGGTCCCTCTGAAACTGTGCAGCCTTGGAAAATTCAAAAGCCGAAGGGTAAAACATCTTTCACAAGTATTTATCCGTGCGTTGTCACGCTTGATTTCTTTTATTGTTCCTAACACACTGTCCTGAAATAGGTCTTTCCTCCAGCAAACATTTAGTTACCCAGAATAAAAATGTGTAGAGATACCCTAAAAAGTTCCAGTTTGACAGGGAAAGCTTGTCCTTTCTGCACGGACATGGTGCAGATAGATCCTTTATTTCTAGTCATTATATCATGATTTATCACAAAATTATCATCATGATTCCTTGTATCTATTCCTTACAAAATTGATTCCTGGCCAAATATGAGGCTTAAGCTTTGTAGAAACTGAAGTTTCTGACTTCAAACTTAAATTATGGCTGTTTTGAGAGGAAACTCAGGACACGAATCCATCGCATGGAGTCTCTGGCGATTTGGAGTGCAGAACATTCTGCATAACCAGATGTCACAGTTGAAACCTAGTCTTCTTAACCCCTACATCTGGTGCTGTGGAGCAGCACCTGAGTGTGTTTGTGTGTTGCTGGTTTTTCTTTACAGTTGAATGTCAAGTCAGGCCACAGAAATACAAAGGAGTTAATCAGAACCAGCCCCCGAGGTTCCTCGTCCCGTTGAAGCCTCACGTGGTGACCACCGGCAGCGAGTGCCGCATGAGCTGCGCGGTTGGAGGCCACCCGCCCCCAAAGGTGACGTGGTACAAGAACAGTAAAGACCTCTCCAATGATCCCTCCTATTTCTGCACAAACGACTTTGGTGTCTGCTCCCTGGTCGTCATGGGTGTCACAAAGCAGGATGAAGGGGAATATATGGCGGAAGCCACCAATGAATTGGGCCGTGCATTGAGCAGAGCCTTCCTCACCATCAAAGGTAACAATCTTTTAATGCTTCTCTTCCTTCATTGTGTGATGTCAAGATAGATCATTGCTGTCAAGATGCTTTGTAAATGGTAGCCATACAGCTTTATTTACTTGCAAGAGTGGTGATAGAATCATAGAATCAATCATAGAATCGTCTGGGTTGGAAGGGAACTTTAAGATCATCCAGTCCAACCATCAACCTAACTCTGGAAAAACCCATCACTGATCCATGTCTCTCAGCACGATGTCAACCCAGCTTTTAAATCCCTCCAGGGATGGAGCCTCAACCTCTTCCTGGGCAGCCCAGTCCAAGGCTTAATAACCCTTTCCCTGTCAAAATTGTTCCTGATCTCCAATCTGAACCTCCCCTGGTGCAACTTGAGGCTGTTTCCTCTTGTGCCATTGCCTGTGACTTGTGAGAAGAGCCCAACCCTCCTTGGCTACCCCCTCCTTTCAGGGTGTTGTAGAGAGCGAGATCTCCCCTCAGCCTCCTCTTCTCCAGGCTGAACACCCCCAGCTCCCTCAGCCTCTCCTCGTAAGACTTGTTCTCCAGACCCCTCACCAGCTCCATTGCCCTTCTCTGGACCCGCTTCAGCCCCTCAATGTCTTTTTTTTTGTGGTGAAGGGCCCAAATCTGGACACAGCACTCGAGGTGGGGCCTCACCAGTGCCAATCTCCTATTGGGCAGTGTATATTTGGACTGCTTTGTTGAATTTTTAATTAACCTACTAGTGGTAAAGTGTCGAACCTCATATCATTCCATGATTGATGCTGTAATGCAATTCAGCATATCTGATTGGGATAATGGGGTCAGTTAAATCCCTTTGATCCTTTGGCAAACAGAGGTCTTTCAGGCTCTGTGACGTTTCATGTGCACGTTCCAGTCTGTGTCCTCATTGCAATATTGAGCCACTTCTCTCTCTCTCTTATTTCTAGACTCCACCCTGTAGCTTGACCTTCCTGAGAACGTCTCCACACTGCCCTGCCAATGAGGAGGTTGTCGCTGAGAACTGGCTGTAGATGAAGGCAATGGTTTTCTTTCCAGATGTGCATTCTAGCCTGAGAGTTTCAATTTTTCAGATCCAGTAGTTGCATTTTGAACGTGACGCTGCATTGTAGTTGAAATGGGGAAAAAAAGCTTTAAGAGAATTGTATCTTTTTGTGATGATCATGGCTGTCCACTAAACCTTTAAAACATGGATGAGAAGCTTCAGAAACACAGAAGATGAGAGGAAAAACAGTTGGCCCAAACGAAACTTTCCATGGAGGAGATGGGCATGAGAGATCATTCTGCCTCCCCACTCACCCGCTCTCAGGCTGCAATGAGAGTATTTTTAACACCACAGATGTACAAAATTGACCTTTTTGCATGTGATTTTCTAATCTGAAGCAATCGTTTTAGATTCCGTGCAATTCTCAGCAGGAATTCTGGTAGAAGCAGTTCTGCATGTTTTTCACTACCAGTAGCAGCTAAGTACATTATTTCCCTTAACCTCTGAGTTGAAAAGAGTATCTGCCTACTAGTTTTGTCTGGGAAAGAGATGAATTCTCAGCCTAGGCTGACACGGGGTAGTGCTGCTCACAGGGAAAATGCACTGATGGGGATGAAAGTGGAGATCAAGAGGCAGCTGTGTTAGTGTGAGCTGTACTTAAAAATCCTGCCATGGCAAGAGCTGCAAAGAAGGATGTCTCAGTCCTCAACCACCTCATCATTACCACCTTTGAAACACAACTGCCCCTGCCTCGTCACATTGCTGGCATGTTTTTACCTAATGCAAAAAGGGGTTAGAAGTCTTTCATGTTTGACCAGAAACATGAGGTACCACCCAAGATCCTCTGCCATGGTGGGAGGATTCCATCACTGCACGGAGAAGGGGACTGGAAAGCAAAATGATGGTGACTGTTCCAACATCCAGCGTCGTAGCCTGAACACCGAAGGGACTTTGATGACAGCATCTAGAAGCCAGGACAGTATGGATCAGCGACTCAAAGCCACTGGATCCTCAGCCAGTCAAACATCCTCGTGGGGCTGAAATGTTCTTTTGGATTATATTTTGTACAATTGTTGTACAGACAAAGCAACAGAAGATTATGAAATTAAACTATAATTCAGTAAAATCTACTGTGAGTAAGTGTTTGTTTTGGAGAAGGAAGCCCAGCTGGTTCCTGGATGTCAGTCCATCCCTCGTGCAGGTTTCACACCTAACGGCTGCATGAGTTCACTCTCACCCTGTGTTGCCTATGTGGGTTCCTCTTTAATCTTGGAAGAACAGAAGAACAACAGATATAAGGCTTTTATAAATTTATTTCTCACTGATGTCTCAGCGTGCTGATGGAGTGGCAGAGCAGTACATGCTAATCATGGAATTAAGGTTCAAAAAAATATAATAATGTGCCTGGCAGCACAAGCCAGACACTTAGGGGTCAGGATGTACCCATGGCAAGCGATCCCACACCTCCTTCCTGGAAGGTATTGATACCAGCTGCTGCTGGGAACATGAATATTGCAAGCTCATCTCAAGCAGGGATCATTTTAATTATACCATGATAACTCACCACTGACCATGACCCCTGTCTCAGGGCCTCCTTGATTTGCCAGATGAAGCCTATGTACAGTCCATATGCAAGAGAAATACAGGGCTACTCCCCTCTAAGTGTCTTCTTCCACCAGGGGGACAGCTGTTTTGTTCTTGGCTTTCCCACCACATGTGGGCGCCTCTGGTTAGTGCTCCCAGCTAAATCCCAGCTAAATTTGGGGCTGCCAAATCCTCCCAAATCATTTTACGGAAACTATCTATCTCTCAGGAGAATGGGGCTTCCAGGAGTGCCAGCATGAACCCACCTGGCTCCAACCTTGCAGCATGTACCATCCTACAAAAGTGGGTAGGACAATGCTGGTGCCCCTGTGCCCTTTGTGATGGTGAGGCCACTTGTCCCTGACATGCTGGCATGTTGAGCAGCCTTGGTAACCAGGTCATTCAAATCTCTCGACGTGCTCCTTGTCCATCCTTTGAAAGAGCATGGAGACCAGGCACAGAAAGCAAGCGTCCACTGAGCCATCTGTTGCAGGCTGGTGGGTGAACAGGGTGTCTGTGCTGGGGTAGAAGCAAGGGGCCGTGGCCAAGAAAGGAAATACCTGTTCCCACCACTGAGTGACTCCTTCATGCTCAGTCAGGACCTGCAGCGCCGACCCTGGAGGAGGTTCCATCCAGATGTAGACATTTCTTTCCAGCTGGGCTGAGCTCCATGCAAAGAGGGAAAACTAATTCCTGCAAGGAGCAGGACATGCTGCTCCTTTCCCTTGGAGGAAGACCATTGCCGTTTCTGCTTCCTTTCTGGCTGTGGCCTGACTGTCTTCCCTGGAATCTGCATGTTTATGGGTCTCAGTGGGCTTGAATTGAGTTCATACCTGGCAAGGCACTTGCTGCTGTTTGTACTTTGAACACACTGAGAAGAGAGAGATGCTGAGTGACAAGCACTGAATTTTCACCAGCTCTGGATTGACTTAGACCGGTGAAATGCTCTTGGAGCATGTGGGAGTTTCTGCGTAGCCAGTGTCCAGCAGTTGGATTACTTTTGTAAGGGCCAAGATGGTTGGAAGGGCCTGAAGGTTTGAGACTGAAGCCAGAGTGATCTCTGGAAGGTCCAGGCACAGGAGGAGTAGGGGGCTCTTGCTGAGAGTTCAGACTTATCCCTGATGTCGGCATCAGTTCAAACTGCTCCTCTGCTGTTATTCTCTTAAATATTTCATATTCCAGCCCCACCTGCCTAAAGTGCTGGTACTTGGCACCTGGGCAGCAGGGTTTGACCAAGAGCCCAAATGGCAGTGGCAGCAATTCAGCAAGGAGCAGGCTATGTTGAAGGATCCTTCTCCTAGATCTGGCTTCTCAGAAGGGGACCCTTTTGCCTCTGGAGATGGCCGTGCTCAGCAAGGAGAGGCAGCCTGTGAAACAGCCTCTGCCTGTGCTCCTCCCTGGCTGCACTACCAGTCCCATCCCTCCATTTCCAGGGAGTGGTGCTGTAGGACTGCAGAGACCTTCAGGTCTCCCCAGGGACGACAGGGAGAGGGTTTTGCAGCCTAGGAGGCTCTTCATTCCAGTTCCTTCACATGATTGAGATGCTTTAGAGCCCCAACATCCCCCATGAGACTTGGTTTAAGAGTTGTCTTACCTCTGGCTGGGGAGCTGAACAATTCCTTCCTGGGTGATGAGGTTAGGGCAGGAGGAGCTGTACACTCAGGGGTGCCCTGGCAGTTTCTCCCTCAAATCTCTGAGGGCGATGCTTTTCTGTAGGCTCCTGTAGCTTAGATCCAAACATCATCATTTCCACTTCCAAAGCCTGTCTCTCCCTTCTCTCCCGAATGGGGTCAGTGCGGCTGGTCTGGAGATGCAGATCAGGAGGCAGCTGCTGCTGGAGCTCCTGGAGTGGGTGAGAAGGGCACGTACATCCCATGTAGAGGGGTTTGCAGGAACTCAGTCTGGAGGGAAGGCACCGCCATAGACCCTGTTTTGTGTCTTGCTGCATTCCCTCTGTGCCACATTCAGCTCTGCTTGCGGTGCTGGAATATGGAGGGATCTGGGAGAAGAGTATGAGGGCATGGAAGCCGCTCCGGTTTGTCCAGACCAGGCCCTGTGGTCATCAGTCCAGGGCAACCTTATGCTGCAGGGCAGGATGGGGTGATGGTGTCATCTAGTGTCCTGCTTGAGGTGAAAGAACTAAAAGTCAAAATGCTGGTCTGCTTTCCATCTCCCACTGCTCCCTTCCTTTTCTCAGTTTCAGGTGAGACATTTTTCTTTCCTTTGTGCAGCCCCCCAGTCCCCACAGAAGCTGGTCATCCCAGCAGCAAGTGTGTTACGAAACGGCAGGCAGAGGGGAGTGTGAAAGGACTGATGGTGACCATCCCCAGCCTGCCCCATCCTCATCTGTGAAACTGCACTGGGAGTCATGGGAGAGCATCTCGCCCACAGGAGAAGGATGAGCTTGGTGCTGATCATAACCCAGGAAGTTCCATTTATTCAAATATGAGGAAGAACTTTCTGATGAGGGTGGCAGAACCCTGGAAGAGGCTGCCCAGGGAGGGTGTGGAGTCCCCTACTCTGGAGACCTTCAAGCCCCACCTGGATGCAGTCCTGAGTGATGAGCTCTGGGCAATCCTGCTTGAGCAGGGGAGTTGGACTGGAGTTGGACTGGATGATTTTCCAACTCTAACCATTCTATGATTGTATGATCTCTAGAGACCCCTTCCAACTCTGACAATTCTGTGATTCCATGAACATTGCCTATTTTTGAAGGCAGTAGTCCGGGGTGTCCTGTAGCACCTGCACCAGGAGAGTCTGGCCAGGATGTTTTGTGCTGGAAGATGCTAGCTGGGATAGTGAGGAAGGCGATTGGGAACCCAAGGGGCTGTTGGGTTGCTCCATGGCTTGCTGGAGGCAGGGGTAGGGAGGACATGCTCTGCAGGCTCAGCTTTGCTTGATTTGTCCAAGAGAAGTGAATGGAACAGGATCTCTTCATCCACCGTTCCTGTCTGGGGAAGGACAGACAAGGGACTAATGTAGGACAAGATGGACCCACTCTCTGGCTCTGATGTCCCAGATCTGCACTGGTTGCAGCTTCCCTCCCTGGCGTCCTGGGATACTCTCTGTGCAGGAGTGGTGCTCCAAGGGGGGAAGCTCTACTTTTTACCAAGTCCTTACCCTTTGTTCTTGCAGGCTTAGGGTGCCATGCGTGTGTGGGTGCCTTCACCATGTCTCTCTGGCCCTGGAGGTCCCTTGCGTGCTCTGTCAGTGCCTTTTAAGCTGGAATTTCCTTTCTGCATTGGTGAGTTGGTGAGTTAGAGGGGCGCAGGCACTGAAAGCTGATCTTCTCTGGGTTAGTCACCCTCAAATGCTCTGGTGCAACTGGCAATCCAAAGAAGTAAAACTGGACAAGTCTGGAGTCTTTCTAAACCCTCTGCAGTGTGTCTCAGCAGTGATTCAGTGTCCAGTGGGAGTCCGGCCACTGCCCATCTCAGCAGAACCTCTGCTGTGACTGAGGCAGCTGGTGCGAAGCTGCAGCTCCTGGGGCACCTCCCAGCCACGCTCACCACGATGGCCACCCAGGGCAGGGTCCCTATGGGGCAGGACATCAAAATGCATGAGCTTCTGGAGCTTCTCAACCCAAAGCCACCTGTCGGTGATGATAACAGCACAAAGCTGGATGGAGGTGTCAACCAAACCATAATTTCCTGCCTGACCCTACTTCTGGGCACGGTAACGTGAAAGACAAACCAAACCCACTGCAGCCCTTCACAGACAAGGTGAATCTCTCTCTGTGTCATCACTGGACAGGGTCTAGGGGCCAAAGGCAGGTGGTTTAACTGTGTCTGGAATGCAGCTTGCTGTTATTCAGGGAGTTTTATTTTAAGCCAGGATGCAGCCAGCAGCGCCAGCTGAGTGAAAGGTGATGCTGGGTGCGCTTGGTCTCTCTCACAGCTGCCTCAGGAGGTTTGGGAGGCACCAGAAAAGATCCCGTTAAGCCACAAAGAACTAGGGTGTTTGCAGAAAGACAGGGAAATCATTGGAACATCTGTGCAGCTCATTCTTGCTGTAAAAAGGGACATTTGAGGCCCTGGAGGGGCTTCACCCCTCTCTCTCTGCCCAGTCCTGGTGCCACCAGAAGGGCTGAGCACCTGTCTCACAGGCTGTGGTGCTCCAAGGGGTGAGAGCTATCCAACAACTCAACTGAAACGGGTCATGCTGAAACGAAACCTGAATGGAATCAAGAAACCGTAGTGTGCTGGTGCTGGCCGATGCCTGTTTCGCTCAGCCTCGCCGGTGCCACGGGCTCCTCCTCACCCTCGGCAGGCTCAGCCTTCTCCAGCAGATGGAGATTTGCATGACAGACCCAGAGGCACTGACCGGTGAAGGTCTGTTACCCTGCAAATGACATTTCCTCTTATTTGCTCACTCCTGCGCGAGCGAAGCCACGCTCTGACCCGTCCCAGACCACAGAGCTGGGCAATGCAATTCCCCCTGGGGTGACCTCGACATGGATGGAGTTTCTTCCCAGTTCTGAAGTCCTCAACATAGAAAGGACATCGAACTGTTGGAACAGGTCCAGCGCTGGGCCACC
>VXBW01007233.1:243741-370270 GCA_013400375.1 Thinocorus orbignyianus
TGCTGGCTTCTGCAGCTCTTCATCCTCCGTGCCCACAGCTCTGCCTCTCTCTCCTACCCTTGTCCTGCACGGTCCCTTTGCTGGCACCAGAGCTGTGCCCCGCGTTGGTCACCGCTGCTTTTCCTGCTGTGATCGCCCAGTGCCGTGCAGGCAGAACCAGATTCCTCTGCCCTCTTTTCCCCTCCTCTCCCCCTCCCCTTATGCTGGCAGCAGCACCCACCCCGGCTTTCCACATCCCTGATGTAGGGCTGGCAGCGGGGCTGGGGTTGTTTTGCGTCCTGCAGCAGACTGCCGCCTGCCCTGCCTTGTGCCTACACCCCGCTCCTGCCTCGTCTGCATTGGTGGGGCACGGAGAGGCCTTTGTTCTCACCCGTTGCACGGCGAGCAGATGAAAGCCGGCCGTGAAGCATAATTTATAGGCAGCTTGAAACGCAGTTTTGGCAGAGCAAAGCACGCCAAAAGATGTAGCAATGCCTGAGGAGCTGCGCTCATAGTGCTTATCAAATGATGCTTGAAAGGCTCGGTAATGCAAGAGGAGGGTTGAGTTGCTCAATTCCAGCAGAGGATAAACTGCCTCTATTACTGGGACACGTGTTTGGGAGCAAGGAGCTGAGAGCTGGCTTTTGGAAACTCGTCCGGCAAGGCAAATCCCAGCTTCAGGAGCCTTGGTCCAAAGAGCAGCGAGGCTGCAGGAGAGAGCCCCTGCACATCCTAAACAGGGCTGCAGCATCTCTCCTTTCCCTTCTCCTAGAAGACTGGCCCAGAAAGGAGCTCATTGCCTTTAATACGGTCAAATATGTGAGTAAGTTTCACGTCAGTGACCCTGAAATCTCTGGGCAGCAGGAATTTGGCACCGGCCCACCCCGCAGGGATGTGGTCTGACTGCACAGTTACCTCCAGGTACCAGGAGAGCCTGGCCAGGAGCTGGGGGTGTGGGAGCCTTTGCTCCATTGGGCAGACACCAACAACCTGTCGCCTTCTGCTGAGCGAGCCACGCACTGCCCTGCGCCCAGCGTGCAAGGAGCCCGTGTTGGTGCGGACCACGTACCCTGGGATTTTGCCTTCCCTCTTCCAAGCTGGTCGTATGGCAGATGGCCAGAGCATCCCTGTCACTGCTGTGAGATGCCACTGGCCTGGCTCCCGGCCCTCTGCAGTGGAGGGAGTCTTGTGGTGCTGGAGGAATGGCAGGATTGTAACCTTGCGGCGTGAGAAGGAACCTCAAAAAGTCACCTGGTCCTTTCCCTGCTCCTGTGCATGACCCAGAGCAACCAACACTTGCTCAGAAGAGGCACCTGCCTTCTGAAAGACTCCCAGTGCTGTAGGGCCCACATCTTACTGGAGTATGAAGCGTTTGCTCCAAATAACCAGCAGCCTCTTTTTTTCCCCCTCCAAACACTTTTTTCAGCCTGCTGGTAAGAAGAGTCCAGGAACTATCCTCTCCATTAACCGTCCCCAGCAGCCAAGAGAGGTCAGAGTGTGGGTGCAGCCTCCTGTCCCCTGGAGCAACATCAGCTGGGGAACCCTGGGACAATGCTGAGCCTTTAGGACACGCATGTTTCCAGTGAGGGAAAGACCAGGCACTGCGGAAAGACGCTGTGACTCTGTGATTCCAGCAACTCTGTTGGGGCTATTGAGCTTTTTGTGTTGCTGAAAGACCTGTCGGGTCCCTTAGAGACAACTGGACCACACATGGATCATCTGCTGGTGTTTCGTGTGTGTTTGTGTCCTGTCCTATCTAAGTACCTGTGTGCTGCTAGGGAGAGGGTATCCCAGCTCCAGTCCTGACCCAGGCTCGTCCATTGTTAGCTCACTCTTCAGTTTTTGCTGGAGTTATTCCACGCAGCTCTTCACAGGACAAAGCCTGGGTTTCATGCCATAAAATCCCCACCCCACCACTTCCCTCAAACCATTTCTGGCTGTGGAGCCAGGCAAGAAAAACAAATCTGAGAAAAATAATGATGTCGTAGGCCACCACGTGGCTCTGAAGAGATCCATGGATGCCGGCTGCTCTGAAGAGAGACATCCCAAAGCAGGGTGACCAGGAACCCGTCTATGTGACCTGCCCCAGGGATTAGTCTCTGTCCCTCTGACTTTAGCCATGATGACACCACCAGTGTCACCCTGGGCTGGGTGGAAGTCCCTTGGTCAACATTTCTGAGGCCCAGCTATCGAGACAGGACTTTCTGTACTGCCCAGAGCGAAAATAACATCCTAGGTGCAAATCTGTCCTCTTTTCCTTCCCACAGCCTGTGTAAATGCTTTGGGTGCCACGTGCTGTGCCAAGGACACATAGTTTCTCTTCCCAAGGATGTCCCCCTCCTTCAAAAGCTCCTGCTGGGATGCAGCAAGGTGCCCTTTCCACTCCTGTCCAGTTGCCCACAAGGGGAGGAAATTTCCAGATGAGATGTCAAGTAGAATATGGAGTAGACCTGTCTAGAAAATTTGTACTAAAACCCATTTCTGCACAGAAGGCTAATTTATTTATTTATTTATTTATTTATTTTCCGAATCAACTTAAATCGTAGGTTAAAAATTATTCAGAGCAGCTGCTGCTTAATAACTTCTGGAACATCCTTTCTGGCTTCCTAGATCAGACATTTGTATAAAATTTCAGACTGTTTTTATTACAAGAGGAAGATGAGGCACTTTGATCTACAGAAGCAAGGTAAGATTTTTTTTCTTTCAGTCATTCCTAAGCAGTAGAGCGGTCCTTAATGATTTCATTTTAATGAAATTATCTGCGTTTTTCAACCTCAGCAGTTAACCATGGCTTTAAAGAAAAGAGAAGTCACTTTCTGGTGTGACAGAAGTGGAGAACCTACTCTGCAGCGTTGGTGTCTTCATGCTGCAGATCATTAGCCTTGAGTTTGTGCAGAAATGGAAGACAAACACCGCAGACCCCAGTGCTGGCCATGTTTTGGGTGCCAGACTGCTCATTCCTACCCTTTCACGGGGATGTTTGCAGCCCCCGTGTCATGATGAAGGACTTTGTAGTTCAAAATTATTGTATTTGGCCAGTTTGGTGGCAGTGTGGTCATCCCTGCCCTGTGCACTGAAACTCTCTTTGTAAGTCCATGAGGCTGCTGGTCAACTTAAAAACCTGTTTTTTTCCCTTGCCAGGGAAGATGTCTGGGGCCGAAGCACACCCCTGCGAGGAGGCTGAAGGAGGAGGTGGTCCCTTCAGCCTGGAGAAGCAGAAGCTGGAGGGGGCTCACCAAGAAGCATTCCTCCACCATGGCAGGAAGGGCCAGGTCATTTTCCAAGGTGCTCCAAGAAAGGACCAGTGACACTGTGCAGAAGCTGCTTTTCCTGGGGGAGATGTGCAGCCCTGGGATGGCAGCTTCTTTCAAGGATATTCAAAACTCAGCTGGGCAAGGACTGGAGCAGCCCAAGCTGGCTTTGCAGTGAGCCCCACTTTGAATATGACTCAGGACCTCTCAAAGTCCCTTCCAACCAAAATCCTTGGTTTCCCCCTGATGAAGGGCAGTGACACATACACCCACACGATTGCTTGCGTCCTACAGAGCCTTTAACAGGGGAGATGGCCCTTGATGATGGTGGGTCTTGCATGGGCTTTGGCAGCCTTGGAAATGGTAGGAGGAGGTGGTGCAGACTGCTTTCTCTGCAGCAGGGCACGGCGTGTGCAGGACATTCCTGCACGGATGACTTGGTTAGCAATTTCCATTATAAAATAGGGGTGGTGTGTGCTGTCCTCCAGCTGCACGGCAGGAGGTGGGGTTTGCACTCTGGAGAACGAGCGACCTGTTGTCCTCCTTGATTTCATGTCATGGCCAAGACATCAAAATCCAACTCAGGGCCAAGAGCTGTTTCTGCTCCACTTTGGACTCGCCAGCCAACATCACCAGGTCCCTCTGTGGTGCCTGGGGCCACCAGGACGTGGAGCAGGAGCTCAGCCAACTGCCCAGGAGGCGGAATAAGTTGTGTCCTTAAACCAAGGCTGAGGGGAGGTGCTCTCCTCCCTGCCCCGAACTTCTGAGCCGAGTGTCAGAGCCAGGTCAGGCCATCCGGGTGGTGGGACAGACCGGTTCCCCTGACACGGGGACAGAGGGCTGGATCAGCAATGCTGTGCTTCCTGGAGCAGCTCAGCTTCCCCTCTGCACATGTCAACAGGACTGCAAAACTTTAGCCTGACGCTCCTGCATATTTCCAACAGGGAGGGGATTTCACAAGAAGAGACCTGGCAAAAGGGTCTTTAGAAGACACGCATGGATCAGCACCAAGTGTGCAGGTATGGCTCAGATGGTTGAACATCCCTTTGGGTGCCAAGGAAGCTCCTTGCCTCATTTCAAGCGATAATACCTGGAAACTGTGCATGTGCCAGACCATAAATTGACTTTAAGTGTCAATTTAAACCCATTTTTCCCTCTTTAGTCTAAAGGTGCACATGCAAACACCTTGAAATAGTTTGAAAACTAGTAGTGAGATGTCATCACTGCAAATCCCAATGCTCAGGCTGCTCTGACCCTCCCCACGGGAGGGTAACCATGCCAGTATCAAACAGTAGCTTTGGGCTTAAGCTGAGAGGAAACTCTAATAGGACTCCCTACGGCATGCTGTGGGAAGAAATAAAACCCTGTTCCAAAGCCCCTCACTGAAACGATGCTCTGGAGGGAAGGGACAGGGCCCCAGTGGTGCCAGAAGCACCTGCACCTCCTGCAGAGCCCACACTGATGTAGCCATGGTGCTCCCTGACATGGTTTGGCCGTGCAGCCAGGCGTAAACTGGTGGAGAAAACAGCGTTTGTCGTGGCGTGGGTCACAGGCCGCGCAGTGCTCACAGCCCTCCTCCACTCCCAGTCGCACCCCGTGTTCCCCATCTGTCCCAGGGGACCATGGCGTGATCCCCTCCCTCTGCCTGTTCCCCTCGCCAGAGGCTGCTTTAACGTGTCGGGTCACAGCAGGATATGTTGCTAAATCTTTACATAAGCTGGCCTGCGAGGTTTCCTCCCCCACCAGCTGTGTGGGGGATTTCACAACGACCTGGAATTGAGGGCATCCTCGTGCCATTCACACACTCGTTCCCTTTCTAAATTTGGCCCTGTCATCACTGCACCCTCCACGGTGGCACCAGGTTCTCCCCTCCTGGCAGATGTTCTGAGCTGATCCACACTGTGGTGGGCATGGGAAGGTGAGGAACACAGGTACCATCCTGGTTGAGATGTCTGTCTACCTACCCTTCTCCAGCTGGGTCCCCAGCTGCAGGAGAACATTCACAGCTGTTTGGTTGTAGTCACCTCCCTGAACTATGGCTTGACTTATGGTGGGCATGGGCTTGAGTCCTCTCCTTGACTTTCCACACAGTGCTTTCATATGCTCCTGGGCCTGGCAGCATCACCTCTGGAGATGATGCCCTGTACCCCTCCCTCCAACCACTCCTGGAAGCAGCAGATGCACCTGGTGGGACCTGACCTGACTGCATTTACAGGACACCACCCAGGTAACATTCATGCACCCCATGGGGCATGAAACACATGTAGATTATCTTTGGGTTTCTTCATGGCAGTGTAGGCTCTTCTCCCACGTTTGAGTGTGGTTATTCCAATCCCAGCCACCCTCAAATATTGACCCCGTTGACAGCCAGCTCGCTCTAGACCTGCCAGCCATGGCGTGGCATGAAGAGGGGGATTCTTCAACACATTAAACATCTAGAGGCACTGGTCAGGTCCTCGGGTAGTCCTCAAGACCTAGAGGAGAGCAGGTAGATGAACCTAGGGGGAATGTCTCTACCACAAGTTTCTCAGGTCTTCTGGGCATGGTCAAACAGGATTCACTGTCACTTGGCAGCCTGTAGAAGGAACACAACTTGCTGGGGGGCTGGCATGTCCCCGCAGGCAGCCACAAGATCCCAGTCCTGAGTGCATATGGCTGCATGTAGTGGGCAGCAGCATGACGCTGTCGTGTAGACAAACCTCCTGCGGTTACCTCAGCAGCATTGCCCACTCTCAAGGGAAGCCTCTTGCAGCAGCCCCAGGGAGCTGGTCCCCGAGAACAGTCTGCAACACCAGCAAACGTAAGTGCCAAGAGCACAAGGAGTTCCTCCTTGCACCCATCCTCTCCCACATGTCCTCTCCTGCCGATGTGGCAACCTGCCATTGCAGTGCACCAGCACCAGGGAGGTCCTTGGGAGACGGCTGTGCCCAGGGGTCCTGAGCCGGGATCTTCACGCACTCTCCTGGGACTCATCTGCAAAGGAGGCCGTTATCCCAGACTCATGAAAACAGGGTCACAGGCTTTGCCCTTGGGCTGCTGGGTGAGGGCTGCAGCAAGGAGGGGCTTTGCCAACAGGTCCCATGTGGTAAGGCTTCTCCTTCGTGGAGGTGGGTGAAGAGGCCAAGTACAGGTTGAGCTCACTCTGGATTGGACATTGCCCTCACAGAGAGTATTGGGTAGAGGTGGGAGGAGATCAGCAGCTTCTCGACCAATTTTTTAGAGATTCCTCAAGGACATAAGGAGATGAAAACTGGCTGGAGTGGCCAACTTGATGGCTTTCTCCTGAAGAGGAAGCAGAGCTCCTTTCTTCTCCATCACCATCCTCCACTCCCAGGGCACCTCCCTGGTACCTGCCCTTCCCTGGCAGCTGTGTGGCCACTCCTGGTGCTTTTTAACTGAGTGGTCTGCTGACCAAGGCATATCCCGTTTTAGCTGCTGACAAGCCTGCACAGCCCTCTTAGCTGCACGCAGTTCAGAATTGCAATGTTGTTGGTCATCAGAGGTGGGACCCGGGGATGTGACTCTTTGGCAGGGGATGTTCGAGCATAGGGAAGGACCAAAGGGATCCTCAGCCTTGATAGCACAGTCTGGACCTGCTGTCAGGCATCTGCAGGTTCATGCAGAGGGTGGTCTCCAGCCCACAGATGTTCTGCCCTGCTTGACATCCCTTTATGTGGGTTACGTGTGCCATTTGCCACAAACAGGGGCAGCAAAAGCAGAGAATCAGGAACGTGAGCCTATGGAGGTCCACCTGACAAGGGCAAGGGCTTAGCCTGCTTTCCAGCCTCAAGATGGTCAGGGGTGGAGCACAGGACAGGCAAGGAAGGGCTGGGAGAGCTGGGCTGGATCAGGTTGAGGAAGGGAAAGTTTGGAGGGCTCTTACAGCTCTCTGCAGCTCATTAACTGGAGGATGCAGAGAATATGGAGCCCTATCTTCTGAGGTCCATGGGGAAAGGAAGATTGGCAACCAGAACAAGCCGGGGCATGGGAAATTCCTCTTAGATACTTGCAAAAAAAAACAAACAAAAACAAACACAACAAACCAGAACAAACCAAAAAAAATCCAAAAAAATACCTGACCATGAGAGTAGTGAAATACTGGGAGAAAGGCCAGATGGGATCTCTATCAAACCTCAGCTAGACAAGGTCTGGAGCAACTGGGCCCCGACCCGGTTCAGCAAAACTGGCCCTTGCTTTGGGCAGAGGGTCAGTCCCTTCCTATCTCAGTTGTTCCATGTTTCTGTCAGGGCACACCTTAATGGTGCCTTAACATTGTTCCCAGGTACTTTTATCTCCATTGCGCAAGGCTTTCATCTTGCTGTATGTAGCCTCACAGCTGCCCTGTCTGAGCCATCCTTCCTTCTCTTGGAGAAATCAGGGAATTCCTTAACCTTCCTCACCTGAGCACCTCCACAACAGGAGAGCTCTGGGGCTTGATGAAGTCTATCTGCTCTGCCAAGGACCAGCCCATGATCTGCCCAGCACCGTTGCCTTCTCATCCTTCCACAGCATCACCTCAAAAACATCTCCGTGCCACACGTGTGCGAGGAGTGGAAGGATGGTTTTGCTCAAGAACCACAGCTCCACATGTCTCAGCAGGCTTCTGTGTGACTTTCCTGAACTTGGCAGCTCCATGATCCCTCTCAGCTGGATGCTGGTTACCCTGTTGGATCTGAGCTCTCCATCTGCCCTGTTCCTGTGGTTCTTTCTGGTCCCACGGAAGAAAGAAAACCTTTCATGAGCAGTTGAGTGAAACTAAGGCTTTGCAAATCTGAAGAGCAGGTTCTGAAGGCAAGATTTCTCCAGGCTCTGGGAAGTCTCAGCTGTGCTGGGGCGAGACTGGGTCACTACTTAGAAAAAGGCATTATCCTGGGAAACACAAAACGATTCCCAGCACCCTTACCTCTGTCCTCCCTGGTGACTGCCTGCCTTGAGGAAGAAGGAACCCTAGGTGCTAAAAGAACCCCACTGCAGGACTCCCTGTCACCAGTTTTGGGGACCAACTATTCTCCCCCAGCAGCTTTCGCAGGGATCCGTAGACACTTTGAGCTCAGCAGCGCCTGACAAGTTTGAACAGCAAACCCTGCACCGCTCTGGGAGCAGCGTTGGGCCAGCGAGCCCTTTGATTGCGATCGGCGAGTTGGCAGGAATCCCAGGAACTCGTACAAAAATGCTTTGAAGAGCCCAGATGCACAAGGCGTGTCCCCGTGTGGGGTGTGGAGCGGTGATTCACGGCATCGCCATGCCATGCTCGCTGCGCGCACATGCAGCCGTCGGGCCGCAGCGAAGGCCCCTCACCTCCCTCAAACCACCGCTTACCTACTTCATTTTATTTTTAATTTTTTTTTACCCCACCCCCCCACAATCTCGTGCCCATCGCACCCCGGATTCGGCACAGGTTTTGTTGCCCTCCCAGCCCCACTCCCTCCCCACCGCTGCCTGCCGGCCCCAGACAGGGAGACAGACAGGGAATGTGCTCGGGGCGCTGGCAGAGGCGAGCACGGGCGCTGTGCTGGGCTGTGCTGGGGATGACACTTGCTGTGCCCTGCTCAGTAAAGCATCCTCAGCCCTTGATTCAGAGCAGAAACAGCACTTTGCATGGAGGGAGGCCCAACAAATTCCTTTATTTAAGCTCTTCAAGAGACAGGTTTGGAGTCTTGCAGAAACCCGGGAGATTCCCTCCCTTGGGCCATTCCGTGCAAACTCGCCCGAAGAAACTATTGTTTCTTGAAAGCTTCTATAATCTCCCTGTCCCCAGCCCCGCAGCCCAGCTCAGCATTTTGGGCGAGTTATGAAAGAGGGCAGATGCCAAAGCGCAGCAGTTGTGTGATCCGCCAGCAAATGACGGGCTGTGATAAACACTTGGCTCTCCCGTGCGGGGACAGGGTGAGGGCTGTCCCTCGCCGTGGGGGAAATGACATTACAGGTTTGCAAGAGCTGGCCACTTTGTTGTGCAGAAGCCACCTGACGCTGACAGCCTGTCATTGATTTGCGAAAACATCGCTTGGCATCGATAACAAGCTTTCAGGAGAAACAAGTAGGACGGAGGAAAACACCACCCAGGTGTTCCCTACCCAGACTGGAAGCACACAGAGTCAGCCCCGCTCTGTCAAATGCACAGGAGCATCAGAAAATCCTCCTCTGTCTCGCTGGGCATCTGCCATCCTGTCCCCCACCCTGCCTGGTCTTGCTCGGGCATGGTCTCAATGTCCAGGCTGGTTGGGTGATGGAGCAGAGAGAAGCCAGCGCGTCCCTTAGGAGAGGAGACTAGAGGTAATTACTCTCTGGTTGCTCTAGTCCCATGTCTCATTAACAAAATTTGGGTCTCTGCTGTTGGGTTTTACTGGAGGAGCATCCTGGAACATCGAAAGAGGAAAGTGCACAACACTCATCTTCCCCAGGAAGATGTTCTGTGCTTTCTGATACTGTTCTTGTTCCTCTGAAATATGAAATGTGGCACCTGCATGTCCAGAAGCCACCAGAGAAAGAAAAAAACCTGATGAAAGGGGATGAAATAAAACGATTTCACACTGCTTTCAAGAAGGGAACTAGCATCTCTGAGCTGAAAGCATCAAGCCTGGGGGCAGCCGGACCCTGGGCACTGATGATTCCCACCAAGAGAAGTCCCACGAGTCCTCTCCTCTGAAGTGTCCTCTGCCAGGCAGCGTGGAGGAGTCTGCTCCTCCTGGCCTTTCTCTGGGATGATGCAGGCACCCAGGACCTGTCCTGGGGGGTCCAGGAAGCCTCTGCCCTGGACACCCTTCCCTCAGCCTCCCTCCTGATGGGATTTGTGCCTCTTCTCCCATATCAGCCTCTTGTGGCTTGGCAGGAGCTTTGTCAGCACTTGCTATGACCTGAAACTGGTCACACCAGCACCGAGGTGTTCAGTTCTCTGCAGACGAGTTGCTGCAGTGTGGCTTGGCAGAGCGAAAATTCTCTGCCCAAATTCATAACCTGGCGTGTCATTTCTTGTACAGACATTTTTATCTTCTGTTCTGCTTGCTAAAAAGTCCGACTCTTCTTGGTCCTACCCCAAGTTACTCTCAAAGGTCACCCCAACTCTTTGCCCGGTGGCTGCTCTCATTTCTCCATAGGGCTGTCCCTGCAAAAAGCGGGACCTGCTTTGGGAAGAGGTGTCACCCCCATGAACACATCAGTGCATTGCAGTAAGCAGGATGCTCCATGATCCTCTCTTTAGGGTTTCTGCAGGTGACCCTGGCCTCTACAGAGTGGGTTTGCAACCCATGTGGGCAGAAGAAGCGGTTTTTGCCAGTGGAGAGGTTTTCCAACAGAACACCTTAACCTGGTATCACCCTGGGAGGACAGAGGCAGGACCCCAAGGCAGGGACACCATTTAGATCCAATTGAGACTAAGGGAAATAAAAAAAAAGAGGAGCAGACTGTGAGGGAGACCCTCCAGCCCTCTGGTTGACCAAGAGCCTCGTTTCCTACCCAGAGCCTCACCTCTGGAGGACAGAGGCAGGACACCCAGGCAAGGACACCATTTAGATCCGACTGAGACAAAGGGAAATAATAAAACACAAGAAGAGTAGACTCTATGGGAGACCCTTTGCCCAAGAACTCCATTTCCTACCCAGAGCTCCACCTGAGTGGTGAGGGAGATGGTAATGTCCATCCCCAACCCTTATGTCTTCCAGTCCTGCCCATTCCCTTGTCCCGTTGGGAACCTGGCGTGTCCCCCTCCACCCCTCAGTATCAGGGGAGGCAGGTTTGGGGCGAGGGCTGCGGGGAGCTGCGTGCCCCGCAGCGGGGGCTGTGAGCAGCGGCGGCGGGAGCGTGGGTGTGTGCAGGCAGGGCGGTATATCCAGTCTGGCAGAGGGTGTGCCTGCTCACACGCCGGGAAGCCGAGCCGGCAGCAGGAGCCCTCAGACACCCTCGGCTGTGGGACGTATGGCAAGGAGGGGTTCTGGAGATTAGCCCCAGCACCAGACGCGGTTCGCTTGTCGCCTTTGCGTGGTGTGCGGCCAGGTGAAGTGCAGCCCCCCGCTTCCCCCCCCGGCCCCACGGTCTGCTGGCAGCCATGCTCCACTCTCCACTGAAAACAGCGCTGGCGTACGAATGTTTCCAAGACCAGGCCAACTCCACGCTGGCTCTGCCCTCGGACCACAAGCTGAAAACGAAGGGCACGGGAAAACAGCGGGTCCAGGAGCAAGTGATGATGACGGTGAAGCGGCAGAAGCAAAAGTCGTCCGTGTCGTCGAGCGTGGGCCACTCCAACCGAGGTAAAATCCCACCGCGCTCTGGACAGCCAGGGTGTCCCCTCTGGGGACAGAGCAGATGCTATGGGGTGTTTTGTGGGTTCTGTTCTTGGGGGACAGACTGGTTTACGTCCCTAGTGAGTTACCCCAGGCAGGGGATGCCGAGGTCTCTTGTGCTGGATGGAAGTGTTAGGACAAGGCGTGGAGCTGGACCCATCGACTCCCTCCCCATGGAGCTGCTGCGATGCTCCGCATCCCTGAGGCACCTGGACATTTTGGTGTGGTGTCACTAACCCTTTATTCTCTAGCTCTAAAGCTGGAGTTGCTGCCTGACGTTTGCAAATCTTTCCTCTACAAGTGCCCCCATGGTTGGAATCCTCCACCAGACCCGTCCCTTCCTGCAGGTGGTCACTAACAGCGATGCTTTTCCACCATGCTCTGGGGTGAGAGCTGGCTGTGGGATGGGGCTCGGCTGTCTCCTGGGTGTTGCTGCCAGTGGAGGCAGCTCTGCTTACACAAACCTGAGCTTCGGATTCGTCTTTGAAGCTCCCAACGTGTCTCCTGAGAAGTGTGGGAGCCTCCAGGACACGTCAGTGCGAGTGGCAGGAAGCAGATGAGTTAGGAGGAGAGATGGGCTTTTCTTTCCTCAGTGGCTTGTGGTGGTTCAGTGGGGATGCTTTGCAGCCCCCTCTGTTTTGCAGATGGGCAGAAAGGGGTGTAGGGGTCTGGGTGGCCCGTCCACCTCGCTACACTGAGTCTGTGCCATGGAAAGCAAGAAATCAGCTGAGTCCTGGAGTCAGGTTTCCTACTGGAATGCCTTCATATTTGGGTCAAGGCTTGGCAAATGTTTTTCTTTGCCATCCTTGCATCTGGAGAAAGCTGATTTGGGGATAAAACCCGGATTTCCCCAGCTGGGAGCTGCGAGCCCAAGAGGGCTGCGACAGCCTCGGCACAAAACCTCCCATCTCCTGGAGGTGCCTTCACCAGCAGCTGCTGGAAGCTCGCTGACCCGGCTGAGTTCATTGGGAAGGAGAAAGCCCAAGGCTCTGGGAGAGAGGGGGGTTCCAGGGCTGGGACTGGACTGTTCAGCCCCCTCCAGAGTGAACTGCCTGTAGAGGGGCATGTGCTGGAAACCTGGGTGAGCTGGGCCAGTCTCTGCCACCTCTTTCAAGGGACTGTAACTTATCTGGCAGCTTTTCCAAGCGGAATTGTAAGGCTGAACCCAGCGCCAGTGAGGTGTCACGGTCCAGACACACATTTTTGGGCTGGTTTATCAAGAAAAGCTGGGTGGCGGTGGGTGCCAGGGGAAGGAGCAGAGGTGGGGCTCCCACAGGAGCCACCCTGGCGGTTCACATTGCAGTTGTTGCAGTGGAGGGAAACGAGCAGCTTCCTGGTGGATGGATCTGTGCAGTGACCTGGGATGGGCACCACCAGGAGCAAATCCCTGCTTTCTCCCGTTGTTCTGCTTGTTTGTGGACAGAGACTGCAAGGGGTGGGTTGGGGGTGGAAGGTGGAGAGTTTCATTCTGCCACCAAAATAGAAGGCGACAGGAGATGCAAATGTCCTTCTCCTTCAGGAGGGTTTATTACTTAAGGTGTTGTGATGCCGGACCTGACAAAATAAAATACAAACCAGGACAAGAGGCTCTGGAAGGGACTGGGGCACTGCCAGCCCCCCTTTCTTTCAAGGGGAAGTGGGCAGGGATGTCTCCTACTGCTGCCCACAGGCAGGAGGGAAGGGGGATTATTCCACTTGGAGAGGAGCCCAGGTGAAACCTCTGGGAAAGGGGAAAAAATAAGCAAATTCCCAAGCTGCCCGTCTCTGCTCAACAGGCTGAAGCTAAACCCCTCCTCCAGACAATTTGGGGAATGTCTGGGAATGGGAATTGCATGGAGATGTGCAGCTCCAGTTTCTGTGTCCCAGGGAAGCTCAGTCACATCCAGCTCCCAGGAGCTGCCCCCAAACACAGGGCTGAGGCCACCCCATTCCCACCATGCATAGGCTGGCCAGCATGAAGGTCCTGGTGGCTGATTCACCCCAGCAGCTGCTCTCTCAGTCCAGTTCTGGAGGGAATCCCAGAAGGGCAAGAAGCTGCCATTTAGTCTTGGGCTTTACTTGTGAACTGGAGCCCGAGAGGGTCAGGCTGAACGTCCAAGGGGGAGCATTGTATTGATTTTTACTGCTGTTGACCCAAAGATTAGCTGAGCAGACCTAATGAGAAGCATTAATGTTTCCTACAACAGGCTGTCAGGCATGGATGTCTGTCTCTTCCAGTGCTCCTCCAACATCAGCTGCCTGCACCCCCCAGTGATTTCTGAGAGATGCTCCTCAAAGGCAGCACAAGATGGGAAATTCACAAAGCCTCTTGATAAATCATCGAGTGCTTTGTTTCCTCTACACCCAGATGGTTTCCTGCCTGTGTCTGGTGGAGTGTTGATCCAGGTCCAGCTTCTGTTGCTGTGGTTTGAGTAGGATCAGCTCCTGCTGGTGCAGAGCTTCCCCAGCTCCAGGAAGGCATGTGTCTGTGAATCTAAGATGGGGAACATAGACATGGACCCCTCTTGTGTGTAGTAGGGATGGGGGCTGTTGTGTCCCATAACTGGAGTTTCTTTAGAAGATCAGAAGATGTTCCCTCAACATCCTACTAATTGATGGATACATGAAATTAGTTGGTTACTTGGAGCCCAGCAGATAGAGGTGTTGTGGACACTGTCTGAAGGTCTGGTGTCACCCAATTTGTGTGCAAGCCACAGAGGGGCCAAGGTGATCCATCTGGGCTGAAACCGGTGTGCAATGGGGTAGGGCAGTGAACAGAAACCAGTGGAAAGCAGCATAACCCTGCACCCACAGTGGGAACAGCAGCCTCAGGCGTTTCCAAGGATGGCTGCAGGGTTTGGGGTCTGTGGGGTCTGCCCTAGGGCACATCTGCCTTTCTCTCCATGGGAGACTGCGTGGCTCCCTCTGAATTTGTGAGTAATGCCAATTTCCGGAGAAAATGAATTTCAGTTGCATGGCAGGGGAAAAGGCTGGGCCAAACTGAACCAGCCCCTCGTAGCCAACAGCATTTGGCTGCAAAGTCCTCTGGCTAAAGAAAAGTTTTGCCAGTGACTCATCACTGGTTAGCAGGGTACAGCAGGCAGATCTGAGCAAACCCAACTGAGGAGTGTCGTATCCAACCATGTCATGGCTGAGAGGGGATTTAGAGCTTTGCTATCTTGCTGTGGCTGAGAGGGGAGAAATCCCACTGAGCTCTACTGGGATCCCACCTGTCTCTAATGGGGTCATTACTCTGATGTGAAGGGAAGAGAAGATTTGGGGTTAGTAAGTCTTTTGAAAACTTCTATAACCTTCCTTCCTGCGAGAGATAATTCAGTGGAAGCCACCTTAGACAGAAAAAATACCCTAACCCTTTAGCTCCTGGGCCAGAGGCAGAAATGGAGTTTGGTCCTTCTTGCAAGAATCTGAACTTCAGGGATTTTGCTAACATTTCTCTTCTAGGAGAAATCCAGGCTTTGTCTTGTGCCTCCCACAGCCCCCTTTCCCTTACTGTGTTTTTCCTATGTTTAAACCATCCTTATTGTTTTAAAGCTGTGCATAGTTTATTATTTAACTTGTCTTTCCTGCACTACCAGTGACTGGTTCTTGTCTTACCTTTCCCTGCCACAGATTAATATTTATTAACATGCATCCCTTTCCACAGTGCTCCCTGTTAGCTTCGTGTCCGGCTGAAGTCTTTCACTGTTGTGCTTGAAAAAATGGCACTTATAACACAATTCTTCTCCTTGCCATCCACCTCTTAGCTTCCAGGGGTGTTAAGTTGATTTTGAAGAAAGTAAATAGCTCCTCAAGCAGGCATATGGTTTAGACAGAAATCTCAGTTTGCCTTAGGATGATTGATTATGGCTACAGAGAGGAGAATGAGGGCAAGGCGAGGATGTAGCGGGGCTCACAGTGGTTAAGTGCAAGATCTTGCAATCCTTAGCTCTTGTAGTTAGGTTTTACCCTCCTAAACTGTCCCACTGAAATGAAATCAGATTTTAGATTGACCAAGTTTTGATGGAAATGCCTTGAGGAAATGACGATTTGGGGTTGGGAGAGAAGGGTCCCTACCAGTGCCTGAGAAGCCCTCAGGGATATTCTCTGCCCACAGCCATAGTCACCGGGAGATTCTGCTTCATCTGAGTGATTCTCACTCAAGTTTCTTCTGCCTTTGTCCCATCTGTTATCTGCTGCTAATACAGTGGGTTTAATTGGCTTTGTGTTTGTCCAAGTGCAAAGGGGCACTTCAGAGACATAAACAACGGCTTGGATGACAACAACTGGGACATGGACATAGCTAGAAAAAAAGCACCAGGGAAGCACCTTCCCCAAAGAGCATTTTCACCTCCTGCCAAAAAGTTTGGGGCTTTTTTCAGGAGACAGTCTGTTTTTATCCCAGATTGTTGGTTCTTATGACAAGTTTGCATGATCTTTACCCTTGAGGTGGTGGAAAAGAGGAATACCCTTCCTCTCCCCAAGGGTTGGCAATATACCTCTGAGCTGGCTGTCAAGATGAGGCAGGCAGAGAAGTGTCTAAACTTGTAGGACTGAAAAAAAAATATGACATTTTCTTCAGCCACCTCCATCAGAAAATCCCCAGGTTCTTCCCGGCCTTCTGACTGAGCTCCCCGAGCAATAAATCACAGCTGTGTGGTGGCAGGAGCAGCACCTCCTACAGTCAGCAAGGCGGCTTCAAAATGCCTTGAACATTTGGGGTTATATATAATTATATATTTATAAATTCTTATATACAAGTTCTCGGAGGTGAAGGCAGCTCTTCAACAACTGGAGAATGCAAACTTGCATGAACTGCTTGGACTCTTGAATTTGGCGACGTAGCAGTGAATTTACACAAGAATATTAGAGATGGTCCTAAACTAGCTTATTTTTGGTGTCTTCTTTCTCAACCTTGAAGTCCTTAGTGCAGTGCACGGCAAGAAGGGGTCCTGAAGGGAAAAGCATGGTCCTCAGGGAGGAGTGCTCAGATTAACCCGTGAGTCATGCCCAAAAACCCTTTCTTCCATCTGCTCACTCACAGGTGTCAGGAAAACACTCTCGGGTGCCCCCGCCTCCAGGTACATGGTATTTGCACAGAGCAAGAGGGTGATTGCAAGAAGGAATTCACAGGAAACTGTTATCATGGGACTGTCTTATCTTTGTGCTCAGAACTATTGATATCAGTTAACTCTGTCCACCTAGCCCAACCTTCATGATTTCAAGCTCCTCCTTGCTTCTGCCAGAGCCCAACACCAGTGTTCTGATCTGGAGTTCCTGGGAAATTCCAGGGGTGGGGATGGAAGCACAAGGTGAAAGATGCAGCTGAATTGTATCACCCGTTACTGGTTAATGGCCATTTCCTTGCCTTATCAGCAAGCTCTGTGGAACTTTATAATAAATATGGAGCAACCAGGGCTGGAGAGATATTAATAGGGAGCAATGCCCACCAAGTTGATAGGCTTTATTTATAGCAAATGAGATCCTGTGGTTGTCTGCCCAAATGTATGTCTGTGAAACTACCCTGCTGCTGCTTATTCTGCATTCAGTGATATTCTTCCAATGCTGCCATCCGTGCTGCAGTCTCGCTCCTCTCTTGTTGACAACAGAAAGCAAATCTCATTATTTATACAGCATCTACGGGAATCATCTTCCTGAGAAAATGCAAGAATTTTTAGCCACGAACCAAATCACCATAACAGGTTCTGGCTGCCGCAGGCAAGGCAATGAACTAGACTTAGTCCAAGGATCAGTGGCTGTAGAAGACCTGAGTGGCTTCAGGGCCTTTGTGGTCGAGCTTATCCAGTTTATCTAAGAGATGAGTCTTATCAAACAATCAGAGAGATTAGGATATTTCTGACATTACCCACCAGTTTAGGTGCATAACTTGAGACAGGTAAATCCTGATTTTGTACTTCGTTAGACATTCAGAGCTTCCCCTGGAAGTTAATTGGGGTGTAGGGTTTGCACTTCCTCATAACGGGACTTGGGATGCCACACTTATTGAGCATTTTTGAAAATGAAACTTAAATGACCTTAAACACATTGGGACCATCTGAAGGGCATGAAGGGAATTCCAGCACGGAAAGAGAGTGACTTGCTTCATTTTCCCTTGTAGTGATGAATGTAGCATTGAGTAAAATACTTCTAGGAGGGATCCAAAGATTGCACTGCCAAGGTGCAATGAAAGTGCAATGAAAGGTGATGGTGAAAGGCAGCTGGAAGGGCTTTCTGTAAGGCTGGGATAGGTAACTCCAAACACTCTGTGGACTGGGAAAGAGTAGAAATGGCAGATGGGTTCCTCCCCATTCAAGATATTTGCCTCTTTACAAAAGACCTCTGAGATCTAGTCTCACATCTCCCCAGCACCCCAAAAACAATGATGGAGCTTAACACATTTTCGGGGAAAGAAAGACATATACACAGAGTCATCCTCTAGAGACTGGAGATTGAAGTGCTATTAGGTTTTTAGTGTTTGACTATTTCAGAGCCCCAGGTATTGAATAGTTTTGATCATCATTTACCCATCATGCTTATTATTTACTATTTATTGAATTTAGCAAACCCTGCTCAGGCTGCTTGTGTTGATGCAATTGTTAGTATTCAGACCAGAAAAGCCAGATTGGCAAAAGCATTGAGGGTGGGTTTTGCCTTTAGAGAAGAGGCAAATTTTATTTACCTCCAAGTCAGTGTAAGGGAAGTATGTTCCAGGTTCAGACCTTCCATGACGTGTAGTACAAAATATCATCCTGTTCCCCTCATAAAGCAAAGACTTAAGAGATTTGCTCTGTCTCTGACCCTGTCTGCTCTCGTCTGTGGTAGGTTTTATGGCACTTGGTGTTTTGTGCTGAAAGACTTAGGCTGTTGCTTGTGGTCTGAGGGTTGGATTTTCCAAGACCTCTTCTGAAATGAGCATCTTCTACGAGTTTCCTGCAATGGCCCAACTTTCTGCCCATCTTTCCTATGTTCCTCTTAACATTTGTACTTCTGCTGTTCTTCAGTGACTAAACTCACTGGAAAACAGAGTGCTGTGCTCTGAAGGGGTGGTGCTCTGACTGCTTTCTCCTGCTGACCATGTTTTTTCTGTTTACAGGTTCCATGTATGATGGTTTAGCTGATGGTTATGGCTACGGGACATCCCGGGGCAGCTATTATGCCAAAACCCAAACGGGAAACAGCAGCTGGGGGTATCCGGTAAGATGCTCTTTTATCTGGGAACTGTGGCATACTCTTGGGGTCTCCTGTGCAGAAGCACTCTCCAGGAGGAGCAGTCATGTCAGAGTCAGGTCAGAGTCCTTGCTCGAGAATTTGCACAGGGCTATGGTTATTTTAGAAGTGGTTCAATGTGATGGAAGAGGACGAGTGAGGGCCCTGTATCTATGTAGTGTGCGCTCCGGGGTTTTAGTGTAGACAAGACTAAGTTTGGTTTTGTGGATTAATTCCACACAGCACAAGAGGCTGAAGCTGTCTGAAGGATCTGTCATTGGGTCAGGCTTCTACAACTCATACCAAGTTTGGAGCCCATCCATTGACCACCTGGAACCTACCAAAACTCCCTCATGAACTACATTAATGTGGATGAGTGGTGATGCTCAGGGGATTTGCATTACATCTGTGTGGTTATTCCCAATCTCAGTGCTAGTGCAGACCCTTTTGAGATATTCTCTGTGCTTGGAAAAGATGTGGTCCACTTCTCTCATAGTGATTTCCAAAGAAGATATTACAGATGGCCAGAAAAAGCACAGGTAAAATAACTCTTGTCTTTGTGCAATCTGAGTTTATAAATCCCACAGAGGTCCTGGTCTTGTCTGTGGTGACACACTCCTGGTACACTAGGAATCAATCCAAACTACTCCATCATCTGCTGTGGGGTGGGACGACTTGTGCCCGTGTTGCCCCCTCCACCTCCCACCTGTATTCTGTTCTTTCTTGGTTTTCATCAGCTATAAAGTAGAAAGGAGCAATTCACAGATCTAGGATTTGAATATGGGGAAAAGAAAGGGCTGCTTTCAACAGCTCTGGGACTGTAAAGCAGCTCCCTGTCAACCATCAAAGGGCTGAACCAGGAAAGGTGCTTATGTTGGCTTCAAGCACACAGACAGGGTGGAAGTTTTTCCTGGTAGTTGCCAGATCCTCTGCTGGTTCGTAGCGTAAGCATTCCACAGCTTCAGAAAGATTTATCTGTTGTCTTTCATAATGGCCTTGGTGTAGCCTGCTTGCTGCAAGGCAGCGATGTCACTTGCTGGGTTTGCGTCACTGGGTTTGCTGCCAACTGCATGGTCAGTAGGAAGAACTGGGACAATGAGCATGTTGTTGAAATTTTCATTTAGAGATTGTCTGTTGACTTGTTTCAATGTTCTTTGCTGACCTGGTTAAACCACAGACAGTGGTGTTTCTTCCTGGTCTAAGACCAAAAAGGTGACTCTGATGGGTCAAAGCAGAGGCCCATTCAGTCAAGTGTCCTGTCTCCATCACTAAGACAGTGATGGGCCCTTACGGAAGGTTCTAATGACGGTAAGGAGGCAGTGATGCATCCCAGGGTGCTTTTGTGGCCATTAGAAGTGTGCAGCTAAGGGATCTCCTGTGCCAGAGGGGGAGTTTCTGAGCATCATGAGTCAAATGATGGTGATGTTTCGTTTCGACGATATATTGCTGTCCGTCTGTTGTGATTCCTGAAAGGAGTTTGTTATGCTTTGTCTAAAACTGCTCTGTTCCAGGCATTCTAGTACTTTCTAGCTGGGTTTTTTTTTTTTTGTGAAAGAGAGAAGAAGCTAAGCCCCAGTTCTGCAGTTGCCCCTCCAGCTCATACTCATGCTAGCAAGTGTTGCCAGTGTAAGGATTATTGTTTAATTTTGTTCATTCCTGATCTTCCTCCTAATCATTACAACAGCTGGACAAATGGTAGGTGGTTAGAAATGCCATTGGCTGCTGGGGATTTCATCAGCAGTGCTGGTGAACAGCTTACAAAATGATTACAAAGATCAGAGTCTCCGTTAGACCATAGAGTACCTTGGACATAGCAGTTCAGTCACTTCTGGTTCACCATGAATTTATGAAGCTCATGGAAATTCTCTGAAGGTCTTTTCTGCATTTACTGATGAGGGAATGTCTTTCTTCAGACCTAAGTGTCTTACAACCTTTCCATTGCAGAAATTTTGGGTAAAGGCCTTCAGTTCCTGGGCTACTTCAGAAAAAGGGACTAGGAGTTGTGTAAAAATTGTCTTACCTAACTGTGTCTATCAGAAAATCAAGCATTTGGTCTTAACAAGTTGTCTAGACTCCTCCCATAGCCAACAAAGAGAGAGGCAAGAGGAGGTGATTCATCTCATCTCCTCTATCTCGGAGATCTGTCAGGTCAGGATGAATCAGCCCCTCTGGATGCCTATCTCCTTCCACGGAGCTGGACTGGAGCAGTCACCTAACAGGTAGATGACTGCAGTTAGGGGGGATGAGTCCCAGGTGCCATTGGCACATTGGAACATATAACCTCAAGCCTAAATCTGCTTAACAAGCTTAACAGACATCATACTCACCAACCACACTGAGGAACCTCCTCCATTTAGCTCCTTCCAGAAAAGTACTAAGGGTTTACACATATTCACCACCAGTCTCCAGCTTTGGTTAACTTTAACTTCTGCCTATGGACCTGTTTGAAGTCTGTGAAGGTCCTAGGCATTCTAAAAAAATTTTCTCATTTGTAATTCCTGGGTTGTAAGACATGAAAACAAAGGTAAAGCAAACCTATTTTTACAACAAAATTGCTGGACCTCTTTCTGGCTGGAGCCGGTGCTGGGAAGGTTTCTGAGAAGTCACAAGGTCCTTTGAGATGCACAGGCAAATCCAGATATTTCAAGGAAATGACCCACTATAGTATTCAGGAAAAAATACCTACTCTTAATCCTTCTAGAGTTAAAAAGGTGTAACAGGAAATCCATGTCCGTGTTACTGCTCCTCAGCACCTGCAACTCAGACACTGCTCTTAGGTTATCTTGATCCCAGGCATTACCTTAGGTGGTGACTCTGACTGACAGAGTCACTTCAATCACCCACAGCTCTTAAAAACTATTATTCCTGACTTCCTCCTCTTGTCTTATTTTGTGAGGTCTTAGAAATCTCAAGGTTTTTGCATTGGAGTTCCCTTCCCTACCTTAAGATACTGGTGTTCAAACATTAAAGTAAAAGAAATGATAGATCTGGAGGAAGAGATCAGCCAACATGCCTGACTAAAATCTTCTCTTTACCCATTATTGAAGACTATTTTCTGTTTATTCTGCCTGTGGAGTGCCTTGTTTGTGGCATCGCTGTAGCTGGTGTTGCAGTGAGTACCCACTCGTTACCAGTGTAGGGTACGCTGAAACACTGAAATCAGTGGGACCCCTCCAGAAATAGGCACCCTGAGGGCAGCGGGTTTGCACTTGGCTGCATCATTTCCTTGGCTCGGGTGCCAGGGATTGTCTCAGCCTCAAGGGATGAAATCCCTGGTCCTGTTTGCAGAGTGACCAACAGTGGGTTACAGAAATGGGTGCATTCGTGGCCGCAAACCTCTCTGTGTTGGGTGATCTTTCAGTTCAGGTGCTGCTGAGCCCAGGAAACCCATAGAGACATTTGTCACCCTACTGACAATGTGAGTTATGAGCAGACACCAGTTCCCAAAGCCATCCAGCCGCAGGAGCTGGCTGTGCAGTGTCCTGAAGTAAGAGCAGAGCCTGAGGTCCCACAGGAAGTACAGTGGTGACCACAATTTGCACAGACAAACCTGAGGAATGTTTAAATAAGTGAAATTGGCACCTAGAGCAGTGCAGTCATGGCAGGAGAAGACCCAGTGGGAGCTGCACTCAATACCACCCCAAAATGGGACCTGTTTAAAACTGGGCTCACAGTCTGGTGGCTGCAACTTTGGAGATGCACTGCCAAATCCCAAAGGAATACCCAAGGAAGGCAGTATGTGCACCCAGGATCCATGCCGTCAGCAAAGACACTCCAAGGCTTAATTTCCACCTGCAGCTATGCTTCTCTTGCCTGGGTCTACTGAGTTGGCAGCTCCATCCCTCACAGAGCTGGGGAGGGTCGTAGGTCCCATGTCTGTTTTGACATCACCCGTCAAGACGATGCAGTATCAGGACAAGGAGCAGAAGCACAGCCAGCCTCCCTGTGCTGATGCTCCCACAAGAAGGAAACACAGCAGCATGATGTGGGTGAAAGTCCCAGCACACTCCACCCAACACTGCCCCGAACTGGGGGCGAACCAGCCCCTGGTGTGCTGGGTAGGGCAGGAGGCACATCTTGGACACGGGAGGGTCCTCTGCCTCCAACTGGGTGAGCAGATCTTCATCCCACAGAGCTCACCTGAGGCTTGCAGTGAGTGATGTTTGTGAGAGCAGCTCTGCTCCCAGACCAGAGAATATTTGGCATGTCTGGTGCTGCTCTGAGTTAACTGAGTTGGATCCTGGCACAGAACAGTTGGGGACCGGTGGCCACCAGTGCTCACCACTGCTTTCCTCAAGCACCACTGCTGGCGTCTCAGGCTCTGTGCTGCTGCTGCACCATTCCACCCAGCCTGGTTTTTGTAGCAATTATGTCCATTATGTGAAAAACATGCACTTTGGTGATCCCTCTGCACTGGAGACTATATGCAGATTGTTAACCAGATGTTCTCTGTGGGAGAAAGTTGCAGAGCTTTCTCTCCCCATTGTGTTCTCCACAAGATGGGAACATTCCCTGATCTCCCTGGCTGGCTTTTCCTCTGTGGACAAAAACCTGTCTTCATCAGTGGGAGCTTCATTCCATAATGATTTCAGGACAAAGTTTGTCATTTGCTGCAGTGGCGTGTTCGAGTTTAAAGGAATCCCCCAAATAGTGTGGTTTGGGTAATCTTATCAAAGAAAAAGATCTGTGGTTGTTGCACATTGTCACTCAGTCAGACCCTGTGAGGTTTTGCAAGAGGCTTTTCATTTTGGAGCAGCGAGCTGGGCATTTCATTCCCTCTCCTGAGCAAACTGAACCAACGAGACCTAAATCTCAGCTGAATGGAGATGAAAAAGTGTATGGAAAAGCAGCATCCGGCAGAGGTGGGAAAGAGCGTTTCAGAAACAGATAAACAATGCATTTGCTGGTTTTGCAATTTCCCCCCTCCTCCTTGCAATGGAGTGTGCAGCAGGCAGCAGCTAAAGCGTTTCGCAAGTGGCACGAAGAGTTTTCCCCACCCATCACTCAGGGTGGGACGCTGTCATGTTGCAGTGCCTGTGCTTTGCCCTCCAGCCTGGGAGAAACCTGCTCCTGACGTGTTTATACGGAGCCTTTTACTTCTCTCTGTCTGCTGCTCTAGAAACAAACAAATTGCAAGGGGAAAAAAAGAAAATGAGAGCCCGGTAATGAACTGATGGCGTCCTTAGATGCAGAAGTCAGAAACACCCAGTTATCCGAGGTGGAGAGGCAGCGCCGAGATTCGAGCGTGATTCCCGGGGCTGATTCTCCTTGCTCCGTGCTCCTGCTGCTCTGGGAAGTGGGAGGAGGAGAAGGACTTTCCCTGCTACACGAGAGGGTTTATGGAAGAAGCAGGAGAGGGCTTATGATCACTGACGGGGATAATGCCATTTTGACTTTGTCCCTAGCACTGGTTTTATTCCAGGTGAAATAAGAGGTTAAAGATACTTATTTTCCTGTCTTGTGCAACTGTAGAATATTCCAATCAATGCTCCTAAAATGATCCCGCGTTGCAGGCTGAGAACTGGTGACCCACAAATGCTTATTATGTTAAAGGCAGGTCTTTGCTGCTGCCAGTGAAGGAAAGCTCTTACTCCTTGGGCCTGATAAGAGCATCTGCACGCTATCAGTGCTCATCTTCTGCCTTTCCTCCCCATGCCTCCCCTCCTTCTTTTAATATGAATAAACGGCTCCCAAGGCTTGGCCTCAAACGTACAGGCTCATTTCACAGCAGGGAGGAGAAGTTGAGGCTAAAATTCAGGACGTTAGCATTGCCTGGCCACACGTGAGCATCCTCCTGAATCCTCTGGGTGCAGGAGACAACCAAGGGGTGATGGTGTCTGGCAGAAGGGAGAGACCTACCAAGCTGCCCCAACTATCTCAGACTCTGGGGAGAAGTCTTGGTGACAGCCAACCCTTCTGAAGTGGTTTCCAGGTCTTGCAGCATGCAGGGAATCACTGCTTTCTGTCTCCACCCTGCTTTGAGGGACTTCCTTGTCTTTTCCAGCACTTTTTCCCCCTCCTAAAGGGGGTAGGCATGGACTTGGCCCACCTCCCCCATGCAAACACCCACAAGTAGTGGGCCGATGCAATTCAGGGCATTA
Source organism: Thinocorus orbignyianus (assembly GCA_013400375.1). Classification (NCBI taxonomy): domain Eukaryota; kingdom Metazoa; phylum Chordata; class Aves; order Ciconiiformes; family Thinocoridae; genus Thinocorus; species Thinocorus orbignyianus. The sequence goes on from VXBW01007233.1 coordinate 268,531, forward strand.
GGAAATCTGGGCGGTTTATGAGGTTTGAAGGCAAGAAATTGATTATTTCCTTCCACTGATGCTGTTCTGCACAGGGAGCGCTCACCCTACACATGTAATGGCATCAGCAAAAGTTACAAGATTGTTGTCGGGTGGCTCTTTAAACCACAGACAATGTAATAGCATCACCTTCACCTTCAGAGATGTCATCTCTTCTCCAGACAGCAGTGCCTGGCTTCTGCCTTGCTGTGCCTCCTATCTCTCTAATCGCTGCACCCAGCGAAGAGATAATGAGGTGGGGAACCCCATTCCCTTGGCCAGGTTTGCTCCAGTGTCAGAAGTGGAGGTCTCTGCCTTAGCTTGGTGAACTGGGGACGTGGGTTTTAGTCCAGGAAAGCAGCTCTTAAGGTACTTTGCCAAGATCAAGAAGCGATCAGGTCAGCTGTGTCTGTGCGAGGGTTCGTAGGGACTATTTGGCGAGCAGGTCTGAAATCCGCTGAAGCCGGCAGGAGACTCCTCATCGATTTGGAGGCTTTGGATCAGGCTCCTGCTGCAAAGAGGAATTCTAAGATACCAATTAGGTCCGTGCCACTTGAAAGAGATTAAAATGCGCTCAGCCAAGCATCTGGTAGAATCAGCAATAAAAGTCATGCACTGACTTTGGTAATGAGCTTCACATCACACGGGAACTATTTTCCCATGAGTTTGCAAAAGGCTTCCCCGCCCTGCCAGGACCTGCACTGACTTGCCGCCCAGGGCTCCCTGTGTTGCAGAAAGGTGTCTTTCCAAACAGGCGGTCGCTTTGCTTCACCTGTCTCCAGGCTGGCAAGGAAGAGGACAATGCCTGATGCCACTATAAAACACAGCAGGAAATAAAGAATCGATAATTCCATATCTCTAAGCACAGACACACTCACACCTTCCCTCGCCCATTCTGCTGGCAGGGAGCCCGTGTGAGTACGCTGGAGAGCAAACAATGGCTTTAGATAAATAACAAGTTGCCTCTTCCATGGTTAGTTCAATTGGTTTCGGCAAATGCCCAGGGGCTCCATGGCTCTGCCAAGCCTCTGACAGCCCTACAAAATAATCCCGGTTTACACTGACTCATAAAGAGTAACGACGGGGCTCGCATCTAACAAGCTGCTGCTCTGTTCCTCCAGCAGCTGCTGCCAGCGGTGAGCCCTGGGAGTGGGTTCTTGTCTCCACAGAGCAGCAATGTCCACCCTGCACCTCCTGCCGCAGCCCTGTCCCGTTCCTCACTGTCCCTGTTCTGAACACAGGAAAATGAAGAAAAATATGAAGATGGAATCAGCCTTAGGGGGACATATTCATCCTCAGTGGGGTAGATCATGACTTCATGAAGGTGGAGACCCTCTTGCTCTCACAGCTCCCTGATGGGAGGGTGTAGGCAGGAGGGATCAGTCTCTTCTCCCAAGGAACAGGAGATAGGACAAGAGCAAATGGCCTCAAGTTGCACCAGGGGAGGTTTAGGATGTATATTGGGAAAAATTTCTTCACCAAAAGGTTTATTAAACGTTGGAAGAGGCTGCCCAGGAGAGTGGTGGAGCCGTGCAGACGTGGTGCTGAGTGACATGGTTAGTGGTGTTTTGGGCAGTGTTGGGTTGTTGGTCGGACTTGATGGTCTTAATGGTCCCTTCCAACCAAAATGCATCTATGATTCTATGAAAAGTCACTTTGCCATTGCAAAGCTGCGTGTGCTGCATCCAGAGCAAAACCAGGAGGGAGAGAAACCCTGCGGTTGCCCCATCCTTGGAACCTCAGTGGGCTTGCCAGGGGACACCCCAAGACCCATCTGACTTACCCATGTGCCTTGTCCTTGCTCTTCTTATCACATGCAAATTCTTCTTCCAAATCCCTGGGAGCTCTGCAGCACACACCAAACCTGTTACCCGCCGTGCTGCAGTACTGACAGGTTTTTTCTGTGTCCTCTGGAGTAAAAGCAAAGAGAACTTGCTCCCCTTTTCTCCCCTTCCAGCAATTTACCCGTTTGGATGCAAACCTGCAGAAAGCATGAAAGCTTCTCCAGAGCATGGCTCAAGTACTAAGAGCAACCTGGGAATGGGCACAGCTGGTTTCTTCCTATCCATCCGGCATTCCTGCTTCATGACCCCTGTTAAAAGTTTTCAGCCGTCACCTGTACAACAGAGAGGATTCACTGCATTCCTGAAGATCACTTTGTTAATGGAAATATTGGGCTTAATTAATTAACATAATGACAATTCTGCAAAGTGTTGGAGACGGGAATAGCGCTGAGTGTGCTCAGGGCTGGGATGCAGTCAGGGCAGAGCAGCGGGACTCGGGGTGAGCCTGCAGAGGATACCAATTTCCCTGTCATTTGGTGTTTCTAGGTTAGGAAATATGGCTTTTTTTTTTCAGTGACATGAACACCAGGCACAGCCTTTTGACACCCTGTGCCTTGAAGCTTCATGGGAATAATAATGTGCCAGCGCTGACTTCCATCTCCCAGCCCAAGGGATCCTTGAGTGCCTTTTGCAGAAAGAGGCATCCAAAGCAAAGAGGCTCAGAGTTAGGTGAGAAAAAATCCTTGACCCAGGAGGAGAATGCGGATGAGCTTTCCCAAGAAAAACCATAGGGGGATGGAGCAGGCAGCTTTATTCTTTTGTTCTTTTTATGCCTTTTTGCTGTATGTCTTGAACATCTGCTCCCCAACGTGCTGAGGGGGATGCAGTGGAAAAACTCAGTATCGTGGGGCAAACAGCACAAAAATGGCTTTATTTAGTTTCCTTCTCCCTTCTGGAGCACACGGCTTAGTGACTGGTCTCTCACTTGGGTACAACCCTGCAGGATTCCAGGTGACAGCATTGGCATCCAGAAGGTTTAATATTGCAAAAGAATATTGGATTCAGTCTTATGGTGGTGCACTTGGGGCAAATCTGGAGGACTTTTGCTGAATGGGTGAGGACATTTTGAACTGACAGTGGGCCAGCTTAAGCCATTTTCTCATGTAATTAATTGCAGTTGGTTTTTTTACTGTCTTTTATTGTCTTTTTTTTTTTTTCCCTTTCTTTCTTTCTTCTTGGCTTAGTCAACTCAATCCTTACTGCATATCTCCCATTGTTCTCAGAACATCCCATTATATGAGCTGATATTACACACCTTGTAACTCATAGGCAGATACTCATTGTCTCCACTTGTTTCTTGGCATAGTGAGATTCAAGAATCCCTTCTTACTGATTTTTTCACTCCCTAACTCGCTTCCTAAGGAACTTACAGATGGAAGGGCAACAAAATAGCATAAGGAAATTAAAAATAAATGCAGGCAATGCTGGAAGGTCAGAATGGGGCATCATTCTGTGTGATGGCAAGAGATGTGATGTGAACTCCTCTAATTACAGGTTGGGTTAGACAATGTGTTGGAAATAAGGGCATTATCTATGTCAGGGTCACATTTGAGCTTTCAGTTCTGCTTCAGTTCAGTCTCCTGGATACCATAACCTGGTCATGAAGTGTCCCCAGATTTCAAGGGAGAGCTTGGCACCTTTGTAAGGGCTGCAGATGGGCTAAGCTCTCCTAATTTTTTGGCTGCAAAATCACCCGAGAGGCATTTGGTAGCTGTGGCACCTACACGGGAGTGGGCTTGGGAATGTAGACCTGCAGCTTAACCTTTTCCCTAATTTCTTTTGTCCCCTGTTTTCTCATTGACCAGCTGTACAACGGGACCCTGAAGCGGGATGTGGAGAACCGGCGCTACAGCTCGTACAGCCAGATGGAGGGCTGGGGCAGCAAGCACTACAGCAAGGCTGTCTGCAGCCCCGCCAGGGCCGGCAGCGACTACTGCTTTGTGCAGAACATCAAGAGCAGCAGGAGCGAGCCCGACCTCTACTGCGAACCACCCCGGGGCACCCTGAGGAAGAGTCAGGTGGGGGGCCGGGCAGAGCACAAGGCAACCCTGAACCGCCAGAGCATCTACAGCAGCTGCAGCACCCAGCAAGGAACTTCCAGGACAAGTAAAAAAATGCCAGCACGGGCCCTCTCCTGCCCCTCGAGCAACAAACCCGATGTGGTCTATGCCCAGCCCATGATGAGCTGCAAACAGGACGTGGTTTATGGACAGACTCAGTCCGGCTCCAAGTAAGTCTGCTGCAGTGGGATGAACCTGAGTAAATGTAGACATCTTGCTGTGGAGGTCTGTCCACCAAAGGTAGTCACCTGAGCTGCTCTGTAGCCACTGGAGAGCTGCTCAGCAGCGCACACTGCGCTTAATCGCATCCTGCAGTAGAGTCTAAAGTGGGTCAGATGAGTCACACTCTTAAAGGGCTTATTTCCTTTCATGGGCTATGGAGGGAAACCAACAGGACTGGCTCAGTGTATATATCTCTGCTGTAGCTGTGTGATGTTGGGCAAGATGATCCCCTAGTCCCTGTAGTGGTATTAGCCAACAGCTCCTCCGTGAGATGAAGGTGGGGAGATGAAGAGTGGAAAGCCCAGTGTGCAGTTTGGGTAACTCTCCTGGCTGTCACACTGGTCTGATTTGGCAGAAAACAAGTCTAAAAGATCAACTAATTTTGAAGGAGTTGGCCCCTGAGAGTCTGACTCAGAGCAGAGCTGAGAACCTGGTGAAAGATTGCATTTACTCCTCTGTCTTTCCACCCAGCCCTTGCTTCATTCAACCAAAAGGTCTGCTTTGGGTTCCAGAAAAGAAATTAGTCAAAAATTGAAGTAAATAGCCAAATTGGAAAAATTTACCTAGCCGGGAAAGAAGAAGGAATGGAAGCTGTTCAATTCCTTTTTGTCTAGAGAATCAAGTCCCACTGGGGTTAGGAATTGGGCAAATGTGGAGGATGGTCCTTCACGCCTCAGTTAGCACCAGGTCCCTTCTTCTAAATGTTACCTTCAACAGGGCATGTAAAAAAGTGAGCTCAGACACTCCAAAGCAGCAGAGCTCTCACTGAAAAAACCTCCTGAGGTTTTGATGGCTTTGATGAGTGATGTGGATTCGAGACTGCCACACTCTGGGAAGAGATTTATTCTGCACAAGCCATAGTCTTGGAAGACTAGGGTTTGCATGTTTTGAACTGGAAAAGATTACAGTTCAAGGTTGCAATGTTTTATTGGGCTGGAGAAGGAGTGTTTGCATCTTGCACAAACATTCCAGGGGCTCCTGAACTACGGTCGCTGCATCACTGTCATAGAGGGTCTGCTCTGCACCAACCCAGAAGTTACCACAACTCCCAGACAGATGTGACAGCTCCTCACACAAACCCTAGAAGCTCCCAATCTCACTTCTGGAGGTCCCTGGTCCAAAAGAGAATTTTCATTTGCAGTATAAATGTGAGACTAATTCATGGGGCTGTTGGCCTCTGTTGTAACTCACACCAAAGGCCTGAGACTGTTGAGCCGTTGACCCAAGGTGTGATGTAGATATTGAGAAAATCCTCCCCTCCCCATCCCCCCGCCCCAGTCAGCAGTGTGAGCCAAATCCTGCCCTTTTTCACGTCTGAATGTTGATTTCTAGATTTCTTTGGCTAATTTTCTGTTAAGCCTCCCTCGTCTTGTATTGAGAAGTATGTCCCAGACTGTGTATGGCTGGAAATGTCACTTGCCTGTTAGCATGTTGTCATGAAGCTGTAGCTTTGCATGTGCCCAGTTACTTCATGCTTAAGACATGGAAAATTAGCCCTGGCCAACCCAGAACACCGATGGCATTGGCTTGCTACTTCAGAAGCTTTGTAATTCCTCTGGAACAGGAAAGAGAGAACTCACAGAAACTGGAAGTAACTTGTTCTAGGGAATTTCAGACTAAAGAGCATGAAAGCATAATGGGAGGGATGGCAGAGTGCTTAAACATAGAACTGCAACTGTCCTCTGCCAAGGGAGAGTATTGATTTTGAGAATCAGTCCCAGGCAGACAGGCTCTCTCAAAGCCTGCACTGCACAACACTTGCAGATGTAGACTTGGCCATTGCTTTGGAAAGGTCACTTGAAGAATAATGGCACTTTATGAAGAGAACTGCTGCTGTGAGAGGAACACTCTCCAGTGCTGGATGCCCTTTGGTTAGGGAGTGGCTCCATTTATACAGTTCTCCTGTCTCGGGGCATGGCTCATCTGGCAGAACTGGTTCTGATGTGGAAACGTTGGGCTCCAAGTCGTAGGCTCAGCTGGGGCTGTGTCCCCTGAGTAAATCTGATTTGGCTGGGGCACACCCCCCTGCTCTGCCTGAAACTCACTGTGGAGCTGGGTTAGTTGGAAGGGCAGCTTGTACAAAGGTGGGTTTTTAAAAAAATAATAATTTATTTGGAAGTCCTTATTAAGAAGCAGGTCCTGGCCACTTGGTTAGCCTTGGTCTGTAGCATGCTTTTGTTGGGAAGGGGCCTTCAGAGATGGGTTAGAGCCATATCTGGGCTCTCTTTCCTGTGTAGGACTGTTTCTGGCTGGAAGATTCTGCACTTGGAGAGCTGATCTGCATTTGGGCAACCTGGTCTTTGAGCAGGGAGAGGTTTGCTTGTAGGCATCCCATTATTAACCCCTGCATGCAGAAAAAGGGCTTAGCTGGGTAAATAGCTGCTGTGGCTTTCTGTTTGGGGCTCTGTTCTTCTTATTCTAGTAGCTCTAATTTTGTGTTTAGTTCTCATGCTGCAAATCTCCTGTGTAGGTGGATATCTATCTGCAGGTTAGCAAACCATCTCTGTGAGCAAGGGAAGGGCTAGATAGTTTCCATACTTTCAGAAGTGACACAGTGGGGTGATTCCCATGGCTGTGAGAGGGATTACAGTGGGGCCTGTGATGCTCTGGGTACGTCTGTGGTACAAACCTGCTCTGTAATGCACTGGCTGTGGCCAATCTCAGCTCTGGTTCAAGAGCGGTGCTTCTCAGATGTCCTGTGCCATGACTCCTATCTCCTTGGATGGTGTGAGATGAAAAAGGGGTTATTGGACGTTCTCAGGTAGAGTGGTATGTAGATATCAAAATACTGAGTAGGCAAGAACTGTCAAACTACCTGTACTCAACAGTTCCTCTGCATTTGGTCACAAAGTTATTTAATTTCTGGAACTATTCTTGATTGTGTGATTGTCTCCATTTGTCAAGCTGGCTTTGGCTGTGTAAGACGTGGAAGAGCTGTCTCTTTGATAACTATCTCTTAGAAGAGTCCTTCCTGTTGCAGAAGCAACTGTAGTTGATGAAAGCACCTTTCCTCCAGCTAGCTGATGAGTAGATTATCACCTAAATGTTTTTTGGGAAAAACCATTCTATGATTCTATGATAAACTAAACCATGGTGTTGGGTTTTACTAACCCCATGGTATTGTGTCTGGTGATGAAATCTGACTTCTACACTGTTTTTTTCAGATCAGGAGTACTGATCAGTGCTTAAACAGTACTGACGTGCTTTGAGAAACCTCCTCCTGAAGTATGTTCTCTTCCACCACCCCTGTTGTTGTGATCCTGCCTTAGGGAGAAGAGCCAGACCTTCTGATGCCCCTTCCAGACATTCTTCTCTATAACCACTCAAAGGCTTAACCCATTGTAGGCATTGTGCCGTATCTGGAAGAATATTTCCAACCTCAGTATATCTGTCCTGGGCTCAGAAGTTCATGGGTTGTTCTGGTGGCTCCTGACCAAAGGCAGTTTTCAATGAACAGTGCTCACATTTTGCTATAATACATCTCTCCGGAGTGAGTCTTTCTACCTGATAGAGCTGGAGGGAGTCTCCTTGATGTCCAGGGCTCCCTCTTCTCCCCAGAACCCTTCTCCTTTTTAGACTCTCATGATGTCCCATAGATCTGCAGCCTTTAATCTTGGAAACCGGCAGCAATCGTGGTTTCAACAGCTGATGCAGATGATGCATATTTGCCGGCTTTTAACCATTTCCTCTGTCGGGTGGTACTTGCAACACGCTGCAAGTGGCAGTGTGTCATATTGAGCCAGCCAAATTTTAGCTAAATAACATGTTGCAATTCAGCCCAGTCAGGAAAAAAAAATTTCTACATCCTCCTTGGTCATCAGGTAGCGATAACAAGAAGAAGTGATAAAGGATGAGGTGTTTAATGCATCCTAGAAAACTTCGACTCTTTGTGCTCCTCCAGCTGGAACCTGAGGCACAGGAAAATTGTGGCTGCCATCAGCTGGCACTGTATTAGTCCTGCTTGAAGAGGTGATGCATATCGTGCTTCAGATGCCACATGGACATGGGACTGACAGCCCAGGGCCAGGCCAGATTTTGGCACGTGGTGGTTGTGGCCCTGTGATACTCTGTGCAGGTCAACGGTTACGTGCCTATCACTTCCCTAGGAGATACCTGCATCAGAGCCAGGCACCCCTGTTGCCCTTCCAGAGATGCAGTCAGTGGCCGATGGAGCTGAAATCTGAGGTAGGGCAGTGAGTTACCCCCTGACAAAGTCAGAGCCTCTTGGTTGACTTCAGGGGAAACCCAGATGTCTGAGCTGGAGACATCGCTGAGAGGCCAGACTAATCTCACCCCTCATGAAGGACTCAGGGTATTCTCATTTGTGAAGATGAGAGGTGAGCTGGGGTGTCTGCAGACGTTCTCCAGCTTAAGGGTTGCTGATAGAGATCAGGAGCCATTAATGGACACCTGCAATGTGAGTTGTCTCCCATAATACCACACACACCTTTGGCCTCATTTTAAGACGAAGATGCGTTTCCCTTTGGTGTTCTCTGTATATGGGGGATCTCATTTGAGATCTTGTGAATGCAAGTGACTCTCAAGGCACCTGGAAATATGTAACATCTTGGTGCTACTCTGCTAAAGGCCTTTAACACCCTGGGTGTGACCTACAGAGGAGGACATAAAGGCTAGAGCAACTCTTTGGATTTTCCATACGGTCATATTTGTCTACAGTGATGCTGATTTGGCCCCAAACAGACTGCAGCAGCCTCTGTGAGCTGTGGCTAAAGTTCAGGGACAGTAAGTGTGTGCCCTGTAACCACTCATTCCTAGTCAGGAGCTTAGTCTCTCTGGAAATACTATAAAGAGTGAAAACACAAACGACGTCATTGGAAGAGACAGAAAAGGCATAGAGGGTGTTTTCTGATCGATCTCCTCTCTTTTGGGTTAAAAGTGATCGATATCAAAACATAAATTCACCAGGGCTATATCACCTTCATTGTGTTCAAGGCAAGGTCGGACAGAGCTTTGAGTAACCTGGTCTGGTGGGAGGTGTCCCTGTCCGGGGTAGGGGGCTTGGAACTCAATGATCTTTAAGGTCCCTTCCAGCCTGAGCTATTCTGTGGTTCTATGATTTTGGTTTATTCTTATTTGGGATAAACTGCCTCTAAAAATGACCATTTCTCTGTGCTGGCTCCTGGTGATGTGAACTTCCCTCACTGTGTGTCTGCATCCAAAGCAATCGCTGTGGAGCTGTGGGTGATGCTGTCCTGGTGGGGTTTATCTCATTGCCCTTGGCAAGGATCCCCTCCTCTCTAGGTTAGTGTCAGTCCGTGCCCACCTTCCCTGGTACTAACCCACCAAGCTCCAGCTGAGCTTTCAGTGGCATGGCTGCTTGGTGTGAAGCACAGCTATTGAGTTTGCTCCAGTGTGGCCTGACTCTGGAAGGCTTGGATGGGCTAGACACTCTGTTTTGAGTGTCTTCACTCTGACTTTGTTAATGAGAAATGGAATTTGTTAGAGTTTTCTGTCGTCCTCCTCTCCTGTGTCTTGTAACCCTCACAACCAGGAAAGAGAACTAGATCTGGTTAAGGCAAATCAATCTGCTAATGCAAAGTGAAGAAAGGCATTAGTACCAAATGAGGGATTTCGCCTTTCTGTGATACTGAGCCTCTTAAGTATTTGTTTCCCTTCCACACCTGAATCTGATCATCTAATTTGTCTCCTGTAGAATCATTTCTAATTAAGGTCTCTCCCTATTCTGATTGCTTCTTTCTTGTGGAATAACAATCTTTGGAGCTCTTCCTACTTGGTGCATTGGCCCGGGTTGGAGATGGCCATAGTCCAAGAATTTGTCTTGGAGCAGGCTCTTGTTCTCGTAGTGTAGATTTGTTTAGGAATATCCCTGACTGGCTGATGAACAATCTCCCATTAGCATGGGTTTTGCCAGGGTGATTATATTCTCAGGCAGGAGAAATCACTGCTGCTTCTTGGGCAGCGTGACTGAGCACAACTTCTCACCCTCTGAGAACTTCTGTTGGTGAGCCAGCAGAAGACACAGAACCTTCCCCATCTTTTCCCATGCAGAACTGGACCTGGATGCCTGGTTTTCCCCTGTTGGAGGAGTGTTTGGACCTCTTCTGGAGTGGATGTGTAGAAAATTGCCTTCTTTGAGTAGCTGGACGAAGTAGACATCCTCCTTTCTCCTAAAAAGTGCATCTGATTTAGGGGTTTACTCAGTTTGGTAAATTAAAAAGAAAAAAAAAATAATAAAACACCGTGATCACGTGTCGCATGGCCCCTGACATGTGCTTTTATTAATATGACTTATTCCCCACACTGCCAGCCCAGGTCTGCCTTCTCAAAGGACAAGTCTCTCTGGTGCTACTCAGGCTGGATCCATCAGTGTCTCAGCTCTATTGTGTGTCTCAGGAGCATAAAAAGGACAAGAGAAAATCACAGCATCATGGACCCAACCCAAAGATTTCTGAAGTTCTATAGTTTCTAGTTTAAACTTTCTCTTTCCAATTTTGTGTTTCCTTGTTACAAGTGTAATGGACGTTTCTCGGAGCCAAGTTTTGATAGAGGTTCAAGCCAATGAAAAATAACATGAAGAAGTGATGCTTTATTGCTAGTGTAGAAATAGAAGTGGAATGGTGTTCATCTGTCTTTAAGACATTGAAAGTTTAAGGTCCAGTCTAAGACTGTTGTCCATCACTTCTATGTGCCAACAGAGTTGGAGGTATCTCCAGAGGGCAGGTCTTCCTATCTTAGGAAAAATGTCTAAGACACAAAGGCAAGTTGTTCTTTGGAAGCACCTATTTCTCCCCACTGACTACACAGGTGCTTGAATGAGTAATTTAAACTGGGTGCAACTTTATACCAGTGAGGGAGATAAAACAGTCTTTCGTGCTGTCTACCAGTGTCACAGCATAATTGTTGGCTTTTGATGTTCTGTATTAAATTTGCTATGGAATTGTGGATATTTATGTCCCGGCTTGAGGTAGAATAGAACTGACCCATGCTGTGTGGAGGTGAACCTTTAGGATGCTTAAGGACAAAATGTTTCATCTTATTGTGAGCTGCTGGCAGTGGTCACCACACTCGGGTGTCCTTTCTACACCTTTATTAACATTTTTTTGGCACAATCAAAATGAGTCTGCATACCCCAAGCCTGAAAAAGCCACTCCCTCATAATAATATTTAATACTTCAAAAGTTCATTTAATGAACTTTCTAAATAACACTGTTTTGTGATCTGTTGGATTGTCTGAAGATGATCATCCCCTCTTCGTAGTCACTCACTCACATGACATAGAGCAAGAGCTCAGGTACAAATTAATGTGGTTCAAAGAGGAACTGACGTGGTTCAAGGAGGAACCAACCTCCAGGTAAAATTCCCGATCAGTTGCAACTGGATCCTGAACAGGGAATACTATCCATCAGGTACAATGATGAGCAAAGCTTGTTGATTTCAGCCACTTAGAAAAGTGCTTCCCATTTGCATCCCGTCACTGCTGAAACAGTAATAACCAAAGAGGAGTTTGAGGTTTGTCTCTTCTCGGTCCTGAACCTTGTGTGGTTGTTGACTGGCAGAAATTAATGCCGACACTGTCAATGAGAGCAGAGACCTTGTTGTAGCCAGCTGCAGGCATAAGGTGCAAGGAGGTGAAGAAGAGACTGTAACTTTTATTAAACTGACTGATATAACTGGAAATACAGACAAGCTTTGCAGTTCAGAGCTCCTTCGTCAGTCTGAAAGTTTGTACCTTTTTCTAATTTTCTGTGGTTGAAACATCACAGATGATGTTAATTAAGTACAAGCCAAAGAGGTCGGGACCTTCATATTTCCAAACAAGTGGACAGATTTTGGGGTGTTTGTGTTTTTCCCAAGGCTTCAGCCCTGCTCCAAGACTGAGGTATTCATATCCTTCCTCTGGAGTCTGTGGGCACATTCTTTACCTATAACAGGGGATGATGACAGTGGCCAACTTTTATGAAGAGCTTGGAGACTACCCATGTAAATATACCCTGGGAGCAGGATGTCTCAGTGCTATTATTAGTATTTCATAAACTCAGTATTTGTCCATCCCCATCACTCCAGACATGCCTGTCGCCTTTTCCTAAGGGATCTGCTCCAGCCTTCCAAGACCATCAGCTGCTCTCACATTTCTGCTTCCACCACATCTCACATCAAAGACTCACAGGCTGTGGGAAAAAATTCTGCCTACTTTAGATTGTCCTAATAACCTGATGGATGGTTTCACTCTTGTCCACTAATTCTGTTATTTGAGAAACAGTGAATACTGGTTCTCCGTTCATTAAACCTTCCACTTTAGACACAATTAGACATCTTAGACCTCAACTGAGCTTGTATTTTCTGTCTCACTTATTTCTGGATAGACTGGATCCATAATTTACTACTTTAGTGTCTTCTGCTGTATTTTTTCTGCTTTTATATTACTCTTTTTTTTTTTTTTTNGCAATGCATTAGGAGTGCACCATGTGGTTTATACAGTGATGTGATAATATTTTCCATTTTGTAATTCATTCCTTCCTAATAATTCCCAGTACTGGCATAGCCCTTTTGGCTGAGCACTCAACCAGTGGTGTATTTCTCTTTAACACAGAATATGTGGTGATGAGATAGACGGTGGGACAATGACCATCCAGAAAGCCATACAGCTTCTGTGCTCCTCTGATGACAAATACCAGGCCATGGGTGCTTACTACCTCCAGCACACCTGCTTCCAGGATGAGTCTGCCAAGCAAGAGGTGAGTGAACTCCTTCCGAGCTCTGCTGTCACAGGGAACGTGATGGCATGTGAGATGGATGAAACTGGTTTTTCTCTACCAAGAGTCCATAGGTCCCCTTGATTTTCACGATGGAGCCTTATATCTCATTAGTCACACTCAGGAATTAATTAAGTAGATTTTCCAACTATTACCCACCATTTTCTCTTACTAGCAGTCAGTCAGGATTTTAACACAGGGAAGTAGTTACCAGGCAGCTGAGGAGACTACGTCCACGTTGTCACCACAAGCTGCTGTGACACAGGTTGACGAGTTCTGGCAATACAGCAACTGCTATCCAGATGTGGTGTCCTCTTCTAGAAAGGACTGCAGCCCATACCACATGAACTTTTTACAATCTAAGAGGCGCAGGGTCAGAGCCACACAAAATTGGCCTAAATCCCACGGTGACCTTTGTTGTGCATTGCTTGGCGACATTTCAGCCATTTTCAGCCTTCTAAGCCAATGGGCCAATTGGTAATCATGTACAAAGATATTTGATCAAACAGAAGCCCCTCTTATAGAGCAGCTTATTTTTCTTATGCTCCAACTCTCCAATTACTAAAATCATGCGAAAGCACAATGAAGAAGGCAGCCTCCAGGATGGATCTGCTGTGGCAAGACTGTCACAAAAGTTGAGCCCCATGCTGGTGAGTTTGTAGTCGTGCCAGCACGGGTCTATCAAGATGCCATCCCTCCAGAGGTGGATTCCTGTTTCACGGCACGACAGTAGATCTGGAGATGCTGGCACAGCGTGGGGATATTTCTCTGTGCCTTTGCTGTGGCTGAACCCAGGGCAGGTACCCCAGCCCATGTTACAGTCGCTAATTGTGGGGTGACCACACCCTTCGTTACCGTTGAAAACAGTCTCTGAGCACTGGGCTGTCCCATCGCTTCCCAGAAAGATATGTCAGAGCACGTCTGTGAGTCATCCCAGCGCACGCTTGTTTTCTTTCCTTTCTGAAAGGTGCTCATTCATTTTCTATTGTCAGCAAATCTCCAGCCGATGGGTTGGTTTGCAGCAGGAGGGGTTCCATGTAGGATCACGTCCCCAGGAGACCTGGTAGTACATCCCCATCAATTTGGAGAGCTCAGCTGGAGGAATTTGCCTTCAGAGCTCCCTGGCATGTGTGTGGTATCCTGCAGGTGGGGTTCACAGCCCTCTGTGGTACTGCCCCTGTTGAGTATGGCCCTATACTTCTTCTGGCTGGCCTTGGGGCTGTTTACACCGCACCATGACCATCCCTCTAAGCTCAGCCTGTGATTTCAGGATGCAGATAAATTACCACTTCGTGTCGTTCAATTACTATAAACAGCCTCTACAAAAAGGCACAGCAACATTTTCACCTGATGCAGACTGGTGGAGGAAGGTGAAAGTTTTTGGGTGCCAGACATTTACATCTAGCAAAGGATTCAGTCCATGGCCATTACTCATGGGCACCCACTTCTAGAGTTTAAGCTCCAGCCTCAAGGCCAGCACCTTTGTACTTGTGACCCATGGCCTGAACCAGACATGCCATCTACAAGCTCTGGTGAGCCATTACTGCCACGTCTGCTTTCTCAGCTACCCTGAGCCTGTGCCATGCATTGCCATAGCAGTTCTAGTTGTCCCCATCCCAGTGATGCTGATGGCAGCATGCCTTTCCCATTGCAGGTCTATCGGCTGGGGGGAATTGCCAAGCTCGTTGAGCTGCTCCGCAGCACAAACCAGAATGTACAGCGGGCAGCAGCTGGAGCCCTCCGAAACTTGGTCTTCAAGAATCCAACCAACAAGATAGAAACCCGGCGGCAGAATGGGATAAGGGAGTGCGTGAGCCTTCTACGGAGGACAGGAAACACTGAAATACAGAAACAACTGACAGGTACACAGCAGACTGCTCAGCCCTCAGCAAGGACCATAGTCCTCCCTGCCTGTGGTCCATGTTGTTCCAGTACACGAAAGGCCAGTAGCCATGGTGCCGCCATACCACAGGATGTTTTACACTCCTGTCTCACCAAACCTAAACCTAAAACAGAAAACAGAGGAGGCCCTGGCCCTTCAGCGTCCCATAAGGGTTCCTCACATCATAAGTGGCCATTCAGGAATATCTGCCCTGGCTTTGCCTCCACCAAGTCACTTTGTCATTCACATGCCTTCTTGCAACCCTGACCTCTGTGCTGTTCCCAGGGAAGGCCAAGGGTTCTGGCAAGCCCAGTGTAGTTGGGCAGGTTAGCTCGTTGGTATCCCACCTTTTCTTGAAGGATTGCTGTGAATTTGTTGTACAGGTGATCCTCAGCTGTGACTGAGGTCTTCTCTGCAAGCATTTACGTGATCCTTGCAGAGATGGCTTCCTCCTGCAACCTAATGGCAATAAAAAACAATTATGGGAGGAGGGAGGATGCTTAGGTGCCCACCTCTGCATGATACCACACTCCTGGTGCCCGTCCTGCCTATATCCCATAGGGATGGACAGAGACTTGGGTTTAGGGCAGCCTCTGCACCATTAGTTCAAAGAGGGATGGAGTGACAGAGGACTTTGTTGCTGGCTAAAGAAAGTTTCCAATGCATGGTGACCCTCTGCTTGAGCCTGCTTCCCACCTCCTTCCTAGGACTGCTCTGGAATCTCTCCTCCACTGATGAATTAAAAGAAGAGTTGATACAGGAGGCCCTCCCCGTCTTGACAGACTGTGTTATCATCCCTTTCTCTGGCTGGTCTGATGGCAACTGCAGTAGGACAAGAGAAATTATTGACCCAGAAGTATTCTTCAATGCTACAGGCTGTTTGAGGTGAGTCATCAAGCAGGGACTTACTGTAACTTGTCTGTTGACAAAAGGTGAAGCTGTCTAAATTCTCTTACTATAAGCTAAAGACACGCTCACTGCAATTGTATTAATACAAAATTCACCCAGAGAAAGTTTTCCTGACTAAGCGAAGGTGCAGGAAAAAAAATTACATGAAAAATATTTTCCTAGTAGCTTTTCTTTTTTTCTTTTTTCTCTTAATAATTTGTTCTTGCAAAGTCTCTGCTTAAAAAATGTAAGTTGCTTTGTCACAGGAGAGCTACAATACTGAAACCTGACAGTGTTCAGCTCACACCACAAAACCGGACACTTTTTGCCCTTAGACTTGTGAGGCTTCCAGAGAAAATTTAGTTTGGAGTTTAAGTGACAAAAAGACAGAATTATCTGTGTAGGGTAAACAAACATTTTCCCACTGACTTAATAACTTGTTTACTACAGAGCCCATTGCCCTGGACTTTTCCTGGCTCGTTTCACCAGGCAGGTCAGCTACAAAAGAGGAGGGGCAGATTGAGCCCAGGGTAGTTTATTTTTTTCACGGGAAAGCCAGAGCCCTTTTGTAGAGGATCTTCGCCCTGACTTGCTGCTTCTCCTACCGCCCTCCTCCACTTGGATGCGAGCTCCTTGTCTCACTGGGAACAAGAGGGGAAAAAAAAAACTAAATGCCCTGTATAATTAGGTACTTTCATCAACTGAAGCTCTCCCCGAGGGAGCGCAGCGCCGACCGCACCCTTACCAGACATGCAGCCAGTAGGAGCTGTATCTGCTTATGAAATGAAATGGGTGAATATGGTAGGGGCCTTTTGAGATGTGATACTATCATCTTCTGTGGCTGGGAACCGTGTCTAAAAGATAGCAAATGCTGCTCCCTTCCCTCTCTTGGAAGGCACCTTTCTCGTGCAGTTGGACATTGGGATGTGAAGCATGCTACATAGGACACGCTCCACTTTTAAGACCATCTCAAGCCATCAATGCCACAAAAATTTCCCGTTAAAATGAGGGAAAGAGTATTAAGATAGCTTGTGGAGCTCTCCATAGAGTTTAGCTCAAGGCAGGCTCTGTCTCCTGAGACTTTATCCTGGTCTGTGGAAATAATATCCAAGACCCCCATTGAAGACTGAGGGAGGCAGGTCAGGGAGGGAGCTCAAAAAGCTGGTGGGAGCAGGGCAAGGAGCAAAGTGAGTAAGGAAAGCCAGGGAGGTTGGGTCCAGAGCCCCTACTCCAAGGGGTGAGCCAGAATTGCTCTGACTCACTGCCCTGCCACAGTATAACGCAGAGATGAGAACAGCCTTGGGTTTGCCCTGGGCTCGATCCATTGCTGCTCAAGCATTTCTGGATTGCAGATGAATTCATGTTAATGAGGAGGCTGCAAATCACAGTGAACATCAAATCCAGTTCTGGAACGCCTGGAGTGGATATCTCACAACGGCTGCCAGCCTCTTTGTTTTTCATTTGCAAGCTACAAGGCAATAAAATAGGGAAGAAAAAAACCCAACAAAACAACAACAAAAAAACCCCATTTCCTGTTACTGGAAAAAATCCCCTGTCCTGGCAGCAACCAGTGCTGAGGAGTATATTACAACATCACACAGTGGTCGGTCCCTCTGGTCAGTGCAATTGCTGCTCTGCAGCATCTCTGCCCCCATTTCCCACGCAAACATTGCTTGCTCTGTGCTTACACCCAGACCAGCCTTTCTCATTTTCACAATAATCCTAGATGGTCTTTGGTCAGGTTTCTCTTTGGAAACACCTCCAAGGAAGCGATGAGTCTGTGTAATTTCATATACATAGCCTCTAAGGCAAACTCTTGCTGGTAGTTGCTCTCACTAGGAGGATGTCTCCTATGCAGACCTCCTTAACAGGGTATTTTCCTAGATGAAGCCAATCCTGAAGAGCAACAAGAGATCCATGCACCATTGCAGTCCTACAGAAGCCCTCCAAAATGAGAGCAGTACACCAACCTTGCTGAATCCACAGAAATATCTTTAAATACAATTTCAGCCATAACCAGAACAGATCCCATAGAGACCAGTAAGTGAACCCAGCTAATCCTCTCTCCTCCTTCTTTCCTGACATGCTCTGTGATGGCTTTCTTCAGAAACTTGAGTTCAGCAGACATGGGGCGCCAGACCATGAGGAATTACCCTGGCTTGATCGACTCTGTCATGACTTACTCCCAGAACTGTGTGGCTTCTAATCGACCTGATGATAAGGTACCCGATGCTCACCCCAAGCTGTTTGCTAGTGCTCAGCCCCATAGTTAATAATTGCAATTTTGGGAATATCTCAAAATCCCTTCCAAATAAACACACAGAGGGACCTGGATTCTTTGTGGCTGCTCTTCTCCTTCCAAATCCCATTGTGATCTGTTGTAGGGTTGCATATCCTCTGGGCCTGAGGAAGAGGTGGGCTTTACAATTTCCCTTTACCAAATACAGAGACACAGCAAAATATTTTGGCTTCTGAGCCCCAACTGTGATTTCCTCCCATCCCCTCCCACCTTGCGATCCTTCCAGTGTCTTGCCCTCCATCTCTTGCTCTTCCCGCCGCCAAATATCTTCATCCAGCAGGACTCAAATATATAACCCCCAGACTGGCATCACACACAGCAAGAAGCCAGGAGCTGGCATCTCCCCGTCAGTCCCTTAACTGTGACTCTCATTGTTATGTGTAAATGGCACTTACCTGGGACAAATTTGGTGCTTGTAGCCACATTTTCAGGCATTAAAACCTGATACCAGCCAGACATCCAAAGGTTCTCAATGCCCAGAAAAGTACCAAAATTATTTCAAATTATCTTAGGATTGAGAAAATCCTCTTTTGGGGAGGGCTTTTGCAAGAAGACCAGTTTCAGCAGCATATACTTTTTGGAAATGTAGCCATGTGTTTTGGTGTCAGTTAGAGGTATCTAGTGAAAATTCTCCCTTGCTCTTTGAGTTGGGCACTTTGGCATTCAGGTAAAGGAGGCCTAAAAGACTGCTCTTGGTAAAAAGTGTCCCTTAGTTTGTAGCTGTGACATGGGTAAAATTGTTGAAACTTGACTGTGCTTTCACAGCAAAGAGGAAGACTTTCCTCACACAAAGAGGAAGACTTTCAAGATTTGGCATTTCATGGCCGTCAGTTTGATCTAACCACCTTCTGCATTCTCTTCTCTTTATCACCACGTCTGTGGCAATGGGACCTAACAAAGTTCACTGAGTCAGTCAGCCCAGAGGTCAACAATACAGCATTTGGGCTGTGTGGCCCTTCATTCAAGTCTACTCTACCTCCTTCTTTCTTCCCACCCGTTGCTACCTCAAGCAGAGTCAGGAGCTTATATAGTGTAACTGCTAAGAAATCTAATTATTGCATGGTGTACGCCCTCTCTGTAGCTAGAGCAGGTGCTGCTCCCTATTTTTCTGCCTAACGTTGTGCTTGCATTTTTATTTTGGTGGTGATTTCAGTCTGTGGAGAATTGCATCTGCATCCTGCACAACCTCTCCTACCGCCTGGATGCCGAAGTTCCCAACAAATACACCCAGCTCAACCACATGGCCCGGAGCGTGTATATGGACAAAACTCTCACGGGCTGTTTCAACAGCAGGAGCGGTAAAATGGAGGTAAGATGCACCACAGATGGCTTAGAAATGTGATATTCAGCCCCAGGCAGGGGCTGCAAGTGAGGAGCAGGATCTGAGCTTCCAGTTTCTTGTCTCCTTGTAGAATGATGAGTACGGTGTTCCCCTTCCTGAGGAGGATTTTAAACCCAAAGGACCCAGCTGGCTCTACCACTCTGATGCCATCCGCACCTACCTGTGCCTGATGGATCAGAGCAAGAAGGATGCCACCTTGGAAGCTTGTGCTGGAGCTCTGCAGAACCTCACTGCCAGCCGAGGACTGGTAAGTCCCTTCTCCACACACATGCGGTCAAAAATGTCAACACCTTGCAGTAATCAAAGAGGAAAATGTCCTCCTTAGGCCACAGTCTATTGCAAACCTTCCCACAGTGGATGCTCTGGCTGATTAATGGCAAAGATGGGGTCTCATGGGGGCTATCATCAACATCCAGAGGGTCTACCCCAGATCCATACACTTTCCAGCAGCTTTTCTAGGTTGGTCATACCACCAGTCTTGGTGTCCCCCCAGGACACTGTGTGGGGATGCACACAGATGTGCACATGTGGAAAGATGCCACCAGAGGAGAGAGAAAGGATGTGCATCTGCCACCGCCTGCGTGTGTTTTTTAACCGGGAGGTGGCTCTAATAACAGGGTGGGTTGTGCTGTGGATTGTGGCTTGTCCTCAAATCAGACCTGTTTGTAAAATAGCACTGACAGATGTCCTGACCCTCAGGTCTGGCAGCATGGAGGTGACAGGGCTGCGTGACGCCGTGGGTATTGCAGGAGGTAGGGCACAGCAAGGGCGACGTCACGACAGCAGCTCTGCTGTGCCCAATATCGCTACCCTGGGCATGTCCTCGCAGGCTGCATTCACGTGGGCAAACCTCGACTTGTCTGTTTGTGTCGAACTTCATCAATTCCAATTTAAATAAGATGGCTAGGGAGATAAAGAGATAATTATTTCATACGTAGGAGAGGCGTGTCACGTGTACGAAGCGTTCCACCCAGAAACACGGAGTGACTCACGAAAGGAGCCTTCGCTGCTGGGACAGCATTAACCTACCAGCTCTAATCTCCTGGGAGCCTTTGTTACGAGTCTTTCTATGTGAAATACTTTGGGAACCTTTTTTTTTTTTTTGGCAGTTTAAGTGAAGAGTGGCACTGACAAGGTGGAAAGAGGCTGTCACTGTATGGGCAGAGCTGATCGGAGAAATGGGGTTGGAGCTCCATGCTCCGTGGAAACGAAAAGGCTTTCAACGATCAAGATCATTACACAAAAACGTCTTTTAGGCAGGGGGAGAGAAAACAAACAAACAAACACCAGCTCTGACAGTGTTGAGGGAACTTATTTCAGCCTTCTGCAAGGGAATGGTTGGGATTTGCCTAGATGTACGAAAGGGTCTTCTCCTTTCAAGGGTCTTATTCCAGCTCAGAGCTGGAGTTGGGGTGAGTTGCTGGGTTTGCTGTCACTTGAAGGAAAGGGAAACTGAGGACAAGCTTGCAAGCCTTACTAGAACCCTTCATCTTATAGAGGAAAAGTCTGAATCTTTTTTCTTAGACTCAGCTTTACACATCCCAGTCCTGCTGGTGTGGATCTGTAACGTGGCATGTATGCCTCCTGGAGCATGGGTGAAAAATTAGGCCTCAGTCTACTGGAAGGCTAGTTGCCTTCTAGCCCACTCCCTCCATTTCCATATCACTGTTAACAGACAAATGTCACTGGTGGTGCAACAATCTCCAGCAGCCTTTCTGGTGGGGCAGTAGTCAGAAGTTCAGCTTAGACTCTATAAATAAGAGGGCAACTTATTAAAGGTATGAGCTTCAACACCCATGAACACTCATCTGCACTGGCTATGTCCTGAGATGTTCCAGATTTACATAAGCAAGCACAAGATCAGGGTCCAAGATAAGTCTTTTGGGTCTTCAGCTTGTTTTTTAAAGGTGTCATTAGCTGTTCCCATTCCAAAGCAGCCTGTTACTTGTGGTATGTCAGGGAGCTGCAAGGGCATTGTGCAAGCGCAAGGGCAATGGGTTCATGAGGGTAAAACTTCTCCAGTTTACGGGAATATCAGTTGGGTGAGCAACTGTCCCCCCTCAGGCTCCAGAAAGCAGACAGAAGTTCCAGCCATACCGCAGGGGATGAGAGGCTGACTTTGAAAATGCTTGTGGAGTAGAGTGGTAAATGGCAAAGAAAGTGGCATCATGGTAGCAGAAGAAGGTATTATGTAGATGCTTGTTTTGTGGCATAGCCATGTTTGTCTGGCCCTGTACACCATTCCAGTTGTGTCCTCCCAGTACTAGAAGTCATGAGACGTCTCTCTTCTGCCTCCTAGATGTCCAACGCAATGAGCCAAATGATTGGTTTGAAAGAAAAAGGTTTGCCACGCATAGCACGGCTCCTGCAGTCCAACAGCTCTGAAGTCGTCAGGTCTGGGGCTTCTCTGCTGAGCAACATGTCGCGGCATCCGGTTCTCCATAAAACCATGGGTAAGTAATTCCCACTACTGTGGATTCCAGAGCAATGTCTAGTTTTTAACTTCCTAAAACCAAACCACCTTGCTTTGTAAACCCTATAATAGGGTTTAACCAAGCTCCAAAATTGGACAAAACAATGTCCGTTCTTCTGCCCAAAAAGGGACAATTTCAGATTGTATCTGGAGGCTTAATTAACAAAATGAGCGCTATCTCAAAGTCTCTACGAGCATGTGGTGTGCTGTACGGATAGTGACAAATCTGCAGCGTCATGAGGATGATAGTGCTTTGGTAAATGAGTTGGACTTGACCACCCTTGACCAATATCATTGCCCTTCCAGAGGCCCACAGCTCTCATTTTGTCTCTGAAAATCGAATGGTGACTATTATGCCATCACTGTCCAACATTACTCCTGCCTCCTTCCAGAGATAACACTGCATTTTCGTATTGACTAGCGCTAACATAAATAGTATCATTCCCCTTTGCAAGGTTTTCTTTAAATGTTGATTGGAACATTCCACCTCTTTAGCTCACCAGGTGCTCCCAGATGTATCACGTCTCCTGTCATTCCAGTCTGGAAATACCAACAGCTATGGCGAGATCATGACATCAGCTTGTTACACTCTGAGGAATCTCATCATGTCCAACCCACACCTGGGAAAGTCTTACTTGACAAGCAACATGCTAAATAATGTAGTAAGCCTGTGCCGAAATGGGTGAGTTTGGGGCAGAAGGCATGGAGAGTGTCAGGCACAGACATTTTTTGAGCCCATGCACTCTGTGTGAAGCCAGCTTAACCCCAGAGCCTTCCCAACGTCCTTCAGAGCCATAGTAAAGCATAATTCTTTCCCTGTGCTTGTACATTGAGAGCATCAAAAAAATTTAAGCATGTTGGTAGGCACCAGGCATGAGCTGTCCATGGTGGGACTTGTAAAGGGGCCTGAGGAAATTTGCTGGCAGAATTCTGGGGAATGCTAAAAAGAACTGAAGAATCAATGTCTTAAACCCCATTAAAAATTCCAGCCCTCAAAACAGAGGGTGTCAGTACGCAGCCTGACTCGGGGCCTGGGCTTCCCCCTCACAGCATCCTACAAACCTTATCATGAAGGTCAGGTCTGAGATTCACACAGCGCTGATGTAATGGGCTTGTGTTCAGCTCCAGTGTTCTGATTTATTCATCCTACAGTTGGAATGTCCACCTCGAGTAGCAAAGGTGCAGTTTTGATAGCGTGTGTGTAAATATATATATATATATATATTTATAAGAACCTCCCCTGGTCTACTCACATCTGTTTTACTGCACTTGAGCGATCCTAACGTATTTTACCACTTTTCCCTGCAGGACTTGATTGGAGTTTTGGTTGTAGTGATTCAGTCCTGTTTGTTACCCATACTCCCCACAACCTGTGCAAAGCCTTGTCACCCCTTGCAAAACTATATATGTTCATTTTCAACCTGATGGGTGCTAAATTTCCATAGTCTTTGACCAAGTATTCTCCTTCCTAGACTTTCATCTCTCCTACCACCTGTCTTTGTTTTAAAATACTTTATGCAAGTAACCTGTTGTTTTCTGTTGTGAAAAGACATTCACATGCCTTCTCCATCATCCTCTGAGAAACTACTCATAGTCTGTCACTCATTTCACGGCAGCAGAGATTCTCAGTCATTACAAGTGGTTTAGTTTGGACCTCAGCCAAAGAACATCTCTCAGTCCACTGCTTTTATACGCTTCCACTCCGCAAGCCCCATTAACAGAAGACCCAGCCTTCTTCTAAGTCTTCATTGTTTTGAACGGTATTAACTTTTGCCTAAAGTCCCGCTTTGGATCCCTCAGACAGGTTGTCAGCTAATTTACTACTTCAGCAAAGTGTTGCTTAACTGGGATTGTGTGTTCCTTAATTGTCTTGACTGTTTTGTGTGATGAGCTTGGTTTGCAATGACTCACTAAACTGCGAGAGTTACTAAACTCTGGAAGATGTCTTCAGTGTGTTCCTCCTGCTTTTGTCATGAATTCCTTCTGAGAAACTCCCCAGTTCTTACAAGGTTCAAAACTTGAGTTGTTCTTTTTCTTCCATTATTCATTTCTGCCCTTGAAGTTTTTTATGCTGTTCAATAGTTACAAATTTTTAAGAAAAAAGTCAATAATTTACACCCAGGACCAATCTTACTCATTGAAGCCATATCATTTCAGACTGTTCCTATAAAGCAGAAGCGAAAGATGTCTCTCCTCTGCTTGGACACCTGCTAGTTCACAAGTTAGTGAACTTTCCCACTTCCCCATACAGCCTTTGAAGATGAACAAGAAATTTTAGGGTGGGATTTGTCCAGTCCTACATCTGAAGGAGCCTCATTCACTAGATCCAACACCTCTGCTGGGGGCTGTTGCCCAGGTTGGATGCAGACCCCATGCTCCCCAAAATGATGTTGAGTGTGGTGAGTCCCATGCTATGAACCTTCTTCCCAACACCAGAGCCAGCAGCAGCAGAAAGCAGAGGAGGTCTGTGGTGACCTAATCACCATAGAGAACAGCATGTCTTGTTGCACCTTGTTGGTATTTTGCAGAGCTTTCTCTGTTAATCTGCCCCAGTTTCCCTCACCTCCAACATTGCAGTTGGTTTGGTTGGCATGTCTGCGTAGAGCTGCCCTGCCATGTGTTTCTTCTGCCAACCAACAAATGTCTCTTTGCTCATATTTTTGAACCGGTCTCTTGTTGCATTTGAAGTTGTAAATCATTAGCTTAACATTCTCAAACAGTTTTCAATCCATATTTTAGAAAGAGGTTCCAGGTTGCAGACAAGTAAGTGATGGATCTTCTTTCTCATGTCCTTCTCAAATGTCAGCCAGGATTCCTCAAAGCTGAGGTATCTTCTCCCAGATGTTTCCTGTAGCTCTGTTCCAAGAGAAAGGCATCAAAGGTTCAGCAGTTTATCTGATAACTGTGGTTTCTTCTCCTTCCTGGAGCATCCCAATTAAATAATTGTCTCCTCCTGCATATATGCTCATCTATGACATGAGCTTCATAGTGACAATCATGCTCATTCACTCTATTATTCTTAATCCAAGTTGTCAAAGTATCAACCATTACCTTCTCTCTTTATTGTTTTTTCCGAAAATCAAGATGCTATATCAAGTTACTGATATATTTGTGTTGTCTGATGTCCTTTACATCTTCCTTCTTCAACTGCCTAAAAAATGTTACGCTCTTCATTTTCAAGAAACTTTATTTCACTGAAAAAAATATGTTTTTTCTCAATAATTCTACTGGCAGAACTAAAAGATTTTCTTCAGAAACTCTTACTGTAACTTTCAAGCATCAGATTTGCAGTTTTTCTCACAATCACTTTATCACTGATTTCTTTCAGTTTCTCTTTGTTCATTCACTTTTCCCACCTTTTCTATGATACAATTCAATTTTTGCAGTGTAATTCAGCCATAAGATTCTATCAAAAATAATCTTTGAAGAAACTCAGGTCTTTCCTTGATTCTTTTCTGTGGAAAGGTTCTACTCATCTACTTCTTTCCAATTTCCCATTTCTTCCAAAGACCACATTGATATCAGTTTTATGAAATCACAATGTCCTGAAGAAGTCCTTCCAAGAATTCCTTCGCATCTCCTGTGACATACATAAGGTTCTTGATATCTTTCTCCTTTCAGGAAGCATTCCCCCACCCTGGGTTCTCTGTTGTGTTTTGTGGAGTCAGTAGTTTTCTGGATGACTGCTGCCACTGTCACCAGTGGACATCTTGCCTGTGGCCCTTCCACAAATTTTCACAAATAATTCTGTTCTTAAAAAAACATACTATCCTTAAAATCAACTTTGATTTTCAGGTAACTTGTTTTTAAGAAAGCTTTTCTCCAGATCAGCTGTCCCTGAGGTTCTGCTCCATGTTCTACACTGCTGCAGTCACACGCTGTTCCCAGCACTTTTGTTTAGGATGTGCCATTTTAGGTATGGATGTTGTTATTGCAGCCCCATCAGTTCATGCTTAATCTTCTTATACTTAAATTCTAGCAGTAGATGCTGTATGAAAGAGAGTCAGAAAAAATCCTTCAGCTTGAGAGTGGACAAATTCTTTTATTCACATTTGGAAAGGGCTCAGATACCAGATGCTGGTAATTTTTATTTGAAAATAAAAGTTCTTTTGAGGTGTGCTCTGAAGTCACAATGTCAAGAAGTAGGTACTTGGCAACATTAGAAGGAAATTATAAAAACAATAAAATGCTTCTAGCTCAGAAAGAGAGAAACAACATGAAACAACATATCCTTGAAAAACAACGTCCAGGAACACGCATTGACCATCATCTAATCACAGATACCTCTGGGTTGATTGTTTTTTAATGGCTTTTCAGCCACAAGCAATTTTGAAGCCACATTTTTTTTTTAACACAGTCATTCTGATGATGCCATCACAAGATTATAACCAGAGAAGTGATTTTGCAAGAAAACCTAGTTCTCTTGTCCCTAAACATTGCTCAAGAATTTCTGATGATCTGCAGTTCCTTCATGCAACACCAATGTGGGTGATCTGCAGAACTCCTTTGGAGTTTATGACCAGGTCTAATTTGCTAATTTCTTTGGTAAAAACCGCTCTGTGTGTTAGACAAATGCCCCCAAATTTACTGAGTGTTGTTACCATCTTGTCCTTTCACACTCAGACTATCATGCCTGCAGGTCTCAGGTTGTCCCTCATGTCCACTCTCAGTCTCATTTCTCTAATTAGGACTATTTTGAAGATGGGATGTTTTGTAACACTGTGTCATACAGGGAGGGTCCTGAGTCTCTCTGGTCCCTCTCCGTCGCCCTGGCTAAGACAGGCTGGGGCTGTGGCATTGAACCCAGACCAGGAGTCTCCCACAGGCAGGACAAGGTCCAGCAGATCAGGAGCAGCGATAAGAACCAGCAAGGAGGTTTATATCTAGGCTGCTGTATGAAATGTTCCAAAATTATAAAAGGTACTGCTTATGACTCATGGTTTCGGAGCTGTTACATGAGCAAGTATCTATTAACTTGTGCTGAGTAAGGACTTATGGTTGCAGATGTTGTTGTTACGAATGCTCCCATCTCCTCTGTCCTCACCAGGCAGCACAGAGCCCGTTCCTCTGCTGCCTACCCCACTGATTCGCCCACACTGTTCCTGCAGATTCCAGGGAAGGGTTGGCACCATTTCCCTTCTCTTTCCCAGATTACACTCTCCACAAACACTCTTTCAGCTCAGTTCAATTCCCATTTTTCCACTTAAATCCTTCCCTCATTTTCATTTATCACGTTCCAGCCCCAGAGGTTGGTGTCGCGAAACGTTGCTGAGAGAGCAAGGCAGGTTTGATTGACAGTCCTTGGTCAAACCTGACCAGCCTCCTGGCTGGAGATGGGCTCATTTAAAGGCTATGGGTAATACGTGGGGGTCACTGCTCCTCTGTTGCCACAATTCACCCCCTTTGCTTTCATCTTCCCAGCTCCTGTCCAAAAGCAGCTGAAGCTGCTCGCCTCCTCCTGACAGACCTTTGGTCCAACAGGGAGCTGCAGAGTGTGCTCAAGCAGGTGAGGAAAACCCTTCTGCTTTTTGGCTGACAAGAGCAACCCTGGTCTCAGGGTCTCAGGCTTTGGGTTTTTTTCTGGGTGTTTTTTTTTTTTGTTTTTTATTTTGGGGGGCCTGGGGAGCGGCGGGGGGGATTGGTGTGTGTATGGTTGGACTCGATGAGGTCCCTTCCAACCATGAAGATTCTGTGCTTCTGCGATGCTCCTGGGGTCGATGTGCCCTGTGTGCACAGCACTGTTCTGTGCTGGGAAGGAATCAGGACACTTCATGCTTGCTTGGGGAGAGTCCCTTCAGTGCAGCCCATCGGGTAGGATCAGCCTGTCCCAACAGGTTCCTTTTCTCTTTCCCCCCATTTTCTCCTGCATCCGTAACCCTACCCTGTGGTTACCTCGCCCCTACAGTCAGGGTAATCTTTTAAACCAAGAAGAGGAGTATTTAGGAATTGTTTTGCTCCCTGCAACAGAAACTGTGAAGGTGCAGAGCCAGACGGGGCTCCCAGCCAGCTCCCGGCTGCCCGTGGCTTGCTTTGAACGAGCTGGGTTTTTCCAACTCCGTGGCAGCAGCACCTGCAGAGAGTAAAGGACCAAATTAAAGAGAAGGAGTAACATCCACAAAGGGGAGTACCCTGGGGGCAGGAAGGGAGAGAGAACCTAAACATCATTCTCGTATTAACGGTTAGGGACTTTCTCCACAGGAGCTCACGTAGCTCTGTGCCAAGCTCTGCTCAGGGGCCTGGGCCAACTCATTTTGATGGGACTGAGTCACTCCTGTGCTCACACAGATGTTCATTGCATAGGTATACACCAGAGGAGAAGGATGGGAGTCTGCAAGAATATGTTTTATGCATCATGCATGTATCTGTGATGATTTTTCCAGGGTGAGGAGTAAGATGAAATAATATCCAGAGAAGAATTAAGTAAAGGTTTCCTCCAGCAAAGCTGGAGAAGTCCAGCTCTTGGTGGATGGCAAGCAGGGCAAGGGAGATGAAGTCTATCAATAAGGGTGATGGATGGTTCGTGTGTCAAAGGCGTGTGAAGGGAGGACAGAGGAGGTTGCTTGAAAACAAAGCACGCTTTAAAAGGAGGACCATGGAAGTGGGGCAGGTGGCTCTCATGACAACAGATAGCTGCCAGTTTTGAAACTGATCCATGCTCACTGCTCTTCATATACATCTTTCAGCAAGGATTTGATAAGAACATGATGGGATCTTTAGCTGGAACAACCTTCAGGACCCTCTCCTCCAGATTTTAGGAGCCTCTCCATACATGTTCAGGCTGCAGGTGAGAATGGGGCCCTCGTGCATGGGGAAGGGCTGGTTTGGGGGGCAAAGGAGCGATCTGTCAACCCCACGAGCTTTTTGCTAGTTTTAGTCTTCACTGACATGGGTTTGTGAGTTTTTCGTCATGAATCCTTCAGCCCAAACTGCAAAGTATTTGTTTCAGTGAAAAGTCAGGAGCTGTGCTGTTCCTGGGTTTGGTGCAGATGTTGCGTTTTAGACATGCCCAGTGCAGATGCCATGGGACAGACAAAGCTGCTGGATCTGACTGTGCCTCATGTGTCTGTCTGTCTTTGCCAAGCAAGAACTAATTAACTGCATTTTACCAAATCGCCTCAGCTGGAGCTTTTGACAGGACTCTCTGACAATATTTTCATTCCTGAATTTTGAATAATGTTATCCAGATAGCAACATGACATTAATCCCAGCACATACTGTAGCATTAGCCATCACCCTTAGGGATTTTTTGAGTGTTTAGTAATCTACCTCTAAACCACATGTCAAGATTTGGAACTCCATGCTGACGTCTGAATAATCCCAGTAGAGAAACCAGGTTAGAAAAGTTACAGGCAGAATTTCCAGGGCATCATTATGACTTTTTATTCATAGAACCTCATGAGGTTCTCCTGGGCCCACTTCTGAGTGTGAAATGAGCTTGAATCTGTAAAGTACTTTTTGATTCATAATTCCTGCTGAAAAGAAAAGCATTCTTTACTTTTCAAAAATAGCATCTCTGTATGATGGGGACTGAGATTATCCATAACAAATTATTTACTCCCTTCCCTGCATCCTTACATGTTCTTTGCAATCAGGCTAAGTACAGCCCTGGCACAAAAGCCCATTTCTTTCCTCTGCCCAGCTATGGATTTAATTTCTTACTCTGTCGGGATGTTGCCACCGAAAGCCAGAGGAGCACAAAGTCTAAGGGAAAAAGCTATGGGCAGTATATAAACTGGGTACAGGCCAAGAAAAGAGATTAAAAGTTGGTTTGAATGTAATGAAAATATTTCTTGACTGCTTTAATTACCTGGGGTTTTGGTTTTTCTTTGTTTTTCTCCATTTCAGAATTTGGAATTGGTTCACGTCCAGGAAGACAACACTTTCATGATTACTTAGGATGTTAAAGATGTAGAGTGTTTCTGAGTGTAACTCAACTGTAAAGCAAACTAAACATACGGATTTCATGTGGATGATACTGATATTTTTAAGCATTTTCTTCTTTTTAGGGGGGAGAAGGGACTTTTATTGAGGTTATACTTTCTCAATGTCAATAATTTTTTTTTTAATTTTTTTTTTTTTTGAAAGAGTGTGTCTGTGTAACTATGTACATGTTGCTGTGGATGTGTTCGTGCAGGAAACATCCATGCTCACACACGGCGAGTAGGACCTTCCCACAGGCTTAGTCCCCTGTCGCTCACCGAAAAGTCGGTGTGAGTCGTGCAGTTTAATCCCCTTGCAGAGTTTTGTCCAATTCCACCTGACCCGTGCACCAAGCACTGCTGCACTCAAAGCTCATCACAGCGTATTTTTACCCACAAGTTTAAAATTTGCCGATTTTAGATTGTCCCCCCATTGCATATGGCTGTTATAAACAGATGCACACAACAATACTCTTCTTTACAAAGGATGGTCATTCCTAACATTTATAAACACAGGTTTCTTTTCTGCTTATGATTTTTTTTTTTTTCTCCAATGAGCTCTTATAGTTACTAGTATTTTCTTTCCTGTCAACTGAAGTCTTTATCTCAAGAAGCAAATTGATGTCTGCAAATTCTCTCCCGGGTCTCAGTAACCCGTTCTCTGAAGACATATGGGAGAGGACAATTGCAACACATCTGCAGAGCATGGATATTACCGGGTCCCGAACCATTTTGAACACCAGAACAACTCAATCTCATGACTGTACCTGGACAAATGTGGCATTTGAGAAGCTGAGTTGGAGACAGGCAAAGCGTTTTTTTCCCCTGGGAACACCGACTGCCACACAGGACTGAAAAAAAGTGAGGGATGTGGCCTTTTTCCTCACACTTTGTTTTTATTGATCACTGTAAAGAAATAGTATTAATATGCAAAGGAATGTAAGCACTTGTGTGAAGTCAGGATTGGGAATGTTTTATTTCTTGGAATCTTTAATGGCATGATCACCCTGTGATGCTGAGGCTGGGATAGGGGACTGCTAAGCTCATTTTAGGGCAATCCACTCCTTATAACAGTAACTGTATGATGAAAGAGGCTGATCTTTCTCTCTCCAGAAGAAAAAATATCCTCTACCCATCCCCGCAGGGGATGAAATTCAGATCCGCAGGGAAAGGACCACACACACGGTCACTGCTTCTTCACCGTGCATGGGCACAGGACCCTGTTTTGCAAATATCTGGGATGCAGGAGGTGCTTGGGAAGGACGAATTATGGAGCTGAGTCTAGAAAGAGAAAAGCAGTCTCATTTTTTGTGAGTGCCAGGCTCCTGAGTTGATGGAAATCACCATATCCCTGTTCACTTCACAGAAATGGGGCAATTCGTGCCCACTAAAGAACTGCCCGTGAAGTTCAGATTTGTTCTGACACAGCTCTAGAGCTAAGAAACGTGGTGGCACTCCATCATCCCCCATTTAGGCAGAGAGGGAGCATGTGTCCAAAGAGGGAGATCATTTTCAGGCTGGTTTTTCTCTTGGACTGCAAAGGGTGGCTTAATCTTGTGCACTTTAATGAACAGCAACTATTTGCTTGCCTTCACCCACGTTCAGTCGAGAGCTTTCTACGCAGAGCTCCCAGCCAAATGAGAGAGGAAAAAAAGCACCTTTGAAGTGGAGAGCTAGAACCAGGAGAATCCGGTAGGACAGTTTCAGGAGCATTTAAAGAGCAGGGAAGGAGCCCCAGCCCGTGGGCATGCCTTTGCCGTACCTGCCAGCTCTTCCCGGGCTGGATGCGTATTCTCAGGTGCGTGGTTCAAAATGTTTTCGGCAGGACCCGAGACGATGGATGTCCAAAACAACTGCAGTATCCACAGGGAGGATTGTTACAGTTTTGGTGTAAAAGTATGTTGCGTGCAATTTTGCATTCAGATTTGTTCCTGTAATTACATGTTTGACACAAGTCCTGGGAGCTAATGTTTTTCTGTGTAAAATTAATTGGAGAAACCTAACTACAAAATGTAATGATGGAATATTGAGGAAATTCATTCTAATTGGCTGCTATTTAAGCTTTATTTTAAGTCACTGCTACTGCTTTCACCGGTAATGCAATTTACTGAATCACTATCCAAGGCACAAAGAACTGCAGCTTGATGATCGTCATCTCACAATTAAATTTACAAGCACTGGAGATTTCATTAGTAAGTATTAGACTCAAAGAGACAGATACATTCATTCACATAAATGTTATTAAGTACAGCAAAGTTGTTTTTCCAAAGCTAATAAAATGATAAAAATAAGATCTGTCTCCATCCTCAGAGATTCTCAAAACAGGACTGGGCACAGCCCTGAGCAATCTCATCTGGCTTTGACGTCCCTGCTTTGAGCTGGGCAGACCAGAGAGGATCCTTCCAATCTAATTTATCTTCTTTTTTTTTTTTTAATGATGCTGTATGTTACTGCTTTCAAACCTCAAAATACAGCTAACTCAAGAGAGCAGTGGGCTGTGTGAAATGTAACTGCTCTGCCATCCCAGGGTTATTCTGCAGCTAGTTCTTCCCCAGGAAATTCTCTGATACTCAACTCTATTTTCCTCCCAGTCTCCCTTTTCAAAATTTGGACTGCAGACTCTACCGGAGCCCACGAAGTGGCACTGAGACCCAATTGTGCAAAGGGAAAGGAAAATCAGCCTTATCAGAGTACCCGGTCTTACTCACAACCAGCAATTTTGGGAGCTTATTGAAGTTCCCCCCGTCATGAATGGATGCTGTTTGCACCTCCAATACAAATTGTTTTTCGTTCTAGGGAGATATTACTTCCTAAAGGCAAGTTTTTAACTGTGACATCCTCTTGGACGGGCTGTTTCCCTGTTCCTTGCTTGCTTAAGAGCCAAGAGCTTGATAGGAATAAGGGTAGGTCTACAGCAAGTAGCACATGCCTGGGGTCGTAGTGATGGAGAATTACTGAGGAGGGGGAGGACCATGGGCAGCAGCATTGCTGGCTCTGCTGGCAGCAGAAGTAAGAGCAGTTGGGGCCTGATTTGTGCACAGGACACACAACCATGTAAATAAATACCATACTTGTTTGTCCTGGGCTTTAGCAGAGCTTTTTGGTCTATTTTCTCATAAATGCTTTGTTTGTTTTGTGTATGTACAATCCAACCCACCCCAGCATTTCAGAAGCCTCATGGACAAGTAGAAGGCAGTAGGCAGTTTTATTCCTCTCTGACCACACACACCAGTTTGAGACCAAGTTAGCCTACCAGTCCATAGCTATACAGTGTATTCTGTAAGATATAGGTATGTGAGAATAATGTATCAGAGTTTTGTTTTGGCTGTACTGTATGTATTTGCTTCATTGGAAAAGCTGAAATCAATAAAAATTGCTGGAATTTCTTCAAGTTTCCTGTTTCGGATGGTTTTATTTTGGGTGTCTAAGCAACAGTGTTAGGAAAGCATAAAGCATCTGTTTGAAAGGCTTGTAAAATCCTGTTACCCTGCAGCAGTGATCAGTCTGGACTGATCAGTGAGGAATGGAGCTGTAAGTCACGTTTCCTCCACCATTACATCCTTGGCAAGCCTCGGTGGGTTTCTCTCCCACGAGCTTTTACAGTCACCACTTCAATCCATGAAAAATTTAATTATCAATATCATCATTTATATCTCTGCTGTATGGATCCACAGCTTGTCGTGGGGAAAAATCCCATACCTTAGTTTCTTCTGAACCTGACTCTTATGTGTTTGAAGCTCCCCATGTCTTATATTTGAAATTGTGATGAGTCAGTCTTCCCACAGTTTCTCTTCAGTCCAGGCTGGAAAGTCCTAACTCACAGACCAGTTCCTCAGATGGAACCATCAGCTCATCACTTGTGGTGACCTTCCTTGAACCTTTCCCAATTAAATTATTTCCTTTCTGAGACAAGGAGACCAAAACCACACAGAGTATGCAAAGGATAAACAAGGCAAGAGTTTATGTAGGGACATCACAGCCACCTTGTTCTCTTCACCTTACCCAATGATTCCTAACATACGCCTTGGTTCCTGCAGCTCTGTTGAGCTCTGAGCTGTCACCAGGATGGGCTGTCTATCTTAGAATTCCCTCCAAGTACTCACAGTGATGTCCAAGCCCATCATTTGCATGTGTAGAAAAGATAATTTCACCCCAAGTGTGTTACTTCACATTTCTCTATGTTGATGTTTGTCTGCCATTTATCACCCTTTCCACATTGACCTATAGGTCTCTGAAATTTTTTGTACAGACATGACATTCATTCAGGTATGCAATGGTGTGGATTTCCCTGTATCAGGGTCAGGATGTTGTAGGAATCTTCCCCATTTCTCACAGACATCAGAAATTAGAAAAAGTAAATAGATAATCTTCTCTGCTCTCCTCCTTTCTGAGAACTCCTTCCACCCCTGATATTTATTTGCCCTTCAGTCTCTGTGGCATGCTCTCATGTCTGAAGATGCTCGTACTATTAGTGGCTTATTCTTCTAACTTCAGTTAGTTGTTCCTTCAATTCCTTTGGCATGTTTAATATGGTTTATATTTAACTTGGCAGAGGTTATCAAGTCTTCCCTATTTTTGTCTTCAGCTATTTGAACCTTCTGATACCCTCCACCTCCTGCTGCTCCCTTCTGCCCTTCCTCAAGGACTGGTGAGATGCACTGGGACTGTGCTTCAATAGGGTAAGCACAGTCCACACGGCCTGTAAAGTTTAATTCTCCCTTCTTGCTTCCCACTGACAAGAATCATCCTTCTAAGTTCGCCTTTTGATAGATGAGCACATGATGGTGGACAATTAGGTTTTTGTTGATCCAGGTGTCGATGTGATGAGCCAGCTCTATACATGGAAGACTTGAGGCTAGACCTTTCACGTTAGTCAGGACCAAGATTCAGGCTTTGGGGACCTTCCAGCCTGGCTCATCAAAATACTGTCAACAGTATCAAGGAATTTCATCTCTGCATCACAGTAACTTAAGCCCGGTCTACGCGGGAGTAGCTGAAGTGCAGGATGCAGAAAAGACTTTGTACTTCCAGTACTGGGGAACACTGTAGTGTATAAACACTGTCGGCAGCCCTACAAAAGAAATAAGGAAGCAGCATCCTCTTGATCTCCTTCAGAAGACGACTCTTCAAAGAAGAAACCTGGAAAAGGGAAATGTGATCTCAGCTACAAAGTGTGTTTAGTTCGTTTACTCAAAGCAAGGCTGAGGAATAATCCTTACTACTGGCAAGTATCTTATGAACAGAGGATTCACAGCCTATCAGGCAGCCTTGGCACCTCCTGGGAACCCCTGCATGGGACAAGGGACCAGTGTCACCCCAGTGCTATGTTGTTCAGAGTTCCTTTCCAGGAGCACCCTCTACTGCTCTGCTGAGGTTTTTGAAAGGTGGGTAAGCACAAAGGCAAAACACTCAAACGTCTTAACCAGTTTTGGGTGGATCATGTACAGCAGCACTTCAAAACCTAAATTACATTGGCAATTGTGATCATTCATTATTTAAGCTGTTTTCAGTCCACAGTGCAGCAGGCATATTTGCAATTTGTTCTGAATGTAGTTCCCAAGTTCTTATAAAAGTCCGTTAAGGAGCAATGTGTCCGGAAGTCCTCGGGAGGCTTAAATATTGACATCATGAATTGATATTGATATGGTATGTCCAATATTGGTATGGTGATGTCCATTTTGCACCTTCTTCAGACACCTGAAGGCACATCTAAGGAAGGTCATATAAATTACAGGCTAGAAGAGCAAGTCTTCTACTGAGTCTAGCACAGATGCAGAGTGTCTGCAATTAATGCAGATGAGTCCTGCCTCTGTATTCTTGAGCAGGTTCTCTGGACACTGGAGAAAGGAAGGACATGTCAGTGTAGCCCTCAGCGCAATTCTCCAATTTAGAAATTAATAGTTCCTCATCAGTGGAGCTGATACACAACTATGTGTTTGGAGGTCTCTTTACTCATTTGCAGCATGTAAAATGAACACCAAGAAACAATACGGAGGTTTTTATTTATTTTGGGACTTGTATCCTTTGTATGAAGCTGCAAGAAAAGCCCATTTTGGGAGCATTTTGTGGTCTGTAGGAACACAAAGACCTCGGGGCAGTTTGCAAGAAGAAGACAATCGAAGTGCTCCTTGTATGATTTACATGTAAAAGACACGCATCCCCTCTAGAGGCTGGGTCAGAGGCCAGAGACTTCTGCGGGGGCAGACAGTGGTGGATGCACCGGTTGAACTCCAATGCATTGGGATTGCAGCAGGATTCAAGGGAAAGAAAACGGGTGCTGCAGGGTACAGAGTGCCCACAGAGCGCTCCTCCTCCCAAGCAGAGCAAGCACTAAGTCCTTGGAAACACACAGCTCAAGGAAACTCAAATAACACATGGGACTACACCAGAAAAACCTCGTCCCACCAGCAAAGCAGTCCCCAGTACAGCCCCCTCTCCTACCCCATGGTGCAACTTTATAAGCCTTTTAATACTCTCTGATGTTTTCAGAGCAGATCCCACTCTCCATTTTCAGGCTCATGAGTTATTTTTCCTAAAGCCCCAGGCATACCCAGGAACACTTGGCTTCCCCAGGCTACACCCCAGAGGATCATCACTTCCCAGCATCGCTTCCCAGCCAAGAGCAGTTCCCAGTTCCCCAGCGCAGAAGCCCACATAGACATGCACAGGGCACCCCCAGGAGAACACCAAGCCCCAGCCACACACCACAACAGCACCAGTGGCCCCACGGTACCAACATCTCCTTCTGGGACATAGTCACTCAACAGAGTTCCTCTCATCTAGGTTTCCAACATGCTGGGTGAGCTCACCCCAAGGAGACGTTCTGCCGTGGCCTCCTGGCCCTGTGGCCCTTGGGAGTGCTACAGTCCTGCACAACACACTGCTGGAGAACACGTGGCAGCCCATACCAGAAAGCCCTGCCCCATAAAAGCAAGGCATATGCAGAAGAGCTTTTGCATATGCATGGCACCAGAGCCCCCACAGCACCCACCCCCCAGGGCATCTCCACTGCAGGAGCTGGGGGCCTGGGTTAGGAGAAAGCACGAGTCCTGCGTGAGGCAGAGTGACTCACTCCCTAGTTACCTGCCCCGTAATGTGCATGACTTTGGGCTCCTCTATCATACAACCCTCATTTGTATTTTTCCCACAGTTATGTGTCTTTGTGGATTTAATCTTGCTGAACACGGCAGTTGTTACCTGTCCAAGACTGTATTTGTCCCCTTTCTTGGTGTTTTCTAAGCCTGTCTTTGTCTTGGGAAAGCCTTTTGAGTGACCGTCATGAGGCATCCCAAACACTGGGCCACCTCCCTCTCTCTCTTCTAACACCAGGAGGTCTCTGTGTTGAACTGCTGGGATGCAGGAGAACCTTGCAGTTCCACCTGAGCCTGTGCAGCATATTCTTCTCGATCAGGGTGGGAGGAGTAGTGACATCCAGAGCAACCTTTCATGGGTTTAGGAAACTCTGTAGGCAGTTTGTTAGGATGTGGCAGCCACTCCTGGATGCTCACGCTCATCCTCCATCCGACCAATCTCCAACAATGCTTTTTCCAGCTCTAGTTCTCATTACAGACCTCTGCAACTTGATAATCTCATGCAGTAAAGACTTTAATGAGAGGGTAATTATGTCCCTGCTGCTACCCCCTTCCCACTCATTTTGTGCTGAATGTGCTGTGCTTGGTGGCAGAAATGAGATCTTGGGTGTCCCCAGCCTTCCCAGCCCAGCAGCAGGTGATGAGCAAGAAAGGATTCCAGCACAAGGAAGAGCACAAGGAATCTTCACAGGGCAGAGGAGTTGCAAGAAGAAGGTGGAAGGAATTGCTGGCAGTAATTTTAAGGTAGCAGATCTGGTCTTCATTAATACTTTGGCTGATGTTCCAGGTCTCTCATGAGATGTCTGATGTCCCAAAGCTGAGAGGTGGCCATACCCAAGCATTGCTTCTGGAGCAGTCCCAGAGCTTGACACTGTTGACCACTGAGCTTACAGAAGATCTTCCCAAGCCCCGTTTCTCCCTTGACCCTCTGCCTCTGGACTGTCTGCATTTCTGCAAACAAGGACCAAAGCAGTTGTAACACCCACCACCAGCACAGTGGCAAATCACCGCTGAAACACCCTCAGCCTGGGCCATGGTGAGCAATCCCATCACACAGGCGAGCCTGGCTTCCCAAGGCAACACACTGGGGGGAAAAAAGCAGGTAGAAACTTTCAAAACTGATAACACCGTTGGAATCCCTAGCAGTACAAAACCCAAATATTTTCCCAGAGAACTAGAGTTCCTCCCTCCTCTTCTTGGTGCTTCTCTCTGGAAAAAAAAAAAAAGCCTTACAAGCACACTGCAGGATCTTACCTAACAGATTCGAGCTCAGGCAATAACTGTTGCTGCTTTTGCATCCCGGGGCCAAGTTTCAGTCTGAGAGATGACCCAGACTGGGTGATGTACAATGAAGCATAGCAGAGATTTGCTTTCTGCCTTATGTTTTCTTATTCTTTCCCCGGGAAACTTCTTTATCTCACAGTACAGGTAACTCCTGCTTCAATCAACAAGGATCTCTCCTGGCAGAACAGGAAAATCAGTCTCTCATCAGCAGGGCTGAAAGAAGCGTTCAAAAAATATAAAGGAAAAAATTGGAGATTATCTGAGTGTCGTTGAGTTCCACCCTGAGCTTTCCTTTAGCGCATTTTACTCATGATGACAACAAATTCTTGTTTCCTTTCAGGGGAGGACAAATAGCCAGGAGGAGGAAAGGCGCTGCTTTAGTATCACAGTGGAGACACTGGCAGGATCGCAGTGAGAATCCCCATTTCCCACACAGCAGCACATCTCCTAAAGGTCTTTTTTTGTCTGTGCAGTGAAAAACTGACTGTGCCTATCCCAAACATTTTGTTTTTTTTTTTCAAGGATAATCCAGAAGCAACCTAGACATCATTTCCCGCAGGATGTGGAGAAGCAGGGGGTTAAAGAGCCAGGAGAACGGGAGGAAGGAGGAGGTGGCTCGGGTGAGTGTTTTTGCTATTCGAAGGGATGACTCCCTGGCACATGGAGCAGAATCCACACCCATTGCCTCTCTGCCCCTGGAGCCTGCCCGCTGCAAGCTCCTGGGTGAAGCAGCATCATCACTGCAGGGCTTAGCCACCGTGGGAAAGTCAGCGGAGCCACGGTGAGTCCTGCTGCACGGCGGGACCCAGATGCGGGTGAGTCAGAGCCCCACCTTGCTTTGAACAGGAGGAAGTGGAGCCTGCGGAGAGCCACCCAAAAAAGAATCATAGGCAGAGCATGGGAGGAGGGTGGTTCATGTCCCTGGGAGCCCCCAAGAACTCATCCCCATTCACTGGGCACTGCAGCTGCAAAATTTCAGCCACAGCAGGGATAAAGCCACGTGCCAAAAGAGCCAGCGTGGCAGCCGGTGGGATAACAAGCAGAGATGGAGGAGTTTCCATTGAAGCAGACCAGGGAAAGGCTGGTGGTGACTGGCAGGTCTCCAGTAGGCGAGAAGAGCATGGGATGAGCAGTCACCATTACTCATGGGCAGGTAGCTAACTGCTCGGCTTTGCCCTGGGAAGGGTCAAACAGAGCCCAGTGCTGAAAGAGCCAAGACCACTGGATGTGCGAATATCTTCTTGATGACTCTCCTCTAAGCTGTGTCATTTCCACCCTCCTCCTGCCACGGGCCACAGCCCTCCACGAACATGGTGTGCAGTCCCCAGAAACCAAGGCTGGGTTTTGGTCCATGCATCATCCAGTGTTTGGCAGAAGAATAGACCCTCCATCCCATTCTGGACCCATTTTCACCTCTATCCCAAGCTGGGAGGACAACCATCATGGATGGGGGGACATGTGCAATGTCACGCAGCCCCATGGCTGTGCCAAGGACAGGGCTGTGAGTATGATCTGGCAGCAGCAGAGCTGCTGGCACATTCCATAAACTATCCAAAAGGGAATGCAGCCCTCCTGGGAGTGGTTCAAGAGCAGCATCTCCATGCCCTCCAGTGTGAAGTTGGACTGCTCACCACAGGAGCACCAGTGTGGCACGACCTGAGGCCAGACTCTGAGGAGAAGCCAGGCCAAAATAGTTGGTGTCTTCACGTTTCATTTGGCAAGATGCTGCAGGGGCCAGCCCTGTGTGAGAGCACTGTGGTTCCTTCTGTCCACACTCACAGATGTGCCACCGGAATGCTTCTTCTTCCCAGGAACTGGAACATGAGGATCCCCTGCTCAGACTGTTGTCACCACCCTGTCATCCTCCTTTTGGGACCACAGACTAGCTTGGTACAGAGACACCAACGCTGGCACCACAACAGTCTCTCTCCATCCTCCTCACTTTCTTCTTCAGCACCTTAGGCCCAGCTGGGAGTGAGTTTCTCATTTACAGGTGCATATTTTGGCCCTTGGGTGTTTTTTGAGAGAGTCCAAGGCCATTGACTTGTGGTGCCCGCTTCGGTGCTGAGCTGGCTTCACAAAACCCCGCAGGTGTGGCAGATCCAGAGCCCTGGGGAGCTGACTGTGCCTCTTCATTCCCAGAAATCCTGGCACAAAAACTCCTCACAAAGCACCCCAGGTGCTTTGAGATACCCCCAGATACCTGCTGGAAGGGCTCATCACCCAGGACGCACATCACTGTTCAGGAATCTGCCTCCAGCACAGAGCTCGTGCAGTGTCCCTGGGAGAGAGCCCAAAACCTGAGCCTTCATGTCTGAACCCAGAGTCTTGCTGTCAGCTCACTGCAAAGAAACTGGGCTATTGGCTTCAGACAGGCCTTGGCACCACCTAAAGCCAGGCTGTACATTCAGGGTTTTAAATTTCACTCACCAGGAAAGGGTTGTCCAAAGCATCATCCTCTGTTTCGAGGTGCAAACCTGAAATGCTTTAACGGGACCCTGGGATATTCAGAAAGGATGAGTGAATTCAGAGACAACTGCTTACATATTTTTAAAGTCAGGTTGGGGGTCTCTAAGCACAATTTTATCAGCACAGATTTGTCAGCAGTGATGCCTCAAGGGGAACACTGAGCCAGACCACCAGCAATGTGGAGGGAGAAGGTCTACCATCACCTCCTCTAGCTATGGCAGTTACCATGTGCCCACAGCTACCTCTCTTCTCAGTCTCACGGCTTTGCAGGGCTTGCAGCACAGCTCGCTTGCATTATTTATTTTTTTAAGCTGCTAAACATCAGCTCTCCATAAACTGAGCTAAAGAACCACATCTGAAAAACTTCCCCTACCACTCTGGCCTTTATTGCTCATTCCCTGCTAGGAGAAATCTCTTAGGATCAATCCAGCCTCACCTGGGCAGCTTAAAATTAGCCACTGAAGCATGAGATAGTCACTCTGGGTTCTCTTCATAGCTAGTGGAGAGAAATATTCTGCCATGTGGCTCACCTCATCGTCAGACCAAGGTGGAAGGAGGGGCAAATTAATAATTTTCTATTTCCACTGCTGATTAAGGAAATCCAGATTAAGATGAGTGATGCTTAGACATATCTAGGTGGCCCGAACCTCACCCTTTATCTTTCATGAGCACACATACACAAAAACACCCACTCTAATACCATATTGCAAAGTGACAATATTCTTTCTAGGATGTCAGACCAGCTCTACCCTGGCAAGACGGGATGGTGCATGATATAATTCCCATGTCTTTCTGACATGAGTGTGAAATTGGTGTCAGATCAACAGGGGGTGAAACCAGGCAGAAGCTCTGCAATGCTCTTCCAACCTTGTGGTGTCCCCGTGGGGCACCTACCATTAGAGTATTCCCAATTCTTGTCTTGCCATCACTACTTTTCTGAAAAAGCCACCTCCTGGAGTCATTAAGCTATTTAGGACAGAAGTTCACATTCCTTTGTTTCCAAGCAAAAGTCGGCAGAGAAAAGCTTCACATGCTCAGCACCGCCCTTGTGCTGGAGGATAATGCCTCGTTACGGTTAGGATTAAGAAGACTCCACTGTAAATAGCTGGGCTCTGTGACTCATGTTCATAGCTTGGTTCGTTTTGCTCATCCTTGGATAGAAACCCTTCTAACTGGGTTTCCTTTGCAATTTGTGATTGCTTTCACTGTATCTGGTTGGACATAAAGCAGTGGGGTGGGTGACAAAGAAAGCAGAAAGCCCTCGCTTTTCTGGTGGTGCTGTGACCCAACAGTGATGTGGGGGTTGGAAACTGTATAACTGGTGCCAGTAGCCTGCAAAAGGCAATGGAAACGAGGCATCTTATTCCCCCGACAAGGATGTCATGAACTCGTCATTTGTGTTCAGCAACACAAGGAAACAAGGCTCATATCACTGACTTTTGCAAAGTGAGTGCTGGAAGTCTGGTTGCTCAGCAAGGGGAGATGCTATCAGGTGAAACCTGAAGTTAGGAAGCGAGCGCCTAGTGAAAACAGTTAGGTATTTAATTTACATTTATGTCATGGAAGATCTCATCTCACATGTGTGTGTGTGTCTGTGTGTGTAGGCACACGCACGTGCCCGAGGGATGAAGCTCATTCCTCAGCCTGGCTTTTTCCCATGGACCTGGAGCTTATGATGTTGCCAGAGCTTGTTCAGGTCAAGGTGGAGACTCAGGCTGGAGGTCTGCAGGGTGATCAGGGCAGCCCACGTGCAGTCTTCCCTTAAGAAACAGAGGGATATTTATGCTCAGGGCTGGTCTGGAATTCAATTAGAGGCTCGCGTTCACACATGAGGCCATTTCAATGGGGCCACGGGGCCAACAGAGTTCAAGCACCCAATTATGAAGACACATCTCCTCGCAGCCGGCCACATCAGTGCACACACTGGCTTCTGAAATGCCTCTGGCAACATCCCCAAATTGCCAGATACACAGCTAGTGACCAGCTATGTAGACGCAGCTGTTATTTCCACTATACTCCACGGGGCATGGCAGCTGTCTGGCCAGCGTGCCCTTCGCAGACACAAAAATAATTCTTTTAATATTACTTCTCTTTGAACGTAACCGGACACACACGGGCTGCTTTACACAGACAGATGCTAAGTCATCTTATTCACAACCTTCTGGGCTAATTAATTTTGCAGCTCTCTATAAAATAATTCCAAGTTCTCAGATGCTGAACATAGAATCATATTAGAGTTGGTTAGAGTTGGAAGGGACCTTAAAGATCATTGAGTTCCAACCCCCCCACCCTGGGCAGGGACAATTCCCACCAGACAATTGCTCCAAGCCCCCTCCAACCTGACCTTGAACCCCTCCAGGGATGAGGCAGCCACAGCTTCTGTGGGCAACCTGGGCCAGGCTCTCACCACCTTAATACACTCATATCAGGGTATGAATTATCAAAAATCCACTACCTTGCTCTCCCCCTTTCACCTCCAAGTGGAAACTAGTAGGACGAAGATTGAAATGAATCATAGAACTTCCAAATATTTAGGTATTCTGTCAGGGTAAGGCTAAATCTCAGAGTCCCTGTCAGTTGCCTGTGCAGTGATGCTAAGTCACTCTGTTCTGCCTATCAGGGGTCAATAAGCTTTAGTCTAAAGAGGGAATGAGCTTTGGTAGAGAGCTGTGCTGAAATAAGGGCAGAACTGGGTGTGTGGACAATTCAGTTAGCGCTGTTAAGCATCTTAGGCTGAGCCTGGACTTCATTGCTCTGTCACAAATATATATATATAAAAAAAAAAAAAAAAAGAAGAGATTGCAGATAATGAGCTAATAACACTTCACTTTCCCAGCCTGCTTAGCATCTTCAAAGCGATCCACAAGAACAAACTAATTAGCTGTCCAGAGAAGAGGCTCATGACTAAGAGTTGAGAAGCCATGTGAGTCAATCCGCTTGCAACAGCTCTTTGCAGATTTCAGTAAAAACTCATTTTGGGGGAAGGTCTGTTTACTGGCCCGACTGGTCACACCAATCCCCAGCCGCATTCCAGGGGTGTGAGTGGCGCTGACGGACCCAGCCTGGGAGAAGCCCCACCGACTTCAAAAGAGCAACACCTCGACAGGAATGCCCCAAAACCAACCGTGTGGCTTCCTCCTTTTAATTTGCACGCGTGCTCGCCATGAGTTGAAACTGCTGAGCTAACAGTCCCTCCGGAGAGCAAGGGCCCATCCCGCTCCGCTTGGGACAACTTTATTTGCAAACAGCCTTTTTCCAAAGCCATTAATTCAGAAAGAGCATCCCGTACCAGGGTCTGTTAGTGGAGAATTAATTTTTCTTAATGTAACCCCAGGTGCTATCAGCCTGGCCTCAGAGCTGTGTCTCCAGCTTGAGGAACTGCGCTGAAGTCCCAGCTCTCTTATTTTTTGCTTTGGGCAAATCATTAAGCTGCCGCAAGAATGTGACTTCTCTTGCAGATCCTTCTGGGGAATGTGGGTCACATTTACTTGAGCAAAATAGAGATGAGAACATGATTTTCTTCTATAGGTAAATGAACTCACAGACTCAGCCCTACAAAAGAATTTAGACATTTCAGGCCAAGAATTTTGTCTTGGAA
Organism: Thinocorus orbignyianus; assembly: GCA_013400375.1. Taxonomy (NCBI): domain Eukaryota; kingdom Metazoa; phylum Chordata; class Aves; order Ciconiiformes; family Thinocoridae; genus Thinocorus; species Thinocorus orbignyianus. Next base: position 312,655 of record VXBW01007233.1, read on the forward strand.
ACTCCTGCCTGGCTGCATGTGTTTCTACCAGGAAGCATCCCTGACCTGCCCCTAAGGCAGAACCTTTAAATGATGGAATAAATCAAGCCCAGTTACAGCAGATCATTGGCGAATTTCAGCCCAAAGGTTGTTGGGGGGCTTGTGGGGAGGAAATGCAGCTTGTGGGGCTTGCTCAAGGGAGACACCAAATCCTAGGACATGCTTCTGGGATGCCAGCCCTCATCTCATAGCACCCAACTCCCAGGGATGCTGGGATTTCAACATCTGACCTCTTTGTTGTAGCTTAGGCATCTATCCCACCCATCATGCAGGCTGCTGAGGACCCTAGGGTGAAGGACTTGCTGCCCTTCTGTTTGGTCTGTGGTACTGGAAAGCCCAATTCAAAACTCCAACCTCTATCAAAGGTTTCAAGTGCCTTAAAGAAACCTGCTTGTAGTTGTAGCCCTCACATACAGGGTAAACACTCTTCTGTGGACCACAGGGCCAGGTTTCCAAGATGTCTGTCTCTCTAAGAAAACAAATCCACGGAGGTGTTTTGTGACCATGAGAGCCTGTGTCTTCATGAAACATCCGGGTTTGCTTTCTGTGCTGTACCCCGTCTGGATGGAGCCACCATGGGACTTACAGCAGACAGCAATTGCACCCCCTCAGTTTCTTGCCTGGTCCATGGGCAGAGATTTGGGGACTTCTGCATCATTTTTCACTCTTCCCAAACCAGAAGTTCTTCCATCTGAGCTGTGTATCAGTTTGCATGCCGGCAAGTTGTCCTGCCCCCAGCCCAGGGGCCTGCAAGCTGCAATTGGGATTTTTCTGCAGCCACCAAGAAACACCAACAATTTCCAGAATCCTTTAGTTACTCTTCCGTCTCAACGATGGATGGCTGTGGTTAATCACAGGGCTCAGGAACTTATGGGACTAATTGCCCCATTGAGCAAATAGCCAGGAGCTGGTTCCCATCCTGCCACACTGTGCTGCTTCCAGCCAGGACCCCATCCTCCTGGCATTGCTCTGCCAGGTCACATAACACTGAATCACCCTCTGGAGATACTTATCTCTGCCCATTGCCAGGAGAGACCTAGAACTGCAATCAGGCCATGGGTATGTCTGCTAAGCCTTGCTGGGATGAATCTGGACCCATGGTGCCTGATTTACTCCACGCAGCTGGAGGAGCATCAGGTGGAGCCCTGGTTGGAGCACATGGTCTCCAGGGATCTTATGGAGGGATCTGGAGCCTGGTGATGCTGAGATATCCTCTATGCTGTGGCTGGTCCGCTGTGGAGCCCTTGGTACAGCTAACACAGCTTGGAGGATGTGCTATGGGCAGTGAGGAGGGTGATGGGGAGATCCACAAGATGCTCAGCCCAAGAGAGGAGACCTGTCCTCCTGATGGGGCCCTTGAGCACTTCTTCCAGCACCCAGAAATGCCTCTTAGTCTTTGCCAGGATTGTTGTGCTTGTAATTATTTCAAAGTGTTTTGAAACACCACCCTGGACAAAAATTCTGAGGTGGAAAACCTCTCAAAGGCAAATGTTCCCTTTCCCAAATGCATTGGTACAAAAAATCAGCAGAATTTGAGAACTAAAGAACTTAGCTGAATTTCATACTCTGTCTATTGTATTTTAAGGTGTGCCATGGTACAGAGCAGATGCGCTGACAGGCAGCAATAAAGCCCTGCAACACCACCTGAAAACTTACAATAATTGCTCTATTTTTACAGCTAATCAAAAGCATCTGGTACACAGTGAAAGATCAAAGAGTTTCCCCAGATCAAGGTGTTCCATCTCTGTCATGATATCAAAGTTAGATTTATTGCTCTGTGATGGTACAACTCTGTTTGTTTACAGGTGCAGATAAAAGGTACCAGCAGCTCTCAACGCTTCCGAAACCAGCAGAGCACCGCCAATGGAGTAATTTCAATATTGCCCTGCACCACAATCTAACTCATCAGTTGTAGTGTGCAGGGCTGGAATTATAAACCAGTGTCACAAAAAGAGAGCACTGAATGCTGCAGCTCAGCAGAGGTTAAAAACCAGAACTCAAAGCCATGCTTATATTAGACCGAGGAGAGGAACCTGAATCTTCCACCTCACCAGCAAGTGCTGCAACCCCTGAGCTGTTAGATAAGGGATGTTTTGCCTTCCTCTGCTGCTCTTCTTTCCACTGGGTCTTTGTGTAAGGTTCAGCCTCGGAGGCAAGCTGGGAAAAAAAAAAAACATCTTCTTTGTGCAGGTGCTGAGCTGCTCCACAGCATCAGCCTTCATCAGGATCAACCCCAGCAGCCACAGCATGCGGGCTGGTAGCAGACAGGGGTTATGGTATGGTGATATCTGGGGTGGGGGTCAGGGTCCCCCAGGCACTCCTGAGTCTGGCAGTACACTTGAATAATCTGCAGCAGACAAGCTTCTTGCATATTCATTTCACGCAGGAAGACACACGAAGAGAATTGCTGTGTAATGAGGATTTTCCCAGGCATGGGTCATGCCCGGTCTGAAGGCAAAGCCTTCTGGTCAAGGAGATGTTGGGATGGCTGGAGCCCCTGTGCTGGGAGGACAGGCTGAGACAGTTGGGGGGGAGTTCAGCTGGAGAAGAGAAGGCTCCAGGGAAACCTTGGAGCCTCTTCCAGTCCCTCAAGGGACTCCAGAAAAACTGGGGAGGGACTCTTGACAAGGGAGGGGAGCCACAGGAAGAGGGGAAGGGTTGGACACTAAAAGAGGGGAGATGGAGATGAGATCTGGGAAAGAACTTCTATTGTGTGAGGGTAGTGAGGCCCCGGCCCGGGTTGCCCCAAGAAGCTGTGGTTGCCCCATCCCTGGAGGGGTTCAAGACCAGGTTGGAGGGGGTTTGGAGCACCCTGGCGAGGTGGGAAGTGTCCCTGCCCAGGGCAGGGCAGGGAACTGGGAGATGTCTAAGGTCCCTTTCAACTCCAACCATTCTATAAGTTGATATCCAGCAGGCATTTCCATCTCTTTCAGTTTCTAACAGGTCCAGCTGATGCTTATCTGGAACAAGACACATACCCTGTGCTGGGTTTGTGCAGTGAGAGTACAGGGTGCAGGACCTTGCTCTTGGCCCAGGTGACAGCGCTTGGTGAAAGAAATCACATCCCTCCTTAAATGTTCTCATGACTGGGTCTTTGGCTGTTGGCAGACTTAGAACCTGAGCGCAGGCGTCCGAGAGAAAAAAAAAGTAATATTCAGAATTGCATCCACATCCCCTTTGGCCCATCCCACCTGCTTCTCCGACGGAGCTCATTCAGCACACTCAGGTTCCTCTGCTCCAGCTCCCTGCTGTCCTGAGACCTCTGCTTCTTCTGCTGGAACAGAGTCTCAACCCTTTTTAAAGGAATGATGCCCTAAAGTGTATCCCCTGCTGTTGGGGGCCCGTGGGGGACATCCCCTCCAACAGGACCACCCCAGGGATGCTGTGGGCACAGTTCCCCTCTGTCAGGGATGCTCTTTCCTCTCCCTCTGGAGCTGGGCTGCAGGATCCAGCACAGCAGGATCTGACTGTGTGTGTGAGGACCTGTGACCGTGTCTGTGCGTGTGAGTGTGCACACGTGTCTGGGACTCCATGTGTACGTGCATTGGTGAGCAAGGGCGCACACAGCCCACCCTTCTCCTTGTGTGAGCAAGACAGTGTCAACAGGAGAGTAGCAGAGGCAGGAATATTCTGAAGGTATCTGACCTCAGGTGCAAATGTGGGGCTCTAAGACCCCCCTCCTGGGGGTTTGCCCAGAGATGGTACCATGGGAGACACCCAAAAGGCTTTGGCTTTTGTCTGCAGCTTGCTGTTTGTTGCAGAGCTTCATGCACCAGATGAGCAGGGGAGAGCTCTGTCTCCACATGCCCTTTAGGAAAGGAGATGGCTCAGGATCTGCGCACTGAGGCTGATGGTAGGGTGCAGGAGCAGGGCCAGCTCCCTCCAGTTCTCCCCTCCCACCTCAAATCCATGCTATCCCCTGGCTTGGGTACTACCTATGACTGCCAGAGCCACCTCGGTAGGGATTAAAGCTCCTACAAATGTCACAGCAGCTTCAGTGCTCAGCACCATTCCATGTCAGGGAACACAGCACCACACCAGTTTTACCAGTCATGGACCTTATGGATCCACTGCTGGTCAAAGGGCTGATCCCGGCTCCTTTAGGGTCTCAGCCTCCTAGTGCTCCTGCCACTGGTTGCTGCCGTGCACCGAAGAAGAGTGTAGTTTACACCTAGGACTTCAACTGAAACCTGGGCATGAGAGCACACGCAGAAACAGTGATTCAGACATCACCAGGAAGCTTATTTTCCTTCCACTAAATGCCAATAAAATGCCTCTTCCAGACAACAGCTAAAAGCCTCTTCCCTTCCATCTAAGAGCATTGCTGCATGCTTTGTCAGCGGGACTCGACTCACGGACATGGGTCATTGCGTAGAGGCTAAACTGTGCTTGCGCTGCATTAAAGGCTTCATTGATGATTTAACACATCTGTGGAATCAGCATAAACCAGGGGTGACTTTAACCAATTAAAGACGATGAATTGATACCTGTGAATCAGCTACTATAAGCAGCGATTTACAGGGCTAAGATATTAAATGAAACAAGGTTTTACAAGGCATTTAAAAATAATTGTAAAGAAAAATTGCAAACGTGGGGTGCTTGCATGAGCAAATGGACTTGCCCTGCAGGGGAGTGTGCTGAAGAGAGCCATCTCTTTGGTTTGGGACTCTGGAGGGGCAAGCTTGAGGTCTGGAAGGTGTTTCAAAATTCAACATTCATATCTTTTTTCTCTCTCTTAAAATACAGCCAGTTGTTAGACCTGACCTGCGAAAATCAGAGGTTGTACTGCTTCATTTTCTGTAGTTCTAGGTTGGCTTTTGGCCTTGGCTTGAACTCAGGGCTGGGCACCCTGGTACTTCTGGGGACAGTGCCACCATGGATCAGTGTGTCATGTCCACCCTGTACCCCAGTCTAAGGTTTGTGGATGGTGAAAGGAGTGAACCCCACAGCAAGATCTGAAGAACGAGCAATGCCCGCTCTCCACAGCCATGGAATCCAATACCATCTGCTCCATGCTCTACAGAGCTGTGGCGTCCTTCAACACCCGGGACATCACTGGAAAAATATGCCCCATGGTGGGCTGTGCTTGGACAGTGGGGACTCTGTGTGCCAACCAGGATCCACCATCAGTACAGGAGTTAGTGTGTGTTGTATCCTGCTGGTGCTGGCATCACCCCTCCAGCCCCAGAGGACACAGGTCCCCTGTTCTGCACCAGGGAGTGTGGGCAGGGGCTCACCCATGGAGCAAAGCGGGAGGTACAGAGCAGCTCCCATTCTCCCCTCTCATCCAGCACCTTCAGCAGGCTCTGTCCTCCTGTCACACCCCACCACCCTCTCCACTGGCCCTGTCTGTCTCTACTCCACATGCTGCTCTTGCTTTAGGTCATGAGGCGGAGAGTGCTCCACAGACCACAGGGCCCCCTCAAAGTTGGTGTGCTTGTTGGGGGAAGAAACACTCCGACATCTCCAAGGTGGGGGTGAGGGGATCCTTCAGCCCATGCCCCAGCTGAGAACAAGAGGTTCCACATCCCCATCTGGTGGGACACCCTAGGGCCTGGCAGCATTTCACATTCAAGAGCTGGCACTTCATTGTCTCACAAGTCCTCGTGGACCACTGCAGCTACACCATGGACCATAATGTTGGTAGTGTGGGCACACGCATGATCCTGGCTCCCTGGGACACGCATTGACCAGGTAGCCCCTGGACAGCAATCTCAGAATCTCCTGTGCTGTCTGGACCATGTCTGGCTATCAGACCTGATCGAAGACATGAGCAGGCTCTTCCTATTTGTAGCTGCAATGGCAAGACCAGGCTGTGCAGTATCTGTATTTCAGCAAACAGTGGGAACGGTCCTGGGTCTTGAAAAAGCAGAGAGGGTGCCTTACACACAGCTCTGGTTTAGCACAACCACAGCCTGAAACACCAGCTCAGCATTTTACCCAGAACCTTCTGGGTAACATGCATCTTCTTTCGCATCCATTCCACCTCGTGGGGAGCACCTTGCCATGGGTTTGCACTGACAGATCATGACATGCACATGCTTCTGAGACCTGGGCTGGCCTGCTGTGGCCTGAGCTCACACAATAATGTTGGGACACTGGTGCTGAACACCAGAGGAGGCTTCGGACCCTGGGATGGCACCAGTCTCTGGAACTTCGAACTCTGACCAGGACATTGGGCGTGGAAGAGGCCTTTTCTGTGCCACATCATGCTGTAGGACATTGCATCCACCAGCACACACACTTCTGCCACCTACCAACATCTCTATAGTGCAGCCAAGAGGACCATGATATCCTGCACTGCACAGACCACATGGGGGATGTGATCCCTGTCTGGTGCTTTGGCTGAGACACCAGAACTGCACGTGAGGTTTCACATGCTGTGCTCCAGAGTGGTGCTGCACAAGGTGCTCCTCAAAGGACCACAGCATGGAGGATGTTTACATGCTGTGGCAGAAGGTGCTGCTCCTCTGCAACATCGCAGAGGATGCTACACCTCTTAGATCCTGGGAAGATGCCCTGCTAGGGGAAGGCAGTGCTTTCTGCCCCTCATACCAAGCTCCAGGGGACTCTGGTGCTTTGATCTGGAATCCAAAGGTTCTGCTCCCTGTGGGGATGTTGAGACCACACATTGGTGCTGTAAGTCTTCCCAATGACATGGCACTGTGAGGTCACCTTGCACAACTCTCCAAAACCTGCTGCCAGGGGTCCCTCCCTCCACAGACCACAGCAGCATGGCCGGTTCCTGGCCCACTGTGCTGACCTAGGACTCACCCACTTGCAAAACACATGCTGTGCTTGGCAGGATAGGGACACCACGTCAGAACTTCTCACCAGCCCTGCACCACACTCCTGCAAACCTTGGCACAACTTACCATGCCATCGCAATCCTCACACAGCCCATGCAACACTTGGGGTGATGCCAGCACCCTCTAAGACACCTGCAGAAGACCCCAGACCGCTCTGCCTTTTCCCAAGGAATTCCTGAGTCCGGCAGGAGCGCATTTGCCATGGAAAGCTGGGGACACGAGTGGGAGAGGGCGCTGGGGAGGGTCGGTGGCAGGGCTGGGTGCTGACTCGGCTCTTCTGGCACGGCTGTGCCACCGGGCGCTGGGTGGGGAGGGAGGGCGCAGGTTTCGGCCCCGGCGCGCAGGGAAGCGGCTGGCGGGGGGCCAGCGCGCTGCCAAGACAGGCAGCGCTGTGGGAAGCAGGGAGTGCCTCTGTACCCCCACCCTGGGCGCTGCCAGCCCTGCAGGGACAGGCAGAGAGGCTGCAGTGCCTCTCTGTGGCACCGGGCACCATCAGGACCCTGCCTTTGCCTGGGAGAAAGGTTTTGAGGGTGGACCTTCAGAGTCTGGAAAAAGGGGATATTTCTTTTCCAAGCCATAGATACCCTTCTGTCCTGTACACCTCTCCCTCCTTGGGCCATGCATTAGGCAGGATGGAAATATCACTGTTCGGACCTTCACTCAGCCACCCTCTGGGTATTCCATGTCCTGGCACTTCGTCCCCTCCCAGGCTCTCCCCTTTTGTCCTGATAAGGGATCACGTTCATCTCCACACCTGGTTTTTGAGGGGTGTGGGTGTGTGTGTCTGGTTGTCCTCCACTTGCTGCCTCACTGAAGCTGAGGCTTCCCAGAGCCTTGTTCCCCAAAACCCGATGGCATGTGTTGAAGTGGGCAAAACACATTGTCATCCAACAGGCCATACACGGGAGAAACCTGCAGGATGGAGAGGACAGGCAGCCCCAGCAAGAGAGAAGGCAAAATGTCTTGCCAAAGGACAAGAAGCCTTTGAAGAACTACCATCCTGTGCATCCACCCCCTCCCCACTGCTCTGGGAAATGCCTCATGGATGCTGTTTAACAACATTAAGGGGTAGCTTGCCCCATAGTCATGCAAGCCCAGTGCTTTCTGCTGGCTCACAGTCCAGATCCACGCACCAGGAACACTTGGGATTATGTAGTTGATGTGGCCCCAAAGGCATTGTATGTGGGGTAGTGCTACAGAGATGCCTACAGCTAGATGAAAGAGATCTGCACCCCTGAAAGGACAGAGAAATGATCTCTACACACTGACTCATCTCAAGTCTTTGTCGCCTGCTGTCAGAAACACACAGAGGCAAACGCAGTTGGTCTTGGTCCTTTAGGAAGAGGTAGAAATAGGAATGAGAATGGCCTGGAATCAAGGTTTGTGTCTATTCTGTGGACCAAGACACTGGGAATCCATGCCCCTATCTATGCTTTCCCACAAGTCCAACCCTGACACAGAGAGGATCAAGAGGGGCTCTGGTACAGCAAAAGCAGGCACTGAAGTGGCCCTGACTAGGATTGCCCCAAAGTGCAGCAAGGAAAAGCAGGTCAGACCACTGAGGTCTGTTACAAAACCTCGCAGGGACGGCAGGTGTGAGATGCTGTGAGGCAAAGGGACATGTTATTCAGGAGGTCCTGGATGGTTGCTGCATCCTCTTGCACCCCAGGGAGTGGGTGTGTGACAGCACCTGCTCAGTCAAGCTCTGCTGAGACTGTCCTGTGCCTGTCTCCTCTGGGTTCGGTACTACAGGATGGAGACAACACCCTCACCCCCTCACGGTTCTCTTTATTTACAGACACAATATCAGCTGGGAGCATGGAGATGAGACACGGCACCTCACGAAGTATCTGCCCACCCAGGCAGCGCTGTGCCGGCAGCAGGGTCTTTGCAAGTTCTGTGCAGTGGGAGGGCAGGTGGGCTCGTGGTGTAGGCTCCACAGCATGGGGAAGCCAGCTGGCCGACCAAAAGGCAATACACCTCTCTGTGGCTGTGCCTCCTGGGCCTTCTGAGTCATCTATTTCCACCGGCCACCCACCATGGTCTTCCCACGGGCACCTTTTGACCTGGAAGGGAAGGAGAGAAGCACGTGCACAAAGGCAATAGTGACCACAAAAGGAGGGACGAGGTGCGTCCATCAGCAGTCTGCAAAGAGGACCAAGCCATCTCTGGTTGATGCTCACTGCCCTGTAGGGAAGGTCTTCAGTGGCCACAGGTAGAACCTTGGGACCTGAGTCAGTCTATGTGTTTTGGGACTCTATGGGAACAAGCTCATGCATTTCGCCACGTGTTTCTAAGGAGCCCCAATTCCCTTCCCATGTTTTTCCCTCCCAAGGATCCTTCTGAGAAGAATCGATGAGTTGGGTCTCTAGCTGTGGCTGAATAACAACAGCTTCTCCCAAGAACCAGAAGCTGTGAAGTTGTTAGTAAGAACCCACCACATCACCCTCCTTAATCAGAATCGGTGGAACAGGCACTGCTCTGGGTGTGGGTCAGCAGAGGGGAAGAGGAGGAGAAGGCTGGGATGGACAGTGAAGGACATTTCTGGCACATCACTCCAAGTCACCAGCACAGCTTTGGCTGCCAGTTCCTGGCAACATCTCCTCCCTCAGCCCTACCATTGGCCTGATGGACCTGAGTTTCCATGCAGCACACGTGCAGTGGGGAACACAAGCACTCAGAAAACATCCGTACTCACCCTTTGCTGCAGTAACAGGCCATGTTGGGGCAGAAGAGAATGGAGATTTGGTGTGAGAGGGTGGGAGATGCTGTTACCTGACACACTGGTCAGGTTGAACACCTCATGGGAGATGGCAGGGTAGAATGGGGATGTGAGAGCAGCATGGTGGTCCCAAGGGTGAGAGTTAAACATCCACCTCCACCTCCTGCAAAAGGTCTCCCAGACCCATGCAGGGAACATGGGCACGGGGATAGGCTCCCCTGACTTTGCAGGGTTCCCACAGCACGTGGGATCTCCCCTCCTACACAAGCTGGGATCTCCAGCATCTTCCCTGAGATGCTGGGCAGAGCCACTGCAGGGATGGTAGTGGATGGAGGTTGGCAGGACCCCACAGGACACAAGGTTCCATGTGCAGAGGAGGGGTCCCCCAGGGTCCATCCCAGTCTGGGATCTCTGGGGCAGGGTGAAGCTGGTGGAGGTGGAAGGAAATAGGGGTCTGTCAATGGGGGCAGAGCAGCATGGGCTGAAGTCCCTAGGCCAGATCTGCAGGTCCATGATTATCAGATACCAGTGGGACCAGCAGCAGGAGTGGGAAGGACAAGGGGTGGCTCTGTGAGGGTGCAAAAGAGCCAGGAGATACACGGGAGGGAAACTGGGGCCAGGGGAGCTAGGAGCTGGAAGGGCAGGAGATGTCAAGGAAGGATGCTCAGCCAGCTCAGGGAGGTGGTCACTTACACTTTTTGGTGGTCACTGACACGGTTTCGGAGGACGTTGATCTGCAAGATGAACACAGGCAGATGGTGAGGTTTGGCAGGACTCTCCACTGCCACCTGGGGATGAGGACTGGGGAGGAGGTTCACAACTGCTCTTGCTTCCCCAGTGGTTCCTGCATGGGGTTTAGCATGGGGCTGTGACATGCACAGTGGGAAGCCTGTTGCAGTGCAAAAGAACAGGTTCCCAGAAGCTGGGAGGTCACAGGGCCACCACACAGCCCCTTTCACCAGCTGCCACCTTCCCCAGCATTTCTCAGCTGTGTGCTCAGCCTTGCCAGGGTGGCCACAGATGCTGGGAGGGTTGGTTTGATCCTGGCTCATCTCCAAAAGGGAGGCAGATGTGGCTTTGCTTTCAGTGGTGCCTCTTAGGTGTTTGTCACTCCATGCACAAGGGGGACAGAGTCCTTTTCTGAAGCACCCAACTGTCCTGCAACAGCACCATCAGTCAGACCACCAACCCACCTCCTCTCTCAGTTGGGGAGCAGCAGAAGCAGGCAGAGACAAGGAGGGAGAACAAGTTCACAGAGGACCTCGCAGCTCACCTCGTATTTCTGCCGCTTGAACTTTTCTTGCAGATCAAATTTCTCAGCCTCCAGATCACGGATGGTTTGCCATAGTTCCTTGGCCTTTTCCCTGTGGGAAGAGCCACTGAAGCCAGTGCAGGAAAGGGATGTGGCTCACAAGGAGCCTATCGCAGGGGACAGGGCAGTGATGCCACCATACTGCCTGCTCCCCTAGAACAGGCCTCTGCAGGCTGCATGCTCAACAGGGGATGTGTTGGCCAGGAGGTGATGCCAGTCCCAGACAGGGACCAAAGCCATGAGTGAGGTGGGGACGTGCCTGTCCCACGCGTGTGAGCGTGGCTCCCTCTGATGGCCAGTGCTGTCAGCAACAGCCTGGTGGTGGTGACCCAGCAGAGCCACAGAGTCCATGTCCTGGGTGGAGTGTCCCAGCCCATCACCCCGCTGTGCCATCATCCTCTTGTCTGGGCTGCAAGCCCAAGGCAGCCCCCCCCGGCCCAGGATCCTGCCCCAGGAGATGGGACCCAAAGCTGACCCCCTGTCCTGGAGGTCCTTCCTGCAGCCTGTCCTCACCTCAGCTTGTCTTCATTGAGGTGATCGATGTTCAGGGGCTTCCGCCGTTCACTGAGGATCTTCTTCTTCTTTTCCCGCTCTGTTTGTCTCTTCCCACCCTTTTTCTCTGACTGAGGAAGCCGTCAGTACATTGGAGGGAAAGAAATCTGCCCAGCTTTAGCTCTGCCCCTAATCCCAGTTCTGTCCCCAACACCCTCTGCTTCTGGGACTCCAGAAGCACATGAAAGAAAAGAAACTTTGACAGTAGTGGACAGGACACCTCTCCACACCCCCATCCCTGTCCCTGGGGCAAGGCTGAACCTCCCCGACCAGCATATGCAAAGCAGAGCTCTCAGCTCACTTTGCCCTCTGACCACTGCTGTGACCCAGCTGTGGTTGGTCTGTCTTCTTCTGCTTGTAGAAACCAGAGTCTACCAGCAGTGAGAGTGTGAATGGTCCTGTGGGGCCAGTCCATGCTCAAGCCATTCCTAGGAGCACCATTGACTTCATTGCAACCATCCGGGGTAGGATCACACCTTCTGCATGTAGCCTCCGAAATGCAGCATGTTGGAGAAAGCTTTCTTCTTCCGCGCTTCCTCTTCAGCCTTCTTCCGTGCCTCCTCTTCCTCTTTGCGAGCTCTTTCTTCCTGCCAGGGTCAGAAGGGGGTCAGGAGCAAATGGATGGAGACCTCATGGAGCAGCTTACATGGAACACACAGCTCATGCTCCCAGGTGCTCTGTGGTCAGAGTTGTCCTACCCAAAACCAATCCGACCCCCCTGTCCCTGGAGGAGACTCACGGCCATGCGGGCTTGGCGCTCCTTCTCCCTCTCACTGCGAATCCGCTGCTGCTCTGCCCTCTCTGCTCGCCGCTTTTCCTGCAGAAGGAGAGGACGTTGGCTTGGACACCACAGGGAATCTGCATCCTCTCTGTCCCTGAGGACACATCCCTGACCCTAGAAGCCCTGAGAGTCCCAAGGGCAGATGTGGGGCTCTCATGTCTCCCAAGGGAGCACGTGGAGCAGTGACCATGGGGGAAAGTGCATCCCCTTCAGGCACTGGGACAGGGGCTTCCCAGAGCCTGGGGTACAAAATCTGGCTCAAATCCCAGGCTCTGTCCTGCAAGGACATGGGATGTCTCAGGTCTTGCTGCTGGGACTGTAGGGAAAAGATGGTGGCTGTTTGCCCACAGGGGAGAGGGTGGCAACAGCGATTGCGGAGGGGGTGGGCTGCAGACATACAATCCTGTCCTTGAGGGAGATGAGCTCCTCTTCCTCCTTCTTCCTGCTCTCAAAATGGGCTTCGATGAGGGCCTGCAGTTCGTTCAGGTCCTTCTCCATGCGCTTGCGGTGGATGTCCTGCACCGGACAGAAGCAGCAGCGATGGCTTTACACACCTGCGAGTGAAGCCCTCCAGGAGCTGCTGGGCTGTGGAGGAGCAATGCAAGGGGAGCACCTCGCATCGTGCGAGGTGGGAGTTGACTTTGGGTGCACTACTCACATCAAAATCCAGTCTCTCGCCATCTGGGATTTTGGGAGGCACCAGGTTTGGCATGAAAACCCTGCAATCAAAGGTGAGCAGGAAGATGGTGAGCCTGCAGCAGATACCTGGGATAGGACAGTAACTTTCATCCATTGCTGGTCTAGCCAGCCCTCCTCTCTGAACCTCGCAGCCCGTGGGGATGCAGAGTGAGCACATTTTGCTGCTTGCTGGAGGTTGCCAGCTGGACAGCCTCAGAGGAAGACCTCTGGCATTCCCTGGAAGCACTCCAAGGCACTCACATGGCTGGAATAACTCCACAAGCTGCAGGCAACTTAGCCATGACCCTTTGCTAGGCACCCTGGCAGCCAACCCTGTGCTCACCCAAAAGAACACAGAGGAGCTGTATGCTCCAGTGTGACCTGGCAGAGGGAGCTGGAAACCATCCTCTTATCCTCTGTGGGCTTGAGGGAAGGCAAGAAATGCTCAGTAGGGACACATAAAGACACAAAGGGATGAGATCACAGCTGAGGACAAGTCTGCCTCTCAAACTGGAGCACCCCAGTACTCCATGAGGATCCACAGTTCCTGGCAATGATTCACAGCCCCATTCCTTCAGGTAGGAGCTCCTGTCCCAGTGATGCTCATACTCCATTGCCTGCCTCATGCCAGCCACGGCCAGGAGCATACTGGAGAAGCAAGATCCCGACTATGCCATGGACCACGTACCCCAGGCTGGGGCTCACACAGATTTTTACCAGCTACAGGGCTACAGGGCAGCTGGACTTTCCCCAAGGAATACACAAAATGCTTCAAAACTGCCAAAAGACCTCATTCTTGGTGTTCCCTTCAGAGTCCATGTTTATCTGCCTGTTTCTCTCTCTTTTTTACTCCATGTGCCAGCTCGTGCCCTGGTTCTGAGGCCCCTCTGACTCCTGTCTTTAATGGATCGTGGTGCTGAGCCCATCGCATGGAGCCTGTGTCCTGGCACAGCTCCTCTGTCAGACCTTGCCCCAGAGAAAATACACAGACACTTACTTGGGCTTTGGCTTCGATTCACCTGCAGGTCCCCAGGAGCAGAAGATAAAGACAAGGTTAGTGTCAGAGAGGCATTTGCTTTCACACCTTGACCCTAACCCCACAGCACTGAGCTGAGCCATCCTGAGGCTGCACCACAGATCATCCTGCAGTAGTGAGGTGTCTGTCCTTGTGCCAGCACCAAGGACACACGTTAACGTTTCTGGCTGAGCAGAAGGGCATCTAGCACCTCCTGACGCAGGCCAAGGGACAGTCCCTCCCTCCCCAGAGAGGAATAAGGATGGGAACTTCACCTTCTCCAGGCTCCTGCTCTCGGTCCCCCTCTCCACCTGTAGAAAACATGAAGCTTTGGCTCCTGGAGGCCCAACCTGCTGTGTTCTGTGTCCATAGACACAGTTCGGTGGTTCAGCCAGGCCCTTCCCCCCTGCCTTCTGCTTATCTCCACTGCAAAACCCATCTCCATCCCTCCAGGATGAATGGGGAGAGAGCAGCTGCCTCGTGGGCATCTCTCACCCACACACAGACCAGGATAGGCCCCAGTCCTCTCCAGGAGGAACCCGGACAAGCTTTGCAAGAGCTCAGTTTGGGAAAGCTCTAGAACTACCTTCTCTTTCTCTACTTTGAATTAATTTCTTACCTAGGCAGCACAAAGCCGTTCCCCCTGCAGGCCTTCTACCCCAGACCTGGTAGAGGAGGGGGACAGGGCAGCCCCATCTGCCACAGATTCTGTCTCTTCAGCAGCAAATGAATTCAGCACTGAAAACCCCAGTAGGGCCAGTGTTCAGGAGACCAGGATTAGAGCCAAAATGACACAAATTTCCCCTCCTCCGTTCCTGCTTTACCTTCTCCTGGTGCTTTTGTTTCCTCTTCTTGCTCTGTTTCAAAAGCAACAAGGCGAATGTGAGCACCCATGGGTGAGGGCAGCCACGTCCCCCAGCACAGCAGGGTCCCAGCACCCTAACACCAGGCTGGGATCTGAGTCTGCCCCACCAGCTGTGACAGCACAGGGACTCACATCAGGCAAACCAGCCTGCTGAAAAGAGTGCTCATGAAGTCCAGTGACCTTTGGATGGTGAGACACAGCAGAGAATAACCCAGCTCTGGAAATTCCCCCTCTAAGGCTATGAGGACCCCTTGGTGCAACAGGCTTAACCCATTTCTGTCATTATTTCAGAGTGCTGGGCACAAACTCTTTGGTCAGCAACCAGCAGAGACGACCACTGTCCTTACGCTTGCAGGGGCAAGGCACTTGGCAGGTCAGGAAAGGGCAGCTTGGTTTTGACACCTCCTTGCTGGATACTACAGCTACGGAAGGGAGCCATCTGGTGCTGCTGGCCCACTGGGACATCCCAGACCCTACCTGGCACCCCAACAAAGCACAGCACAGCTCCAGTGAAGCCATGGGAGCTCACTGGCAAAGCCACCACACACCTTCTGCCTTGGTTTCTTCGGTCTCCTCCTCCGCCTCCTCTACCTGTTCTTCCTGACCTGTGGAATAATGGGCAGCATGAGTTATGGGGAGTGTGAGCAGCCACCCATCCTGCTGATTCCCTACGGACCCCAGTATCAGCAGAGCTGTGGCACAGACACAGTCCAGAGAAAGACCCAGAGAAGACACAGCCATAGAAGAAAGAAGCAACAGCTCAGACAGTAAGGGGTTTCGCTCTAACCTTTACCCAAGGGCTGCTCTCTGTGCTTGGGCAGGGCAAAAATAATAAAATCAAAGGATTTATAGTCACCTCCTGTTTCTTCCCCTGGTTCCCTCCCATGCTCTTATAACCCAGGATCGGGGGGAGTGATTTCTATTGTTCTCCTCTTGCCAGTGAAGAACAAGACTGGCCACGTTGTAGAATGTGCTCTCAGCACCTTTGCAATCTTATTTATGGCACTGTTGGAGCATTTTTCCACTGGAGGGAGCAGTATCCCCACAAGAGTCCTCCATTGGAGTCAGAGCGATGCTGGAGCCCACAGGTCCTGGAAGACTTGTGGTCCCACAGCAAGAGATAAAGGAAAGAAAAAGAAGATAGTAAACCAAGAGTGCATTTGGTTGATAGATGTAAGAGAGAAGTCACAGACACAGGAGCAGGTACGTACAGCACAGCAGGGCAGGAGTGCAAGAAGCAAGAGAGAGAAGTGGAAGAATGAAAGAAAACCATTTGCCAACCAGGGGAAAGCAAAAGACACAACGACCCACGACATAGTCACAGCAGTAGTGGAGAGAGGAAATAAAGAAAGGTGCAATAACTACCGTCTTCTTCCTCTATCCATTCTTCCTCTTCTGAGCCAGGGAGGAGGGAAAGGAATAAGTGCAGAGGTTAGTTGGACACCATGAAGCTGTGGAGTGTAGCTATGGTGTGGATGAGGACTCTTAGCATTCAGGACGTTTTGCTGTGCAGCAGGCCCAGCTGCCTGGCAGAGCCCCAAAGCAGCAAGAGGGTCAGAAAAGCCCAGCTCCCAAACCCAGCCCAAATGCACAGCCCAGATGTGCCCCAGAGCAGCTGCATTGTGGTGTTTGCTTCTGCACAGAGTCATAGAATCATCTAGGTTGGAACCTAGGGGACCTTTCAGACCATCGGGTCCAACCATTAACCCAACACTGCCCAAACCGTCACTAACCCATGTCCCTCAGCTCCACGTCTGTCCAGCTTTTAAATACCTCCAGGGATGGCGACTCCACCATTTCCCTGGGCAGTATGTTCCAATGCTTGACAACCCTCTGGGGGAAGAAATTTTTCCTAGTATCCATCTTAAACCTCCCTGACACAATTTGAGTCCAATTCCTCTTGTCCTGTAGTGTGTCCCTTGGGAGAAGAGACCAAACTCCCTGGCTACACCCTTCTTTGCAGAGAGCAAGAAGGTCTCCCCTCGGCTTCCTTTTCTCCAGGCTGAACATCCCCAGGTCTCTCAGCCTCTCCTCACAAAATTTGCGCTCCAGACCCCTCATCAGCTCTGCTGCCCTTCTCTGGACGCATTCCAGACCCTCAATGTCTTTCTTCATCAGATTGAGGCAGCTGGAAGTTTGTGCTTGAGCATCATTCATATACATTCAGCTGAGACTCCAGCTCCTATTGCATTATTGTGCTCACGTCAACACCCAAATCCAACATTTCCACCCCTGTTTTGAGTTAAGGAATCACTCTGACGTAAGACATCCTAAGAAAATTCAGTCTGGTTTTGATCCTAGTGGTGTTCCAGATGGAAGAATCTGCCGTTTCTGGTCATGATTTGCCCATTGCTGTAAAGGACCTTCCCACCACAACCCACCCAAGCAAAACACTGAACCAACACCACTTGTTTCTTTGTCCTTGTAACTGCCAGTGAAACACCTACCTTCTTCCACATACTCCTCTTCACAGAGCACAGGTGCACACGGGAGAGAGGGAAGGGAAAGAAGACACAGGTTATTTCTCTGGTTGTTTCTTAGACTCCCTCTCAGGGCAACTGCAGGTGTTCCAAGTCCTCTTACCTTCTTGCTCCCTGCAAAGCACAAGACACATTTGCAGAGTTACCAAGATCTGCTACAACAGGTGTCCATCAGTGAGGCCAAAGGGGAATCTGACATTTCCCAAGGCTGGCTCCCCTTTTCGTAGGGAAGGGCAATGACTGCTGGGCAGGTTGCTGTGTGGCGGGCTGTAGGGTGGCAGTGGGGACAGGACAAGACCCAGGTCACCCTGTGGGCTGGAGATGATAGGAGCTGAAGTGGTCAACTGACACTTCAACAGTGGTTAGACCACACTGTTTGGCAGCATGAGACAATCAAATGACCGTGGCTCATAATTCTAGAAACAGGCATCTCAATCCCATCTTTTCCCCAAAGTCCTTTCCTGACCTTGGGGGAGATGCACAGTCTGTCCTCGGGTGTTCCCTGGGGATGCCGGGCACAGGGATCAGACTGATTGCTGAGAGATGTGAGTCTGTTGTGTCATTTAAGCAGGAGAGAAGGATTTGGATCTATATTTCCTGCTGGCGCAGGAGGAGCAAAAGCTGTGTTTGGACTGATCCCTACAACCACATAGCTCAGTTATTGAGCCCTTTCTTTTCCAGGTGTGCCTTGTTGTCCAACAGCCCTCACCAGCAAAAGCTGGGCCTTGGGGAGTGATGCTCTGGTTGCGGTGGTAGGACCCCAGCAGCACCAGACTGATGATGCCAGCTTCTCCCAGTTCTGTCCCACTGACTGGGGCTGGGGACTGTCCCTTGCTGTGCATATGCTGATCCAGCTCCTAACGCAGGACTCCGCACTGCTGAGGGTCTCAACACAACCACAGCAGTTGTGTAGATGGGCACACAGTGGGGGAACCACAAAGCCCTTTCATACTGGGTGTTGGGATAATGACGAGACCCAGTGCCCCCCGAACAGCATCCCTAAGTGACGCTGCGACGCTGCAGGAAGGCAGGAATAAGGAGAAATAAAGGGTATTTAAAACCACACCACTTACTGCTCATATTCTTCTATGACCTCTTCAGACTCTGACATGCCTGGTTATCTAGAAGAATTCAAGGCAGATTGGAAAAAGTGAGGGTTAGGAGCTGAGATAAGGACAAGCACAGCCTGTCCTCCAGCACCTGAGACACGGGCGCAGAGATGCTGCCTCTCCGGAGCTCTGAGCTGTCCCCAGGCAGGCTGTGACAGCGTTATCTGGGCAGAGATAAGGCTCTCCCCTCCCCTCCCAGCCCTGGATCACAGCTCACCCCAAACAGGAGACAGGCGATTAGACAGAGCCTCATGCCACACTGATAACTGCTGTCAGGAGCCATGTCCAGGGCACGCAGCTCCCCTCACCGCAGCCGTCTTGGGGTGCTGCGTTTGCTCAGGGCAGGGGAAAATAACCCAACGTTCAGCTTGTTTTGCTTCCTGACTATTCTTAGCTCAGATAGGATACAGAAAGTTACAGGGATGTCCCGTTATCTCAAATTTACAGCCCTGCACAAGCCAAACCATGAGATCTTGGTGAGACCTCCCACCGCAGCCCTCCAAATGCAGAGTGTCTTGGGAAAGGGGTGATCTGGGCTCAGCAGGAGCATTTCTCCCCTGGTCCTTGCCCTGGGAATAAATCACAGCCTGACTTAACAATAGGGCTAACAACTCTTCAGAAACAGCTCATCTTCCTGGCACGCCCGTCTCCCTCCCAGCCACAGCCAGGAGAGTTTTACTCATCGTCCCACCTCATCTGCTTCCACCCAGTGCTCTGCACAGACCAGCCCCATGATCAGTCCCATCTCTGGGCATCCCAGAGCAGCCTCAAGCATCAACCCAAGCCCCTGCACAGTCTGTCCACCACTCGCATTCGTGCCAGACCCCTGCAAAGCTGAGATGCAGCAGGAGAACTCAAGGCATCTCTAGAAATAACCCCCATGTGCTAAACCACCTGTTCCCAGAGCAGCCCTGCTTCACTTCTCCTGCTGCCGGGGTCTGGGAACAACTGGTCCTGGCTACATCTGTTGGGCATTTATTACCCAGGATGGGTAGGACAGGCTTCAGGATCGCTTATTCAAGATGCTGAATCCAGGACTGGAATCCACAGGCATGGGAAAGACGCGTTACAGGAGGGGTGCCTCTGCATACCCATGGCTCCTGGGGGGTTGTTAAATCTCACTTCTGAGCAATGACTCAGAAGGTGCTTTTTGGAGACAAATGAAGTCGGAACTCAGCCCTGTCTGCCTTGGGCTCACCACCTGCTTCTGCCATCATCGGTCCCTTCCCTCTGATGCATCTGGGGCTTGGCCCTAAATACACCCCACCCCTCCAGTACCATCCCCTCAATCTCTGCCCCCCATCAAACATCAGTTCCTGGCCCTACTTTTCCCACAGTCTCGGCATAGTCCTGCTACCCCCAGAGTTTGGCCAAATCATTTATGTGGCTTCTCAGCACTCAGGACTTCATGTTGTCTTCTCATGACCCAAGAGCAGAGACTCCCTCCTGACCACGATAGCACAAACATTTGTGAAAGCTGTTTTTTACATTTCTTTTCACCTCCTCTCTCATACATTGCTAGATCCCACAGAGCATTTGCCAAGGCACATCAGCAAAACCAAGACTGTTAAGTACACAAGAAAAATGTTACACCAGAAAGTAGCCCTAGGAAATATTTCTCCATCCTCTGCACAGAAACAGACAAACCTTTCCAATAAATCTTTGAATCTGTTTGTTTTGAAAGAATTAGGAGAACCCAACAGACACAGAGTTAAATAGGAAACATTGTACATGTTCTTGAAAATACCTCCAATCATTTGCTGTGGATTAAATACTCCAAGTATCCCTTCAGCTCCTTAAAATCCCCCCTCTCCATCAGCCCAGGGCTGGATGGTCACACCTCCGGGGTTGAGTTAATCTGCCACAGTTCACAATCCCTGCTTTCCTCCAAGATATCCAGACATGGAGCTGTCATTTCCCAGCATTTGCTCCAGCGTGGGTCAGGTCGCTGCTTCCTTCCCACTTGGCTGGGTCAGATCATTCACAGGAGCACCCCACCTCTAACCCACCCCACGGGGTGCCAGAGAACCAGGGCCAGGTTTGCCTGGCTCCCTCACAGGTATTGCATCCCTCCTGTCCCCTCCAGAGACACAGGGAATTGGGATTGGTGAGATCCCAGGCACCAGGGCAACCAAAATCCTTCTCAGCCACCTTGGCACCCAGTGGGGTCATTCGAAAGGTGTTGGACAAATTGCAAACACAACCCCCTGGAGAGGGTCCTGGTGCTTTATCCATGGGAATGCCTTCATGGCAGAAAGACGTCCCAGTGCAACCAACTGGGGAGGAAACTTTAACCCCAAGCCAAATCCCTTTTTGGTCTTAACAACTGCCCTTCCATGGAGCATCGTATGCCATGAGCGGGCACCAGCCTTACCTCTGCCACGGGGTGCCAGGGAGATGCCAGGGAGCCGAGGGGAAGCCAGTGGGCGTCTGGGAAATGCTCTTTGGGGGCAGGAGGCTTTAAGGGGGCTCCAGCGCCCACCCCGGGGCGGGCAGCGCCGGGAGGAATGTGCCCGGCGCCCAGCGAGGAATGCAACACTTGTGAGCTGCTATTTCAGCAGCCGCTGCCCTGGCCCCCTCCGCTGCTCCCCTTTCCCCCCAGGAGCCCATATAAGCCCAAGCTATTGTGTGGCCTCAGAGATTTGCTATTTTAAACCCTCCGGACTGAGATACGTGAGTGCCCGAGGGGCTGACACAAGCCAGCCAGCTGTCACTTTCTAGGGCCGGGGACACTGATAAGGCAGCGCTGCCATGAGCAGAGAACAGGACCCTCCATCACAGCCCCCCTGAGACAGGGTTGCTCTTCCACTGCCCCAAGCCTGGGATGCTGCAATGAGAAGGGAAGAGGGAGGGAAGCTGAGAGCCCTGGGGCTGTTCAGCTGGAGAAGAGCAGACTGAGAGGGCATCTCATGGATGCTGAGCGAGAGCTAAAGGGTGGGGTGAGAGAGGATGGGGCCAGACTCTTGTCTGTGGTGCCCAAGGGCAGATCAAGGGGCAATGGGCACAAACTGAACACGGGAAATGCCATCTCAACAGGAGGAAAAACTTCCTTCCTGTGAGGGTGGCAGAGCCCTGGAAGAGCCTGCCCAGAGAGGGTGTGGAGTCTCTGTCTCTGAAGAGATTCAGACCCGTTGGACACGTTCCTGTGGGACCTGCTCTGGGTGACCCTGCTTTGGAGGCGTGGGGGGACATTGGACAAGATAATCTCCTTCCAACCCCTATCACTTTGTGATTCTGTGAAGAGTCTTGGGCTGCTTTTATCTCTCCCTCCCACCCCTTCCCAAGACGCGTTTATCTTGCTTTTTTGATTTTCTTCCCCTTGCCAGAAGGGGGGGAAGCGAATCATTCCCAGTCCCAGCCCAGGAGCAGGTGACAGGGAGCATCTTAGAAAGAGCAAATTTTATTAGAAAAAAAAATAAAAGGCATAGAGAAAACCAAGTCCTTTCCAAAGCCCACGAAGCAAGAACAGATCCAGGGCAGCAGCAGAGTTGTGCACCAAATTTGGACACTGCAGTGGTTGCTCAAGGCACAGCCCCAGCCCATTGAATGGCCCCGACACAAGGATTTGAGCATCATTTTATGGGCTGCCCATGGCACCCTAAAGCTGGCCTCGAGAGAGCACCCCACTTCCCTGGTGGGTGGGTTCAGCAGCCTGGGGAGCGCAGGACCAGAGGTCTGCACAGCCATGGGTAAAGGGTTCAGGAGGAACAGCGAGAAGGAAACGGGGTTTGCAGTGGGGGCCCAACGCAGGGTACTCAGCTCCATGTGACCCCAAAACCAGGGCTGTGGCTAGCCCTTCCCGTATCACTAACGGAAGAGGTCACTGCTTATAGGTGGTGGGCAATGGTAAGGGCAGGATGGAGAAGGCCAAGTCTCTGGCTCTGGCTCAGTTGTGTGTTGGAGGGAAGCACCAGGGCCATCAGGTCCACCTTTCTTCCGTGAGATCTCCAAGCTACACCGGTGCACGTGTGACTTCAAACACTATTTGCCTTTGGTTGGGTCCCTCCAGCAGTGACAGCCTGGGAGCGGGGGGTGACATCTGCCTGCCCCACCTCACCCCACACGAGCCAGGCAGCAGGGATGGACATGGTCTGTGGACCTGAAGCTGAAACTCCCTTGTCTGGGCAGCTTCTTGCCCAACAGACACCATCCAGCTGCAAGAGAGATGTACCCTCTGAAAGCGCAGTTATGGGACACGGGCAGACATTGGGAGCAAAACACCAAAATGCTGTTGGGAAACAAAGCAAGAGTCTGCCTGCAGGATTGGCAAGGAGCCTCCAGGCCTGGGCACTCCTGGAGAGGCAGTGAGTGAGGAGAGATAGTCTTCCAGCCTCCTTCCTTCCCATCCCACATGCAGGGGCAACCTGGGACCCACATATGGCGTGGGGGAATCTCGTGGCAGTGGGCTGCTGGATGGTTGGGTAGGGCTGGGCTTTGATCTTCAGAACAAAACAGTTTTTCCTGGATCATCTGATACTATTGGAACTGATGCCGTTACAACTGGAAAAGAAAGAATCAGTGAGGCTGGGCCCACGGTTGCAACCCCCCCAAAGGCAACTACTGTGACTTGAACAGGGAATGGGGCAGGTAGACAATCCCTAAATCCCCCCGTGTGGTGCTTCCCTTCCTCTCCCAGCCCAGACCCCTTCTCTCCTTTACAACCACCTCCAGTAGTCCCCTCCTGCTCACTCCCCCATTCATGGGGTCCTGAATGTCCCATCCCACCCCATAGCCTGGTTCTGCCCTGCCTGCCCTGTGGGTGATGCACCAGCAGCGAGGTCCCAGCTCTGCCTCTAGCTCATCCCCCCCAGAGCATGCACCAGTTTTCAGAGTAGTTCCATGTCTACCTTTGTGTCTCCAGGGGCGTCTCCAGGATGCTTTACCCACACATCACGTTTTTGTAGGCTGTTTATTCTCCTGATGTCCTGCAAACAGGAGGGTCGTAAGTGACACAAGAAGGTTGTCCCCATGCAGCATGTGCAGTGTTGCCTTGGTGTGACTTTAACCAAACCTTGAAGCACACAAGCCCCGGGCAAAACCAGCCTGATTTGAGAACTTGCACCTGGTAGACCCTCAAAAACAAGTGCAGCTCTAGCCCACAGAGATGGAGGGCAGCAGGTGTTATTATAAGGAAAACTTAAAGGAGATCCGGGTGACCCCCAGAGCAAGCCCTTTCCTGGCAGACACGGAACCAGCACAACCTCCTGCGCAGACACATCTGGGCAGCTCAGCACTGAGTTGGAGCTACCCCCCGCATCCTGTATCTGGGGAGATGCTATGGGCAATAGCAAAACACCTTATTGCTGTAACAGTGACATCTCCCCAGGACTTGCTGAACCTCTTCTTTCCAAGCACAATCAGCTACCCTGAGGACAAAAGGTCTCCTGTCCCTCTCCCTCACATCTATGTCCCTGGAGCAGCCAAAGTGCTGACCTGTGGCACCTAGCTGGGCACTTTGCCCCACAGCTACAAGACACTCTACTTTTGGAGGCTGTGATACACATGGAGATGCAGATCATTCCAGACCACACATGCAACAGGGCCTCTTAGTCCACACACCGCTCTCCATGCCTTGCAGAGCCCGATGCCAAAGCACCGAGCACACGGCTCATCTCCAGGTCAGAGCTAGTCCTCCAGACACTGGTAGAGGTGGGATCTCTCTCCCTGATGGAAGGGTCAGGTCACCCTACATGTCCCCTGGAACATGCATCCAGCTGGTGCCTGCTCCCTCCTCAACCCACCAAGGGTTGGGAGCAGCTGCCTCAGACACTTTGGGCTCAGGATCAGCAACAAATAGAACCCCAACTTCTCACTGTGTGGCCCTGCAGCACCCAAACCTCAGACCTTGGCTAAGCTCCTCCCAGGCTTGGCTTGGTTCTGCCAAGGGTTCATCAACCCTTCAAGTCCCTCCACCCCAGACGCAGGGACATGTCCCACCACCCCAGATGCAGGGACATGTGCCACCAGGCTGCCTGGTTTCAGGACTCTAGGTGTGGGCACAAACCACTACCTTGCTCTTTTCTTCCTTGTCAGGCTCCTGAGCTCGGCTGATCCACAGATTAATGCGGGATGTCACTGATCCCGGAATCTTCAGGTTGTCCTGTGGGACAGAGAGGGACACCAGGGTTACAGCACTCGCTCCCCCACTGCACAAACGCAACCTGGGATTGCCCACAGCGCAACCTGCAGCAGACAGAGACGAGCCCACACCTTGGCTCCATCCCAGCTCCTCAAATACCAGTGCATCAACATGAGTCCACGCAGTTTAGGTGGTAGCCAGTGCCTGAGCCCAGCCCTGCATTGCACCACTCAAAAAGCACCAGATTTCCCCCAAACTGCATCCTGATGGGCTGGGTGTTGGTACCCAAAGGGAATGTCCTGAAAGCCAGTGCCTGCCCCAGGACAGGACCCCGCTGGAAGGTCCTTGCTCAGGCCAGCTCCTGCCCTTACCTTCCTGACAGCCAGTGGTTCAGGCTTGCTGGGAGAGCCTCCCTCGAAGATGTTGCGCTTGCTGGCCACCCCCTCTGAGGACATCAAGAGGCTCTTCTGAATAGTCA
This sequence comes from Thinocorus orbignyianus, assembly GCA_013400375.1. Lineage (NCBI taxonomy): Eukaryota > Metazoa > Chordata > Aves > Ciconiiformes > Thinocoridae > Thinocorus > Thinocorus orbignyianus. Next base: position 337,574 of record VXBW01007233.1, read on the forward strand.
GGGATGATTTCACCACCTCCGAGCGCTGGGAGGAAAGAAGGGCATCAGGAGGGGCTGAGCTGCACCCCAAGGGATAAAAAACAAAGTCCTTCTTCTGGCTCAGGTCTTGAGCCCTTTGGGGTCTGTTCCCTTCCTGCCCATCACCAGCTTGCCCAATGCTCCCCCCAGCAGGACTGTGCAGCATCTCCATGGTCATCTCCAACAGATATCCAGTACTGGTCCTAAAACCATGAGGCCAATCCCTCTTTCTGCCTGAGACCATCTTCTTCAACCCCATGAGCACCAGTTGTACAGTGCAGTTCAGTCTCCCTTCCCCACTGAGCTCCAGGTCACCTCTCTCCCTCTCCCCACACATCCCTCCCATGCCAGCCCAGCTATGCCAAGGGTTTTCAGTACCTGCACAGCCGAGTTGTACTTTTCCAGCTTCTCCCCAATGGTAGTGCTGCTCCCTGGGATCCTCAGACTCGCACTGAAGTAGAAGGGAAGAGAATTCAATACAGACCCCTCAGGATGTCCTGGGACTCAGCCCATGGTTCTTGGGGACTCCACTTGGTAGGAGAAGACCCTGTCTGACTCGGGCATAACTCCTGCATCCATCTGCCAGGTGAACCAAGGTAGCTCATTCCCTGCTTGTGATTAAGATCTCTGTGTCTCTCCGTTTACAAGGTACGTTGAAAAATAGCTCCGAGGTCCTCATTTTACCCTGTCTTCTCCACTGCCAGGTCTGAGCTGCAGCTTCATCCGTATCAGCTTGAGTTTCCCTATAGTATCCACAGGTGCAAACCCAGGTGCTGTAAAGCCTCACTGCTCTGCCCTGCATGCAGAGGTGGGAGAGGGTATCGTATCAGCTCCCTGCATTCAGACCTCAGCACTTGGGTCCTCAGGAGTTTTTAAGATGCCTGCCCAAACCTTGCCATGGAGATGTGGACAATCACTCATTCTGGCCACAAAAGTCAGATCAGATTGCTCTTGGACCTGTACAGTGGGTTTTGATATCCCCAGGGATGGGACCCTGTTGTGGTGCTGCACCACTCAACACTTCACAACTCCTGTGCAGTCACAAGCACTGATGAGATACTACATCAATGCAGAGACAGCAGGGGCTACCTCAGGGTATCTTACACAGATGTAAACTGTACATTGGACATTGTTCTATTCTCTGCTAAGCATCACTGCCTGGTCAGTCAGACACCCCAGGGACCAATGTTCAGCAGACCTGTGCCAGAGCACTCACTAACCAGCACCAGGTCCCATCACCTCCACCTCCCTCCAACAAAGGATGGCAATTCCTGCCCAGTAAGATCAAAGCAACAGGAACAGAGGTGCTGACCTCCTCGTGAGAGGGCTTTGGTTTTCTTCTTTCTGTTTTCTTGAGATCACCTGGAAGACACAAGGAGAGGAGATACCGGAGTCATCTTTGGTTATCAAAGATAAACATGAGAGAAACCCTCTCAGACCACTTTCAAGCAACCTCCATTTTCACTCACACCCCCATATCTCAAAGTTCTCCAGACTACAGACACTTCATAGTACTAACAGGTTTGTTACTAGTAAAGCATCATGAAAGTCAATCAAGCCTGGCCAGTCAACCCTGATTCACAGCAGGGAGGATCTTTTTTTCCCAGCCTCTCCACCAAGCACTTTATTCTTTTTGGAGGAGCTAGAATTGACAATATTCTCAGGTATGTAGCAAGGGACAAGAAGGAGGATGGATTTTTATCCTGTGCTCTCAGAGAGGAGAGGATGTGCTTCACTGGAGGATGGGTGGTCATTCCTGTGGCTCTTTAGAAAATTTGAGGACAATGAGCTCCCTGTTCTCTCATCACTTCCCACAAGTTTCCACACAAGCATAAAAATTATGAACTTGTACGTGTTCATCATCACAGACCTTCGGTCAGGCATGGAGGAGAATGGAGGAAAGACTGAAGCAGAAGTCTAATGCCCAGATCAAGGGTGAATTTTGAACAACTTTTGGGAGCAGGATCTGCCAACATAACCTGGAGACCAAAGCAACCCTTCTTTCTCCCCATCTGCTGCCTGAATGAAGATCTTTCTCTCACTTGCTTTAGCTCTTACCCTAAAGGAGACAGTTCTTGGGCTGGTTCGTCTGATGGAGCTGCTGTAGGTGACCTGAGCTGAAGAAGTATGTGACTTTTCTGCAGGTTCATCTTGGGTGGGAGACAGCTGTATTACCTCCTTTGGGGGATTCCTGGATGGTTGCTGAGGAAAAAGCAGACATCTGATGCATCCCTGCAGATCTGCAGAGAAGGTGGGACCCTGTCCACAACTTCATGGCTTGCAGCTCAGAAAAACCTTCCCCAAAAGTCTACAGGTCCCATTTCCCTCCTGGTACTTTTGGGCTCTCACTCTCCGTCATCCTCCCAGCACCCAGGACCTTGCATCCCAAGGACTGGTGCCCTGTCCATTCCTGCTCACCTGCCGATCCAGAGATGAAGTCACCACCGAGGCTGTCTTCTCCTCCATGCTGCGGCTTCCCTGCCTGGTCAAGATCTTCACCTCACGGAGCCGGCAGCCCCCCAGCTCAGGTGATGCTCGCTTCTGCAGTGCCTCCATCTCCTTCTTCTGCTCCCCCTGAGGTGTCACCACACCTTGTCCCTCTTTGTCCTGGAGCCGTCCCCTCACCACTACCTTTCTCTCTGAGGTGGTCTCCAGTTGCTGGTCTCCTGGTGGGTCTCCTCTGCTCTTGGTTGCATCCTGACCCCGATCTCCAGCCTGGTCCTGCCTTGTACACGGCTGCATCCCTGCCTCCGTGCAGCTCGTTCCCACCCCTGGCTCCTGCTGCTCCTTCTCCTGCCTCAGCTTTGCAGAGACGGCCATCGGGGATCTTGTCCGTCTCCCTTCTTGTGTCTTCAGCGCCTCCGAGAGCTTACGCTCTTCCCCATCCACTGGAGACACAGGCTTCACGAGGGATTGAGGTCTAGAGACAGAGACAAAGTGGGGGACAAACCTCAGCAGCCCAGGGCCAGAGGGCTGTGTTTTATGCTGCAGGTGAGGTTAACCCAGGTGAAAGGCTTTGTGTGGGGTGTAAAAATCCCACCAGCACCTTGGAGTCATCCCTACAGTCCAGGACTTGCAGCCACACTACACTCAACCCTGTCACCCCACCTTGGCTCTCAGAGGACAAGTTTGGATCAAAAAACATTTTTTTCCCTTTTGTGGCAGAGACAAAACAATTCTGCAGCCTCATTCCAGGGCATCAGCACCCACCAAGTCCTGTGCCAAGGAGCTGTGGGCTCAGAGCAGCATGCTGAGTCTGCTGCTGGTCTGGATGAGGTGTTTATGACTCTTTACTGGACTCTTCACAGTCTCCAGGACTTGGGAAGGAGATGGGATAATATTTGCCCTCCTCCTGAACTACAATCACCATATCACCAGGGACTTGACCTATCCAACTTCATAGAATCATAGAATCATTCAGGTTAGAAAAGACCCTTGGGATCATCGAGTTCAACCATTTACCCCACGCTACAAAGTTCTCCCCTACACCATGTCCCACAACACCACATCTCAATGACTCTTAAACAGCTCCAGGGATGGGGATACAACCACCTCCCTGGGCAGCCTATTCCAATGTCCGACCACTCTTTCTGTGAAAAATTCTTTCCTAGTGTTCAGTCTAAACCTACCCAACTTGAAGCCATTCCCTCTCATTCTATCACTAATTACCTGTGAGAGGAGACCAGCACTAACCTCTCTACAGTGTCCTTTCTACTAGTTGTAGAGAGTGATGAGGTGTCCCTTCAGCTTACTCTTCCTCAAACTAAACAATCCCAGCTCCTTCAATCACTCTTCATATGATATTTCCAGGCCCTTCCCCAGCTCCATTGCCATCCTCTGCACTTACTCCAGCACCTTGAGATCTCTCTTGACCAGCCCATATTCCACCCATACCCAACCCAAGCACCTGAACTCCATCCTGTCTGAGACACAGAGAGAACACCTCTAGAGCACAAGTCTCAGTGTGGACAAACCCCATCTAAATATTGGACATTTCCAGGACCAACTTGGAGAGTGGGTCAGGTTGCATAAGGGCAGCCTGATCTCAGGGCCCCTCCAAATCCCAAATCCCTGCAGCAAGGGACTGTGGGAGCACCAATGGAAAGCCCTTGGGTCACCTCCCTACTTCAGCAAAGGTTACACATCACTGCAAGGTTCAGAGGAGGAGGAGGACATCCAGCCAGGCTCTGTATGCTCGGCTCACCTGCCCTCCTCTTACCTGCTCAAGATCCCACTAACACCCACCTGAGCACCCACCAGCCCTCACCCTGGCACACCAGCTCCCTGTGCCATGGGACATGTTGAGGCCCATGGCTGAGCCCACCAGAGATATGCCCCTCTTCTCATACTCCTCCTGTGAAGCCCATCCTTCTGCCCCAAGGCCCGTTGGACCCCTGCTCTTCCCATTCTCATCCAAAAGAAAATCCCACTGACTGCAGCTTTGGCGCAGCGTTGAGAAAACCAGGCAGCAAGCTGCGAGCCACCACCACCATCATGACTAGGAGTGATGCTAGTAGAGCCCCACACACCTGCTGGAAGCTGGGCTGGTGTCTTTCACAGGACTGGGAGTTTCTTCATCTGTCGATGTGGAGGACAGCAGGCTCCGGTGCCTTCGCCGGCGCTCTCTTTCCTGCTCTTCCTCATCCTCAAGGGTCCTCTGCCTGGCCAGGCTGTTTGGGATGAAACATCAGGAACACGGTGAAGCTGACCCCTGCAAGGGGAGCTTGAAGCCCTGATGCCAGACAAGGAAGGAGACTGAGGCATGCTCAGGTGAGGGCCAAGGGGCTGATGGAGGTTGCCTTCCCCGGGCATTGCACGGGGCTGGGGGACAGTGACACCAACGCAAGCCAGGTGTCGCAAAGCGCCCTCATTCCACCCAGCTGATGCAGGTGTTTCCCAACAGAGGCACTTGACTTGCAACTCCTAATTTCTTCTGTTGGAGGGAGCACTCATTTAAAAGGAATCCCTACATTAAACAAACCTTTCTGGGCAAGGATATTTAACCTGTAACTCAGGAAGACCAGGACCCTAGAGCCACCACACAGATCTCAGCCACATAAACTGGAAGGGTAACCACTTATGGAAGAAGATTTTAGGCCCAACGTGAACTGTGGTGATGACATTTTAATTTTTATTGAGCAGAAAGCCTCAGATGTGAAAGCCTCAGTGGTTGAAGGCAATTGCTGATAGTTTCAGCCTGCGAACAGGGACAGCAAGAGCTCCTCTTACTCCCTGCGTGTGGCTGGGACTGGGAATTGCATATAATCACAGGTTGTATCAAAAAGACAAGGTTTGCAACCATATTTAAAGAGTCATGTTTAAAGATTTTATTTTGCACAAACCAAATGTAATTTTATATATGTATATATATATAAAATGCCACCCTGAATAGAACGTTCCAGCTTTCACTTCCTTTCTCCACAGAAAACCTGCCCGCCCCCATCCAGTGCATGAACTGTGCTGGAAAATATTTTTATTGGCTGGATTGAGCTCTCCACAGCAGTGTTCATTTACCTACAGTGCTAAACACAAGCGGGGCTCACAGGGGAGCTCCAAGCAACCCCAACAGCCTGACAGGGCAGAGCCCTCCCTGCACAGGATCAATCCCATCGCAACATCCCAGCTCTGCAGACAGCACCCTGCCCTCCTTCAGACTCAGGGCTTACTTTGACTTTGACTTTTAAGAACATGAAAGTCAGAGCAGGTCCAGGCCTGCGGTATCGCTAAATTCGTTGCGGACACGGTGACTCGCAGCGTGGTTTACGAGTTACTGTGTAATGAAAGCTGGGTCATAAATTAAACCACATTACCCCCTGCAAGTATTTGTGGCTTCTGTTCTTCCTGCTCGAGGGAGGCAGGGGAGTGCGAAAGGGTCAGTGGAGCAGAACGGAGACCAAAAGGGGGACAGGGCAATGACAGGGCTTGTGCTGGTCTTCCCCCCCTGCTGCTTCCATCCCTATGGCCCCAAGCAGCCTTCGATCCCCAGCAGAATCATAGAATCATGGAATGGTTTGGGTTGAAAGATACCTTTAGGACCACATCATTCCAACCCCCTGCCCTGGGCAGGGACACCAGGGTGCTCCAAGCCCCATCCAACCTAGCCTTAACCCCTCCAGGGATGGAGCAGCCACAACTTCTCTGGGCAACCTGTTCCAGGGTCTCACTACCCTCGAGGTGAAAAATTAACAGCAACCTGACACACTGATGGAGGGATCCAGGTGGTCCTTGATGATATGGCATCAGGTGAGAAGGATGTGAGAAGGCTGGGACCTGCCCCAGGGAGCCTGTGAGTGTCCCCAGTCAGCTCTCACCCATCAGGGGACATCTCCCCCTTCAGATCCTTGTGGCTGTGCTTGCCCCCATGGGCCTGGCCCTGTAAGTATTTGTACACTGGGAAGGCAGCACAGCTTTGTTTGCACGGCACAGCGTGATTTCCCCGTGCAGCAATCACGGCACACACATTCCCAGCCCGCCAGGTGAGCACGTGCATGGGGACGTTTGCATGCAGGTGCCCCTGCCCTTCGCTCCTGTCCCTCAAGCAGCGCAGAGCACGGATGCTGATTTCAAGCCACGTGAGAGCCAGTTACTGCTTTGTTTTTGCATGCACGGGCTCCTTCAAAATGAAAATGAGATTTTCCTGCCTCGAATTTGCTTGGTTCCTGCAGAGGCAGCACAGAACCTGGCATTATCAACATGCAGCTTCTCGTTATGTGTAATTAGGTAATCCACCCATTAGGCTATGGAATTGCTTTGCCAATCTCTCCTTCCTCTTTTCAAAGTAGGATTTTTATTTTTTTTTTTCACCGTCTTGCCTTTTTTAACCTCAAAGAGATGAATAAAAGAAGATTGGTGAGTCTCCCCTGCCCTGTCCTCTCCCGCCCTGTTAATCATTACTGCTGAGTTATCTGACGTTTGCTGTTTCAGTGAATGCTGTCTCATCTCATGAGTGAGGAGAAACTGCCTTCCCGGGTTGTGAAACACCCTAGGTGCAGGACCCCACTGGGCTTGTGCTCAGGCAGGTCTGTGGCTGTGAGGAGGAGGATCCGGATGGGGTTGGGATGCGTTCTGGATCCATCCCACCCCTGATGGAGACAGGGTGTGAGTTGGCAGCCTCCAAGCAAAGGACTCCCATCTCTTCATTCGCATTCCTGGGCTGGCCATGATGGGTCTCCTACCGTAAGCAGTGGGGTTTGTAGTTAAGTCTCAGAGCCATCACATCTACTCAATCTAGGATTTCTCTTCTGTTTTGTGAGAGATCCCAGCTGCATTTGAGACACTGCCGCCAGCGGTGCTTGCCCTGGGCTCTGTGGGAGGTCAGGAGCCATCCACATATCACCCAGGCTTCAGGTGAGCCCCTGACTTATCCAGGTGCATGGGAACCTCACCTGCTCCTGGTCTCATTGGAGCCAAAATCACTTTTTAGGAAGGAGCAAGTGGAGTGTCCATGGCTGCAGGGCTGTGGGGATTGTTCCGTAACTGCCGATGAATCAGGGCTTGCTCAGCGCTGGAAGGGCTGAGGCTGCAACCTCTGCATGATGGGGCCGGGACAGGCACCCAGGGGCTGTACAGACATGGGGACAGTGAAAAAAAACCCCACAGCCGGCTCTGGTGCAGGCCAACCAGACCCTACCCCAAAGAAAGGCAAACTAGACCAAAAATATATCCAACATGGGCATGGATGCGTTTCCAGAGCCATTTTCCTACCCAGCACCCAGCTTTCCCCGGCAACAGAAACAAATTTGCCTCTGATCTTGCCCACCCACAAGAGATTCCATCAGGGCCGAGCATTTGATGGGGTTGGCACCATCTCTGCAAGCAGCAACCCCCACAGTGCTTGCCTCCTCTCCCCATCCTCCCAAATGCCCATCCCTCGGTGGTGCCAGCGCCCCAACTTGCAGTGCCAGCCGCCCCCCGTCACCCCCTCCCTCCTGCTGGCAGAAAGTTTTAAGCATCAAACCATGGCACCTACCTGGAGAGATCGGACCAGTTCCTTCTGCCAGAAGACATTCCTGCTTTCCCGGAGTTTCAGAGAGCCCCCAAAACTTGTGTGGGCATCAAGGCCAAGGTGCTGCTGGAGCTGCTGGGATCTGTGCCGCCTGGAGACTCGGCTTCCCGAGGAGGAGGAACTCCCTGCAAGGTTATTTCCCGGTGCACCTTTACCCTGCCCGCAGCCCGTTTACCACCGCACTGCATCACATGGTTTCTTATCTACCTTGACAGAGGCAAGGCTGTAATTTGTCTACTAGCGGCGCCGTGCGAAAGACGCCCTGCCCAGGAGTGCCACGCAAAAGCAAAATCCCTCCCCGCTGCCTGCTGTGCCAGGGCTGGTGCAGAGACCCGCGCTCGGGGCTCCAGCCATCCAGGTCTCCCAGGGTTTCGGAGACAACTCCCTGCGGAGAACCTGTTTTACCAGCCGCTCTCCACCAGTCAACAACTCCTCCAGCACCGGTGGAGGAGGTGAATTACCTTGGGCTGAGTGGGAGGAGGCTGGCTCCCAGGGATCCAAAACAGTCATTAAAACACCTCCGTCTGGGTGCAGTCCAGCCCTTTCCAAAGAGCATGGGAGGGTGCCCTGCTCCTTTCAGCCTTTTCTGGATGATTTGGATTGAGCCGTCACGGCCTCCTCATCGTTAGGAGATTTGTTGCAGTAGAGAGCACTCACAAAGTGAATGAGGACATGGCTGAAGCATGGAGGGGGGTCCAATTTTTGGGTGCTGAAGCCCTGTGCCAGAGGAGGGCTGTGTATGCTCATCCCACGCCTGAACCCAGCCCATCAAAACCTATCCTTGCCCCCTGGGCTGGTCCTCAGACCCCGTCCCCCTCACACTCTCCTTCAAAGGGCTGGAGGCACACACACATCCCTCAGCAGAGCCGGGGTCAAGCCTGGATTTTACGTGGGGCCAATCCCACACACAAGCATGGCCAGAACTCCAGTGCTCCCACCGTGGGGGCAACAGAGCAGTTATCACAGCAGATGGCTGTGGGAAAAGTCACCCAGGACCCCCTGAATACAAATTCAGTCTTTGATCCTGGTGAGATCCTTCTCTCTGCCAGCCCCAGGGACTGGTTCCAAGGCTGGGCTTGCCACGCATGCGTCCAGCCCACAGGGGTGTGCCCAGGACCTGAGCAACCAAAGGCACTATTTTAATCAAAAGTCCCTGATTAAAATCCCATTTCTACAAGATAGCTCTGTCAAATGAGCTGTCTGCTCTGAGCTCATTCTCTGTTTTCCTTTATTCTTGCAGTAATTGGTTGTCTTTCAAGTGTTTTCATACAAACAGAAAAATCAGTCAGTTGTGGCATAAGAAAAAAACATCACTTAAATAACCTTGCAAGTGTCCTGTTAATTGCTGGCAAACTATATATAGCAGTTCAGCATCAGCAAGCTACTATAAAGCAATAAACCTTTCTGACTAATGCACAGCGAGAACTTTACTTGCAAAACTCATTGCCAAAGGATATCACTGAAGCATAGGACTTAAAAGGATTTTAAAAGGGATTAGAGTGAACGTAGGGAAAGAACACCCCCAGCCGGGATCTACATGGCAAATGAATATCAGAACCTCACAGTTTGTGATTTCCCTTATTATTAAGATGAAGAAATTCTAGACAGACATTTAACGACTGGGGATTAGGCAAAGGACGAGCCTCAATGACACTTGCCCCTCACAGTCTTTATTTTCAGCTCAGAGACCTTTCGAGCTGAACACTCTTTCCTGTTTTATTGAAGACCCCTCAGTGGTTTTCTCCGCCATGGATTTGCCCAGCTTCCCTCAAACCCAGGAAAGCTGTTAGCATAAAAAAAAACATCCTTCAGCAAGGGGTTCCCCAAGTTGATTCCCCACTGCTGGAAAAGTTCCCTCCTCTCCTTTAATCTGGATGAGGTTCTGATGAGGTGTTTGATAGCACTGATCTCATGACTGGAGATTTTTGCTTCCACGGAGCATTTAGATCAGATTTTCCCTTCATGTTGTTTCACATTCACCATAATCCCAAGCCATCCCTCCCAAATAGGTAACAGCCAAGCTAAAGCCCCTCATCTCATGTACAAAGTCATGTTGACTTTTTCCCTTTCTGTGTCACTTTATACTCTCCCAAACATCCCCTGTCATTTTATCTCCAGACTCCAAAGTCCTTCAAGATCCTTCTAAATGGCATCATCACATCAGCCATCATCTCTGCTATGCCAAATGCGCAAGAATTATCAGCAGAGTTTGTTATCTCACCATAATTTCCTATTTGCTAATTGCTTATTTAAGACTGCTTGGACTTTCTCTCTTAGTTGTGGCTGATCTAAAGGTCTTTGTTTATGGAAATCCAGGAAAACTCTTCTCTACCAGGTTGCCCTTACAAGCTCATTGATGCCTTCAGTGTACACCAGTCACTGGACTTCCCTTTGCAAGAACTATTTTGGCCACCCCAAGGTCATCACTAAAGCCCAGACCAAACTGCAGGTCCACAGACCTGAAGGTGGTGAAATTGAGCAGGGCCATGAAATCCCATGTGGGCAAGGGATGCTCAGGAGAACCAGCCTGACATTTTTCCAGATCTGCCCTAGGCATCAGGCTGTCACATCTGCTGTCCCAGGTCTGCACCAGGAGAGGAAAGCTCTGTGCTCTTAGCAGAGGGAGCTGTGCCACAAGACTCTGCAAGGCAAGGCACTTCTCCTCAAGTACCCAATTTGCCCGGGGTGGCTTTTCACAGGAGGGTTCTGCCAACAGACATGCATCCGCCTGAGGAGCTCAGGGAGCCCAGATCTTCATCTGATGCAGATCAGAAGAAAACACCCATTACTTCCCACTAAGGAGCTAGACCAGTATCATCAGGGTTTGGTTTGTTGTTTTTTTTTTTCCCTTGGGAACAGTGTCCTATGTCTCATCCCTACACAGAGCCTGTTTCTTTGGCTACAGGGCAGTGGAGTTCTTCCAGTTTCCACAACTGTGCTGTAATTAGGGCATTCCTCAACCTCACCCCAGGGCTCAGCGGTGAACCCTCCATCTCCACTCTTTTTGTCCATACCAGTACCCCAGCACTGGCCACGGCCCAGCTCCTCCCTTGGCTCCACAGGTTCATCCCTGCCACGCTGCCAGTGGTGGAGTGGAGTCAGCAGCATCATCTGCCCAGGCTTCCCTGCTGGACTGGGGCATGGAGCTGGGTGACCAGGAAAAGGGGGTTTTCACGTTGCTCAGCTGCTACCCCATCACTGCAGCAATGCAACAGCTCCCAAAGGTCCCACCAACAAACACTTTGTAAATCTCTGCCCCCACACCCATGCAGGAGGTCTCCCAGCCTCCCCATGCTGGTCCTCTGCAAGTGCTGGGGTGGTCCAGGGCTGTCCTTCCCCAGTGACAGTTCCTTCAGCTTTTGGGAAGATGTGTTTGGTGCAGACTGATAGTACAGAGCCACCCCTGCTTTGCGAAGAAAACCAGAAAGTGTCTGAGATTGGTATGTATTTGTTCAGAAACTAGATAAAACCCAAGCACAAACTTTTCCTTTTCCTCTAGGAAAGGAATAGTCATTGTCCAAACTGTCTTGCACCTTACTACCAGAGGGCTATTTCTCATTTATAATTCAACTTTTTCTAGAAAAAGAAATAGTTTAGACAAATCTTGGCTCAGAATTGCCGCCATGGTGCCCCATGGATGCTATAGAGTCCTTTCAGGTTCCCACTCTCCTCTGCAGGTTGGCGTCCCCAGTAGATGCCATCTCCTGTGATGCCCCAGGACTAACAATGAAGAACCCTGGGCATCCCCCAAAAGTTGTGTAAGTGTCAGTGGAAACTTTGCAGTTCATGGGCAGAATAAGCATGACTCATTGCCAGTAGGTCTGTGGCAGACTGCATCCCTCACAGCACGAGATTGGTTGCAATTAATGAGAAACCCCCTCTAATGTGAGCAGTGAGAGGTCTCAGGCCACAGCAAGAAAAGATGGACAAATTGGAGGTACCCCACTCACACAGAGTGCCACACCCCAGCCCAGCCTTGTTTCTCCCAGGGCTGCTGGATCTGAATCTGGAGAGCTACAGGAGGGGATAATGAGGGGTGAAGGATCTCATTTTCACCCATTTTCTGCTGCCGGGGACACATAGGACCTGCAGTGCCAACTCTCAGAGTGATGGGTGGCTATGCTATAGCCCTGGGTCTCCTCCTGCCCAGTTGCAGCCATGGGTTTGATCCTGCCCTGGCAGCTCCATGAGGGCTGCAGGGGGTAATGTTTAACCTTTACCTGCAGGGACTGCAGCCTGGCTTTAACCCCATGTGAGGCAGGGTCTGCAGAGGTCTTTGGAGGCTGTCGGGAGGGGCCCGGGAAGACATGNCCCCGCAGCCATGCTGCAACAGGAGGCCATGGGATAAACTTTACCCCTTCCCACCCCAGGGCTACCCATCACTGCTAGTCCTCCCCTTCCTCCCTTTGCAGCTCCAGTCACCATTTGAGCTGCAAATGTGCCCAGGGAAATGTTTGGGCACTGTTCAGATGTGTTGAGGCTTGACCAATTGGCAGAGAGGTTGCAGAGCATCCTAGGAAGGGAAGGGACCATATCCACAGCCAGGCTGGAGGGATGTTTTTGAAAGGCCACATCAGGCCAAGCCCTTTGCATCTCCCTCCACGCAGTTTTGCCAGCAAAACCTTTCCAGTAGAAAGTCATTGGGTTGACTAATTTTTTTTTCTACTGTCCAATTTAATTTGCAACTTCTGCTGTGTCAAGCTTCCAGTGCTTCACTTTGCTTTGCTTTGCTGTGAGGGCTCTGCTGCAATGGAGCAAGCTGGAGGACAGTAGGGACAGGGCTCTGCTCAGTTCAAGGAGACGGGACTGAATCATGAGGTTCTTCTAGAAATAAAGAAGATTTCATTAGCAGCTGCTCAAGCATCACCTTCTCCGCCTAAGAAGAGCCTTGCAAGTCCCCCATTTGGGCCAATTTTTCAATATTAAAGGGATTACCATAGGGTTCCTTTCTAATTCAGAGAGCAGAAATTAAGATTATTGTCATGCAGCAGGGAAGCAACAGCAGGGCTGCAGAGCTGGCCTGGTGCAAGGGAAGCCAGGGGAGGTGGGAAGAAACGCTCAACCTGCCCCTTTGACCAAGGGGGCTCCCAGCTAGCCCAGAGCCACAGAAGCAGCTCCACAGCAGAGGTGTAGAGTTGGATTCCATCCCCTGACCCAAGCAGGAAAGCCTTGTGCTCAGCACAGACAGATGCATTTTCCCCCTCAAGATTCGATCCCTGTAAAGAGGCTGGGGGGGTTTCCATGTTTCTAATAAAGCCGAAATCCATAAACCTTTGTTTCCCCATAACCAATCAAGGTGCTCTTCCGCTGGAGAAGGTTGAAAGCCAGACATGGTGACTGGGCAACCTCATACTTTGAAAAAGAAGGGCAACTTCCAGAGCAAAGAGTTTTGGGGTTGGATTTTTCTTCTCCCCGATAATCTCCAACACAAGACAGCCATAGCCTACGATGAGCGTATGTGCACACCCCGGCTGGCTCTCTCTGTGGCTGCAGGGACGTGCTGGTGAGGCCGCAGTTTTGCTCTGCAGCAGTTTCAGGTCTGAGGATCTGACAATGAGCTGGGCATGGGCACAGGCCGCCAGGCACCAACCAGAGCCTGGTCCCGCAGTACCCATCACCCATATTGCCTTTCATCTCACCACCATCCCTCTCCACCCCACAAACACCACCCCCTTTTTATTTTGAATTACCAAATTATCATAATTACACTAAGCTCAGAGCAACTGTTCTTGGACTTGGCTTGCCATTTGGTGCTCCTGCTCCCGGTCTGAAGAAGGCTTTGTTTCCGTGAAACCTCTCTTGCATTTTCCAGCTCTACCAGTTGGTCAGGTAGCAGTTATTGCCTCTCCCTACACACCTTTCTTCCTCTGCCAGGATCGCTGCCGAGTGTGTGAGTTCCCTCTAGGGATAGCGTGTGCGGCCAGATCCCAGGACGCTGCCTCGGCAGGGCTCCCACTCGGGCAGGAGCTCAGAGGGTCAAGATTGCAGCTGAAACCCTTTGCCTTCAGTGGTGGGGTGTCCCCATGCACAATCTCCAACCAGCTCTGAGAGGGGAGTCGTTTGGGTTTGCCAAGGTGGGAACTTGTTTCCCAGGGATATTCCTGCCAGGAGCCTGTCCTGAGGTGCACAGGGTGAAGACAAGGGATCTGCAAGTCCTCACACCATGCTGGGCTGCGGCTGCTCTGCTAAATTAAGCTTGGAAAGGACGGTATGGGTGGAAAAAGCTCTGTGCCTCGTGCAACTGCTCCGATCATGCAAGGAGCAGTTTGATATCCAAGCAAGGAACTGGACCGATCATGGACCCCAGGACCACGGGTGGTCCTGACCCCAGTTAATGGGATGCTGATAGGAATGGAGAGTCAGGTGGAAAGACAAAGACTGAGCATCTGTGCTCACTAAGGCAGCGAATGTGTATTTCCCAGCTGACAGGCACCTCTGATTTAACACTAGTTTGGGGAAGAGTTTTCATATTGAGTCTTAAATTCTCTGCAAAGGAGCAGCTGGGTGGTGTGGCAGCCCAGGTGCTACTGACCATGCTAGAAATAAGCGTTCCCATCAGTTGCCATCTGCCCTTACCCTCTGTGCCCAGGGACAAAAGTGAGCAGTTTGGCTCAGTATCCCTGAACCAACCAAAGGACAGGACGTGATGCTCAGAGCGATCCAGCTGCCCTCCCACTTTGGAACCCAAGCCCAGCTCCCCACAGTGGTTCTCCTTTGCTTGGATCTCTGGTCACTGAGCTACCCAAGCCTGCTGCACAAAGACCTGCAAGAGCCAGCTGTGTTGGGCCACCTTCTTCTGTCCCTGAAGAAATGATTTTCTGGGAAGACTGAGCTCTGTTGGGGACCATGCACTTTTTGGTGCTGTTGCTGCCAAGCCCTGGTGCCTGCCTGCCGACCTCTGAGTTAATAGCATTTTCTGTACTTTACAAGCTCACGGCACAGCGACTGGGGAGAGCTGCAAAACACCCACCGCATGGCATGACTTGAAACCATGCTCACTGTGGTTCCTTTGGGTACCTTAGGGACATGGGCAAGGCACTGCTCCAACCACCAAGGGCACCTTTTAGTGGCTGAGCCTCAGCATCTCCTGCAGTGCAGCCAAGCAGAAGACCCAATACTGTGCTAATTTTCACCAATTCTCCCCTCTGACCCAGTTCTGAGGAGGAGCTGGCGCATCTCCAGTCACTGGCACTGAACCAGCTGCAGTCTGGGGGGGCCATGAAATAGAAAATGATAGGACTAGTGGGGAAGAGTGAGCTGTTTGGCCCAAAAGGTATATTTATCTCATGCTTTCCTGATGCATTGCTCTAATTAAGCCTTGAAATGGGACTGCAGTTCTGGTGCCTGTGATGGGGCAGCTCGTGCCTGGGTGAGCAAGCTCTGAAGGCTTTTCCAAAACCAGAGAAGGAGGGGTGGGGGGACCCAGCAGACAGCCATCTCCACACTGAGACCCAAACCTTGCTGCCTGGGAGGCATCTCTGGAGCCCGGCAAGGGCTACGGTGTGTGGGATGGGAGAGGGGTGGCCCATGTTTGGGGCTGGGGGTCTCAGCAGAGCTGGTGGAGCAGCCTGTGGGGCTTGAAGAAATGAGGCCAAAGCAAGTCCAGCCCCGGGGTATGCTGCTGGCCTGAGCACCAGCACAGGGTGGCAGGCAAGGGTATCATCCCCACCAGGCTGTTGACCAGTACCTGGCCCTGGCCAATGGTCCCACAGAGATGAGCCCACACGGTGCTCTGCCCCGGAGACCATCCTTTAATACACGTGCGGCCACACGGGTACATCTTGGGCTGCGCCCAGCACAGGATGGGGCAGTGGGAGGACCAGCGGCTGTCTCCAGGGTCTTTCTGCAGTGGTGGGAGGGGAGGGATGGCCAGTGGCTCCTTGGAGACAGCATGGCCCATGCAGGCGATTCCAGGAGCTGTTGTGCTGGGGCCGTGCAGGAGCAGGGCTGGTGGTGGTGCTGAGAGAAAGAAGCTCACATCTCATTCCTACACAGTTGTCCACGTGTTTCAGCTCAGAGGTGAATTCGGGGTAAGGGCACAAAGAGCATGGAGGGGTAGCAAGGGGAAAGGGGGCAGGCAGCAGGCCTGGGGAGGCTCTTCTTCACGATGCTCCTGTGGGGAAGAAACAGAGCAGAGCAGTGGGGCAGGAGAGGAGTTTTTAGGCTGCCAGTGGTGCTAGTGATGACCTTGGTGTGCAGGATAAGTGTGATGTGGGCAGTAGATGCCAGAGAGACAGCAAGAAGAAGCTGGGAGAGGAGAAAAAGCTGCTGGCAGGGGCTCCATGGCGGGGACATGCAGGACAGACATCCATCCCGAGTGTAGGGTGAGAGATGAGGCGTGTGATGCTATTTACTGTAATGAGTGGGGGCAGTCTCTGCATTTGGCCAACCACAAGCGCAGATTGGGAATGCTGCAGGGAACATGGGGAAGGAGGACCAGTCTCCTACCTCTCACTGGCCCGTGGGGGACTTGGCAGCATCAAACATCTTCTTTCGCCCCTCCATGCCTGACATGGCCTCCACGTTCTTGCGCCAGTCACCCACTTCCACAGGGCGCTCCTGCCAGGAGGGATAGGGATGGGGGTTGTGATGGTCATGGGACAGGATGGCCAGCAGTTCTCATGCTGTCCCACCCCATCACAAAGAGGTCTCAGCCCCAGTGCAAAAGCAGCACGAGGAGGGCAGCTGCCCCACTGCAAACACCCTCTCCCCCAGAGCCAGCTCTGCCGCTTGTCCCTGCATGTGGAGCTGACCAGGAAGATGGCCAACAGTGGTCTGACCTCCACAGGGAGGTCTGGATTCATGTGGATAACCCCTCAAAGCCTGGCTATGTTGCATTAACACACCAGAAGGCATAAAAATCACAGAAAAATTCCTTAGGAGGAAGAAGCCAGCACACGGGATTTACTCTGGGTTTATACCAGCACGTCGGGGCAAACACAAGCAAAACCACTTTCTGCACAGCCCTCTCAGCCCACACAAAACCCATCTCAGGGTTTCTGGAGGGGACTGGGATTGTTGGTGTGACAGTGAGAGCCTGGCAGCTACTTGCAGAACAGAACGGGGAGATGACGGCAGCTCTGGGAGTGTGCCCAGGTGTCTGCTCTGCCAACCCACAAGCATTCACTGATTACAAGCCATGCCCCAACACCATCTCACGACATCTAAAATAAACTCAGATCTGTTCACCACCTGGCGTTGAGGACTGTAAACACAGTTTTCTACCCAAAGGACTGAGAATGTGCTATGCTATCAACAGGGAGGAGAAAAGGAAAAATAATTGAAAACTGAGCTTCTCATCTGATCTACTGAGATGAGACCAAAGGGTAAAATCCCTTTGGAAAGAGGCCTTAGCCAAGCAGCATAACTCTTGCCGTAGGGTGCCTGCACACCCCAGGCAGGTTTGGGCATCACTCTCCACCTCTAGTATTGAGACTTTCCCCTCTTCCATCTCTGCAAAGCCCATCTGAGCTGGGCCACTTATCTCAGGCCAAGTGTGCTGGGCTCGCTCTGCCTTATTTAATCTGGATCTGGGAGTTTCCTGGGTGTTTTCTGGGTGTGCTTATACCAAATAGGAGCTCTCCTGGTTCCCTAGAAGACCAAAGACCAAACTCCACAAGTGCAGCTCAACAGACATGCCAAGGGAGCCCCACTGAAAGACTCCCACATGCTCTGAGAAGGAAAAGCAACATGGACATACACCTAAACCTCACTTGCTATTGTTCACCAGTTACTTGGCCCAGTCAAACCACTCCCACATGGTCCCACAACCTCCCGCAATGGGCAGTGCCTTGCAAAGACTGACCCGTGATATTTCTGAGGCTTACATAGGGTGAGCACAACCATGTGGGCTTCACAGGGGACCTTGGAGAAGGGCAAGTGCAAGTGCATCCCTAGCTGTATCCATCTCTGGCCTCTAGAAGAGTCACCCACCTTTTCTGTGTCTTCCTTCTTGACAGACTTCAGGTTGGCTCTCAGATCCATGGACACCTTGTGCTTGGAGCCCAGCAGAGCCCTCAGCATGGCATCGGCGGAGACACGTACTCGCCGCAGGGGTGGTCGCTTGAACTTTCCTCGGAGATCGAGCACTTTGATTTTTAGATCTTTAATCTGCAGGTTGAGGAAAGGAGAAAGAGCAGGAGACCATTACATGGCTACCTTGCACAAAAAGCTCCTGCGTGAAGGAGGAATCTCTGCCAACACTGATCACCAGAAGGGTCCATGGTTCTCCTGCAGCCATGAGGACCACCTTCACCAAGGGACTGTCCACTTGAGCACAGGGCTGTTGTCAGTGCCCTGTCAGATGGTAGCCATGCCATGAGAAGGAGCTCTCAGACCCATAAGGGTGGCCAGGAGAGTGAGGCTGCCTGTGGACTCAGTGGACAAGCCTGAGTTCCCTGCGGCAGGATGAACCTGGTGCTGAGTGATGCCTTGCAGAGCACATACCAACCTTTAGATAACACAGTCCATGGGAGACCCCCATCGAGGCCCAAGCTACCATCTGGGATGGAGTTAATGAAGAAGCAAACAGCCCATCCTGCCTCCTACCTCCCGAGTGTTATGGTTGCATTTTGCTTCGATGTCATATCTCTCCTCATCCACAATTTCAACCTTCTCATGCAGCTCCCTGCACAGATCCTGAGGGCCAAGCACAACAGGAGAGTGGTGAGCGATGCTCCCCGTGCTCCCAAGGAGCTCACTCCAACCCTCAAACCTGAGAAATACCTGGAGCTGGCTCAAGGAAAGCCCACTGGTGTGCAGTGGTGTGATCCGCTCAGACAGGTATCTTTCCTTCTCTGACTGCTTGTCCACGATCTCCTGATCCCACTCCTCCTTTGCTTTTGCCAGCATCAGACTCTACAAGCACAAGTGAAAGGCAGGAGGGTGAACAGAGAAGCTCCTCTGTCACCCCTGAGCCCTCTCACACAATGTCTGTAGGATGGGACAGTCCTGTCGTCCTCCCAAACCTCCTCCCTGCTGCAGCTGTCCTCCCAGCATCACTGTGCAGCTGAAAACACACATCAAAAAATCCCTACACCTTTAGTGTGGTGACCCCGAGGGCAGGGGAAACAGCACGGCCAGAGGAACCATGGGGCTGCGGAGGTGGTGGTCCCGATGGATGCTGATGCCAGCACTTTCTTTGCATTGGTTTGCTCTGCTGTGGCAGCAAATTATTTTCCCAAGCCACAACCCGGGGAGGTCCCAAGCTTGTGCTGCAGTGCTGCTGGTACACCAACACCAGGTCTGTGGCTTCAGAGCTGAAGGCATCAGAGTCCTTCCCCACCTTCGTAAAGGGGAGGTGAGGGGAGGTTTGTTTGGTGGCTGGACCACAAAGCCCACATGAGTGAGGATTTTTGACGAGACAAGAGATGTGAGCAGGAGCTGCTCCCCAAGGCCCATTCTTCTGCCGTTCCTCATTGCTGTCACCCCGACCACGCGCTTCAACCCTGGCTCCTCTTCCCCAGAGAGACAAACCCCGGGGAGTTTCCAGCCCTCAGGACTTACCTTCAACAGGAGTTTGCGTGACGCTGTGATCTTGGATTTTCTCTAGGGGAAAGGGAAAGGAACAAACACCACCTTTGAAAACTAACTCACAGCAAAAGCAGAGTAGCATTGAGATTGCTCCTGAAAGGAAAGGCACTTACCTCCCTGCAGGCCAGCGTGTGTTTGGGAAGAATCAGTGAGGAAGAAGAGAAGAGAACAGGGCATCAGTGAGTAACAGTGAAAAGGAGGTGACAGTCAAGAAAAGCACCTCATGTGACTGCAGCTGGTTTCCTTATTTCTGCTATCTAACAGTTGCCATCTGCAAGCGAGCCAGGTCTGAGATGACCATGCTCTCTGGAAATGCAGTGGGCATCTCAGGGCCACTGCTGGGAAAGCTGAGATGCCACTCAAACACAGCACAGGGACTGTCACGGTGCCAGCCCTGGCTCGGTCCCCGCAGTTCGGGCCACAACACCCTCATTCACGGGTTCCCCATGCAGGCAGGGGCTGGCACGCAGGATGCTGGAGCCTGTTCACGTTTGCAGGGCTGGTGCATCTCCACATTGTTACTTGATGAAAGCCTCACAGGGAGGTTTCTCCCTTCTCTTCAGGCTGGGGAACATGTTCTGTCTGTATGATGTGCGATGAAGAGCCTCACGGCAAAGCAAGTGGTGCTGTCTACATCAGATCCCTATTCCAGGATCTAGGAAAGCTCCAAGGTTTGAACTGGGACACCAAGATGGCTAACAATTTTTATGAAAAGATAGTTTTTGCAAGGGGAACAGCACGGAGGTCTCAAGCACCGGTTCAACTCCCAGCTGAACCCCCAAAACATGGACAAGCTCAGCTGGCATGAGCAGCACAGCGGCTGGGAGAGGATTTAATGAAATTTGAGGGAAAGTTGTGCTACTTACGGCTCTGGCATTGTGGCGGTGTGCTGTTTGACTGAGAAAAAGAAAAAAAGAAAAGAAGAAAAAAGAAAAAAATTGGAGAAAGAAAGTGAAAAAAAGGAGATTCCAAACCCACCCAAACCCAGAAAGCGTTGGCAGTGGGATGCTCCCAAGGTCCGGTGCTGCCCCGCGCTGTCGGCAGAGGGAAGCGACTCGGCAACGTCTCCATCCCGCTGTGAAAGAGGGAGATGAACCACCCAGCTCCGAGGAAACCTTATTTCGGGCAAGCTCCAACCTGCCTCCAGCCGGCCCTGCAGGACTCGGTCTGCGGCTCCTCGGGGGTTTTCCCAAGCACCGAGCTGCTCCCCCCACCCCAGCTTGGGGCGAGGGGATGGAGCTGAGCACGGATGGAAATAACACAAGAAATGGGGTGCCTCGGGGTCCCCCACACAGCCTTGGGGAGTCCCATCCCACAGCTCCCCGTGGGGGAGAGACAGGGTTGGTGGAGCCAAAATCCATCTCAGGAGTGCCAGACCAAGGGGCAACAAGTCACGAACAAGCAGCTCTGAGCAGATTTCTTGAGCATCCTTGTCTCTGGTGAAATACTCATGGTTTCATATTTTGAATTTGCTTGGTAACCCCATGCCCTGGCAGCTGTCTCTCCTGCTTCCCTGGCACTGCCTCTAACACTTCCCACTCTTGCCAAGGCACTGCCTAAGCCTAAGTAATAGGAAAACGTGTGGGAAAATGCCAATCAATTCAGGGGTTTTTTTAATCTTTACAACCAGGAGTAACAAACTGATGCCATATTTCAGAAAGAAACAGCATTTTCTAGTGGTGGGTTTAGTCCTTTCGCCTAGAACTCAAAGGGCAAAGTTGGGATTTTTTGCCTTGGTCTCTTTGCATCCCCCTAAATTTGAAAACTGTTTTAAGTTTCCCTCCGAGGGAAAGAAAAAGGAACAATTCTGGTCTCAAACAGCTACTCCCAGGCATACATCGAGCCCACCCTGAGCAAACCTCAGTGCACCTCCTGGCTCCGTCCACTTGTCCCTGTCCCCTCCCTGTGCCCCCAGCTGCCTGGCCAGAGCCATGGCCTGAAGGACTGGAGTTTAAGGAGGGAATCCTATAGAATCCCAGCAGGAATCATCTCTCCCAGAGCCTACCAGATCCCAAGAACAGGATTTTTTTTTGTCCTCAAAGCCACATCAGTCAGATGTAGCCAGAGCCACCAATTTCATGTCTTTTGGGAGGTTTTTGTAGTGCAACAAATGTCCCAGAGGACATCCAGGCAAGGCGGTTCCTCTTGCCTGACACTGGTGCATCGAGGGGTCAGGTACCAGCTGCTCCCCCCAGGTTTATTTCGGGGGAGGCAGAAAAGCTGTTGGCTCTCTGGAGGAGAGCAAGGACTTGGCAAAGCCTCCCATCGTCTCCAGAGTCCCCCATCGGAGCAAAGCCTGGCGGCTCTAAAAGGTGGGACCCACACCACACCTCAGACTGGTGACCTCTACCAAGGTCAATCAATTTTTAGGGAGGGATGTTTCTAAATTTGCTTCCCAGAGGCCAGCCAGGGCTCAGCTGTGTTGATAAGACATCCCCAGCCATCTCTTGCAGGGACTTTAAGGCTACAGCCTGATCTGAAGCATCCACAAGAGACTTTGCTCTCTGGTGGGGATGAGAGGATCTGGACAAGATAATTCTGCACTGTATGAGTGCCACAAGCCACAAAAAAAAAGGTTAAAACGCTTGATAAGCCATTATATCATGGAAAACCTTAAAAGAAATAACACCCAGTAAATCCCAACATCCTCCCACATCCCAGGGGACCGGACACAAAGCAACAACACGCGCCCAGACAAGCGATGCCACACACACACTGATCCTCACCTCCCTGCCACACGAGTGACTCTGAGCAGTCAGGGCAGGACACAGGTGCAAAGGCTCCTCAAAAAGGTCCTGTTTCCCTGTTTTCAGGAAAAATTAATCAAATCTCAGGTCCAAAAGCTCAGCTGGGTATTTTAGTGGTGTTTCTCCCCACCAACCCCTTCTCTGGGAGCAGAGAAAATGCCTGAGCACCCTCAGACAGGGGGAAGAATTCAGATAATTTCACCTGCTGGGTGCCCATGTCACCACCCAGGGAGCTGTGGGTGAGGGACACCCAAGTCGGGGGACCCCCGCCAGCGCCTTACCTCAGGGCTGTGCAGGAGGGAGGTGACGCCTGGCCTCCGGAGAGCCGCACACTGCCGGGGGCCGGTGGTGAAAGGGGGAGTATTAAGCAGCAGCCGGCCTGCAAGTGGTCAGTAAAAATAGCACAAATCCCCTCTCGTGGGCACATGGTTGCTGCAAACCCTGTGACGTGCCGCGCACACCTGGGGGCACCGTCTCCAGTGTGGGGTGACACACGCACATGCCCTGCACAGCAGCGCACCCCGGCTTAGGGCACCCCCAGTTTAGCCAGGGCACCCCTGGCTCGATGCACCCCTGGCTCAGCATGCCCCTGGTCCCCGAGTGATTTGGTGAATTCCTGTGCCATTTGGGTGTGAATCGCCCCAGCTCGGCCCGTACTCGCTGCCCAACGACGAGCACACAGATGTGCCCTGCCAGGCTGACCCTGGGGATGCTGGTGTGGACGGGGTGTGTCCTTCATGGCATGTCGCTCCTCTCCAACGCTAACCAGCACCAGAGATGCTGAAAAGTCTTCAGGAGTCTGCAGGAGCCAAAACAAGGCAATGTTTTTTCTTTCCAGAAGATATCTGGGAGGGGCGGGGTTTTTTTTCCTTTCTTCTTTTATTTTTTCTTTATTTATTTTTTCCCTCTTTGTTTTGTTTTGTTTTGTTTTGTTTTCCCTATTTATTTATTTATTTATTTATTTCATTTTTCTTTCAGAAAGTCTCTGAAGGAGAAGGGGGAGTGTGTGAGCAGCCTGGAGAGCTGACGTGATGCTGAGGTCCACCAACGATGGTGCACACACTCCCTGCAACGCTGCGAGCGCAGAGCGATGCTCCCACAGGAACTCCAGCCTCCCAGGAGCCATCAGAGCTCTAGAAGGCCAAAGCCACTCCAAGCCAGGACAGGGCACATCACTGAGGGATGATGGGGTAAAACAAGGGTGGTGGGGCTACACCATCAGGCCAGACTGTGGGTTGGGACCAAGGATGGGGCAGACCCCTCTTTGGGGAGCGGGCCCAGCCAGACTCACCCAGCTGGGATGCTCCAGCAGTTTGCAGCCCCTCCAAGCCCTGATGTTTTTCCCAAACTTTCTGAAAAGCAGCAAAGAACCAGCAATCTCACCACCCTGCACCCCACATCGCCCCTTACCCGGGGTCCCATGGAAGGAGGCAGGGACCACGGGGGCAGGCAGCACCTGTTCCCTGGGATATTTTTAGGGGCAAGTTTAGGAGCAAACAATTCCCAGCTTGCAGCCCAGCAGGGACAATGCCCGGCATTTTAATCCAGAGGCTATTATGGTCATGGAGGGACACGCAGCTGCACGCAAAGGGTCAGTCCCATAGTGGGGAGCAATGACAGGCCCCCCAGTCCTGCAGAGCAGGGGGTACATGGCCATTTTTCTGGCTCCTTCCCCCCGTCCTGGACACCAAGGAGGGAGATGTGCCCAGGGGGTGATGCATCCACCCCCAAGCTGCTGGAAGGTCAGTGATGGTGACAGTGACAGTGGCAATGGCCATCCTTTTTAACCTGCACTAGTCAAGTCCCAGCAAATGCAGGAGAAACCCTCTGTGCCCACCCTCCGGGGTGCCCCTCCAAGGATGTTTCCCCTTCCCTGGCTCCAGCAGAGCAGATCTACTCCCAGCCGCAGAGGAGGAGACTTTATAGCAGCCCCGTTAGACCTTTATAAGGCAAAAGCCCCCGCGGGGCCATGCCTCCAGCATCTTTCCTCCCGGCTGCCTTGGGATTGTTTTCAGAGCACAGAGGAGCCAAAATTAGCCCGTGACAAAGGCGCCGCATTCCCCAGAGCCCTGCCCCGGGGATCCAACCAGCTCCTGCAGCCAGCGCTGGGGCTGCTCTGGATGCCATTTGCTTCAGTCTCAGGTTTCCTCCTCTGATGGGACCTGGACTGAGGAGGAGGAGGAAAGGGCAAGCAAGAGATGGGGTAGTGGGACCCCTCCATTCAGGGCTTCAGCATCAATTTCAAAGCCCCAGGCACTGCCATGGGGGGGTCATAGAATCGTAGAACCATAGAATGGTCAGAGTTGGAAGGGACCTTCAAGATCATCGAGTTCCAACCCTGCTGCCATGGGCAGGGACACCTCCCACCGTACCAGGGTGCTCCAAGCCCCCTCCAACCTGGCCTTGAACCCCTCCATGGGATGGGGATGCCACAGTTTCTCTGGGCAACCTGTTCCAGTGTCTCACCACCCTCACAGCAAAGAATTTCTTTCTAATGTCTAATCTAAATCTCCCCTTTTCCAATCTAAATCTCCCCTCTGGGTCAGCAGCAGAAGGACTTTCCAGAACCCATGATCTCACCATCCTTCCTCTCCAGCCGACAAGATGAGGACATTTTGGGTCTCTATCCTTGGCTCACCAAACCACAATGAGCTGCCTCAAGACGAGGGGTTGTTTTATTAAGTGCCACCTGAGATTGTGCTCCGACTGCTGGCAGATAGGAGGGGGACAGGCTGGAATTCAAAGCAAAATGGTATCCCCCTGCTCTTGGGAGCCACTGATTCAAGTGAAGGATTCCCCATGGGCTGCCACGGAGAGCACGAGTGCCAACAAATAATTCCCAGAAAGCTGTATGGGGAAGCCAGACTCAATCAGGACCAAATCCCCAAGGACATTCCCCTTGTGTCTAAACATCCCAGTGATCCTACAGGTCACCTGTGTTCAGTCTCTTACAAGTGGACAACCCTGATGTGTTTGGGTGGATGTGCGCAGTGTCTCTCTCCCTCTGGACTCTTTCCCTCTGGACATGCTGAGTCCCTGGAGGGTGTTGGTGCTTCCTCATCGTTGGGCATCAGCCCCACAAGGGGCTGTCATGGCTGCCCTCTGGCTTCGGTAGAACCACACTGGGGGCACAAGTGTCCCTGGCTCCTGGAGATTTTGGGCTTCCAGATTCAAAGGTATCTGACCTTTGAGCAGGTTTGGTTGTCCCACGTAAAGCCTATTTTCCCTGAAGAAGCATACGTGCAGCAGGGATTCTTTTTGTCCCTCAAGGCCCTAGGGTCATCCCACCCATTATGTCCTTACCCTCTTCCAAGCACCATCCTCATTTCATCCACTCCGATGGCATCCACAAAGACAACGGGCTTCCCAGGGCATCCAGGACAGACTTAGAAACAACAGCTGACCTTCTGTTGTCCTTTGGGATCTCACTCTCCAAACACATCCATCCCTCCCCATAGCTGCCACGCTCAGAGCCAGCCCCAAATGCCAGGATTGATGGCAGAGGCCCACCAGCTGCCTCAGGTTTCTCACTGGGCTGGGACAGAGGATGCCCCACACAGTCTCCTTGACGTAGAAGAAGGTTGTCCCTCCATGGAACAGCTCAGAGACACAGGAACATTTTGGTCACCTCCCACAAGCAAGGAGATTGCTGCAGGACAGCAATGCCACAGTGCAATGAAATCACGAGGGTCCATGTGACTTGTCCAGATGAAACCGTCCCTGCCTGGTATTTCTCCTGCAGATTGTCCATCAGCTCTCAGCCCTCATGAGCTGCCAGAAGGGATCCAGCTTGTCCCAACTGCTCCTTCAATTTGTGACAGCAGAGGGTGACAACCTCCTGGGGAGGGTCTCCAACAACCAATGCTTTTTGTAGCCATGCAAAGGATTTTCTCAGCCTACGGACTCTGTGAGTCTCACCAAACCTGGGTGATCCCCGAGGCATCAGGCAGAGCTGGCAGTGAGGACAGCTGTGGAGATGGAAAGTGGCCCAGAAATTGGGTGACCATCACAGTCTGACACGGAACCAATGAGGCCCCAGGCCTGACCCCAAACATGCCCCATGGGGCTGAGAGACCTCTCCCAGCTCAGATCTCTGCCCTGCTGATCATCACCCCATTATATCAGCCCCACTGGGACACCCTCATAA
Source organism: Thinocorus orbignyianus (assembly GCA_013400375.1). Taxonomy (NCBI): domain Eukaryota; kingdom Metazoa; phylum Chordata; class Aves; order Ciconiiformes; family Thinocoridae; genus Thinocorus; species Thinocorus orbignyianus. Next base: position 364,023 of record VXBW01007233.1, read on the forward strand.
CCCACTGCCCAACGTGGCAGAGGAACCTCATCCATTTGGGATCTGCTGCTCCACATCTCCCAGGGAGAGCTACTGCAGTTGGAGAGCATTCTCCAGCCACCTTCCTGGCTGGACAACATCTGGGGACAATGCCAGCCTTCAGCCCTTTCATCCATGAGCATGAGACCTACTCTTCCCACCTTGCACGGCTGCAGGCAGTAAATCCGTGTAGAATCAGCTGCGGGGCTGGATCCAAAGTCAGGACAATTTTCACAAAATGGGAGAATTAGCCCCGGCTTCTAGTATTGTGGGACAAGTTGTCGTTCCCAGCTGGAATACCTTGGGGACACTTGAAATGTTTGCAGAAGGTGTCGAAGCTGTGGAGGGGCCTCTCAAAGCCAACGAGTTCCTTAGGAGCAGCACATGCTCTCTGCCTCGTGCCACTCTCGATTAATCAAGGAGGAATTATCTACTTTGGGACGGTGGAAAGACATTATTAAAACAGAGCTTAGCCACCCACTGAAGATTTTAAGTTTTCTGTGAGTTTGCCAAATGACACATGAAACCTTCCCGATGTCAATCTTGTCAGCTCTTATATACAAGAGGGGGATGTTGGCTGTTCTGTCCGTGCTAATGGGCTGACACAGTTCAGTGGTGATGTCAGTTTAAATATCCTAAAACCCAGCCTGGTTTTCAGCCTAAGGCAAAATAATTCACAGGGGGAAAAAAAAAAAATACTATTCCCAATAATCCAAAAATTTCAGGCCCAGGCAGAGATCCTGACACACTTTTTAGACACTTTTGGAGTAATTCCAAGCCCTCCCATCTGTCTCTGAGACACACCAGTCATCTCAGCACCCCCTTCCACTGCAAGGCTGGGCTGAGCCTCCCCATCACCAGGGCAGCCTGGTGACTGCTGCTCAGGGACAGCAGGTGACAGCCAGGCGCTGGCGTGTATTCAGCTCCGTTGCTGCCCTCTGCAGCTCCAGCATCGCCTGGCCACTGTGTTTTATTTCTTCATGCAGTGCCAGGCAGGATGGGGAGACCCTTCCCTCCCACCTGCTCCACCAGCTCTGCTGGTGGGTGATGTCCAAAACCATGTTCATTGCCCACCACCACCTGCACCTCCCTGGGACACTCTCTCCAGGAGACAAATGTCAGGGCACTGGGGATGGAGAATTTACACATGTGCAATCCCTACCATCCACGCCTGCCCCCCGCTCCACCTCACCCCAAGTTCTGTATTACAGTTGATAGCATTTCTTCCCACACTCAAACGCAAGAAGACTCTACTGGAGGTGGCCAAACCCAGCACAGCACTGGTGTGGGTGTTCCAGCCATCGGCTTTCCTGGAGGATGTGGGCACAGTGGGGACACAAGGCAGTTCTGCAGCCTGGCACTGCCCGGGACAGGCTCTGGATTCCAAAAAGAAATCCAGTTATTTAGGAATTATAATTAAGGATGGGCAACAGGAACATCTGACAGAAGCCACGCTTGACCCAAAGCTAAAAAGAAATAACACTGCTTGCTACAACTGTGATATTTTTTTTTTTCCTTTTCATTTTTATCTGAGGAGAAACCACCCACAAACTTAACAGGAGAAATGAGGCACTGCCAGCCTCCCCACAGAGCACAGGATGGTGGAAGAGGTACACACAGTCTCACCTGCCAAAAAGCACTGGTACCATCGTGCTGCTGACCCCCGTCCCAGCAGCATGACCATCGACCACATCTGCAGGGTCCAGCCAGCCCCAGACCGACCCTAAAGCCAGGGCTGGGCACTGGGATCTCATCGGGTGGGAAAAAAGGGGCCCTGAAGCTCCCACTTCTCCTGCACTCAACCTCACCCTGGCAGTGCTGCACCCAGGGTGCTATCCCCAGCACCCCTGGGTGCTGGCAGAGCCTCTGTCCCCAGTGGGGGAGGCGCTGGGCAGCCCCCAGCCTGCGCAGAGGAGCCCCAGCATCCTCCAAGCAGCGTGGGGAGGGTCGATGGAGCAGGGGCACCTCAGAGCTGGGAGCAGCAGAGCCGGATTTTCAGGCTCCTGCCTTTGAACTCAAGCAGCTCCAGGGCACCTCGCTCCGTTTTGGGGCTCAGCCCCAGCTCTGCTTGCCGTCCCCAGCAAGGGAGTCCCCAGGAGCCAGCCAGAGCCAAAGTGCTGTGGGATAGGGGGCTGTGAGGCCACACGCCAACCAACCCCCCCATTGTGCCTCAGTTTCCCCACCCACAGGGGTGCTAGAAATGCTTCCCATGGGTCCTCTCTCTGCTTTTGGAGCTGGCTGGGAGCACCTCGCGAGTTTCCTTTGCACCCCTAATGCTGTGCAAATCATCAAGTAAGAACACTTTCCCAGCACCCGGCCTCCTGTGGAGCTCCTGGGCCCTTCTCCCCCCATCCCTGCCTTCAGCCTGCTCCCCCCTGCAAACTCCCCTGCTCTCTGAGCCCCTGCCTGCAGGAGATAATCACCAGGAATAATCACCACATCTTCACCCACCAAGGCTGAGCCCCATCAGGGTCGGCAATGTGCTGCACCACGGTACTGGCGATGGGGGATGCTCCAGCCGCTGGCCCCGTCCCTGCTCTGCTCTCTGGCCGAGGCTCTCAGCTGTTTATTTGCTTTTCAGTTTCATGGGTGACCTTTTCCTCTGCATGAAAAGTTCAGCCTTCGCAGGCGGCGGGTGAAGCCATCCCATCTCCCACCCGCACACGCTGCTGGCTCAGCTCTCAACGGCTCCCAGGCTCTGAATCTACCCGCCAAGGCAGGATCTGGCAGATTTGGGTGTTTGCAGAGAAATCTCCCAAACCTTGGGGGGTATGGGATATGGACAGGGGCTCCAGCTGCATCTTGGTCTGCAGAGTGATGAGGACCTGAGAAGGGGGATGGAAAACCTTGGCTTTCCCCATGACCAGACGTGAAACGCCAACATGCCTTGCTCTTTCTGTCCCTCTCCCTCCATTAACTGCCTAAATCTCTCCCCAGCTCACAGCTATCACAGCCTCTCTGCCAAGGCCAGGGCTGGTGCTCACACATACCCATCCTGACCATCTTCTTCCCCAGTTCCTTGCTGGGACTTGGAAAACAGAAAACACCTATTTACAGCGAGTGAGAGAGCAGAAAAGGGGAAAATGAGGTCAGACCACCTAAAACTAGCTCTAAATTCAAAAGACTTTGGAAACCCCATCACACCGGGTGCTCCCCACCCCTAGATGTTGCCCTGCCATGGGACAGGCTCAGGATGTTTGCAGGGGGTTGAATGACCCTCCCTGAATCCCCTGACCCCAAGAGCTGAGGATTTACGGGAAACCCCATGACGGAGATCCTTGCCAGGGAAATGTGTGAGCACCAGCACCTTCCTCCAGCCACTGACACACCAACACCATTCTCCCCAAAATGTGTGCAGGGACCTGGTTTGGGGGGACCAGTCCTCCTAGAGCAGGAGGTCCCACGTCTAGACCAGGTCCCACCATCCCTGGAGCCCCTCCGTGTTTCAGTCCCTCTGTCCCTGCCGTGGAACAGGGACGGTGCAGAGCTCTGGATCTGACTTCACCTACATACCCCCAGCTTGGACCCCCCCATACCTTGTCTCTACCCACAAGCAGGGAGGTTTCTCAGCCCATGAAGCTCTGAGGACAGGGGTGGCCAAGCAGGCTTCCTCAAGTGGAAAAACCCAAAATGCTTATTCCCAGACTCTGGGAATATTATTTCCTCTTTCTCAGAAAGAGCCAGCAGGAGCCTGGCCCTGCACAATGCAGAGAGGGGGGACTCTGGCCATGCCACCATCCCTCCCCAAAGCCACCCTGGTAGGGGGACGGGACGCCATGGGCCCCGGAATGGGGCCAGCTGCCACAGCTCCCTGATTCCCACGCAGCCGGGCGATCTCCAGGAGGATCTGCAGTGCCCGCGGCCGCCGGGCTGGGGCTCAGGCTCCAGCTTGTGGAGCTCGGTGGCTCCAGGCGCTGGTGTCTGCGCTGCCTGTCGGGGCAGAGCCATCCATCCCTTCCCCTGCCCACCGTCCCTGCCTGCACAGCCGGGCAGCGCTGGCCCTGGGTCCCACAAACCACTGTGAGAATCCCTGGGGACATGGGTGCAGCAGCACGGGTGGTGGGAGAGGTTCAGGGGTGTCAGCAGCGGGCTTTGGAGCCCAACCATGTAGGAATTAGGGGCAGATTTAGGGGGATGCCAATGACCAGCAAAGCTCTGTGCAGGATTTGTGCTCTCCCATACCCTGCAGGGTCCCACAAATCAAAGCAACACCAGGGTAAGCAGTAGAACGTCCTGTTTGGGGATACTTTTTGGTACACGGAATCGGGGTCCCCATTGCTTTCTTCAGTGTCCCCCATCAGCCTGAGGGCAGGACAGTGTCCAACAGCACGGCTGTGTCACTGCACCACCAGGGTATGGTGTCCAGAGGGTTCCCTGCTGCAGCAGCAGCTCTCCAGCCCCTTCCCAACGTGGGGACTCAGGATGGGCTGTGTCCCCGGCCATACCCTTCTGTCCCAGTGTCACTGGCATTTGGGCAGAGCTCACTGTCGCACGGCTTCCTTCAGGCTCCACCTCATCCATCCTGTCCCCTGTCCTGCAGGAGAGGCCCAGGGGTCCTCACCAGTCCACCAATGTCCTGGCCATGTCAGCTGAAGGATGGTGGGTCCCCAGGCAGGGATGTCACCTCCTGCCACATCCAGAGCCCCAGGTGGTGTCCCTGGCAGTGTCCTCTGCCCCATCGTGCCAAGGGGATGTGGGTTGTCCCCTGCAGCTGCGCCAGCCCAGCTCCTGGGGTGCCTCTGTCCTGCCCCAGGATGGGGGTGCCAGCGCCTGCACTGGCCTCCCCGGGGCCACCGTCCCTGTCCCTGGGCCGCAGGCAGCGGTGGCCTCACTTGCCTGCTGTGATCCCGTTGTCCCCGCCGCCCACCGAGCCGAAGGCCATCTCCCTCCTGCTCTTGGTGTGCTGTGTGTCCATGGACTGTCCCACCGGGGCTGCGTCAAACTGCACCACTGCAGAGAGAAGGTGCTGGTTACCCCCCAGAGCCAGCACTGGGACACGGCAGGATCCAGCCCCACGGGGAGCCGTGGAGCAGAGCCAGCCCCCGTCCCCACTGCCATCCCATGTGCAAGACAGCAAAGAGCCCCGTTTTCCCTGAGGCCACCCCAGACCAAGGGAGGGTGTCAGAAAGTCCCTCTCCAGGGATGCGGGGAGGTGAAACCCAGTGGGGGATGTGAAGGGCAGAGCTCAGCCAGCACGGGGGGGACACGGGACCACCCTCCTGCAGACCCACCCCCAACCACGGGACCCCCTCTGTGATTCCCACAGGGAACCACTTGGAGATGGCACCTGGCGGCTGGGGACTTCAGCCTCTGGAGAGTCCTGCCCCCCAACCCACGGTGCGGTGCGGGGTCTGATACCTGCTCGGCAGCTGTGCCGGGCGCGCACCACCTGGATCGCCTGCTGGTTCTTGAAGCGGACGAGGCCCATGGTGATCTCCGCGTTCCAGCCCGGGTCCTCCTGGGCGCAGCGGAAGTCAATCTCGTGGCTGTCGTCCATCACCACCGTGAAGTAGATGTGCCGCTCCTTCCACTCCACGCACTCCACCGCCTTCATGCGGGCGAAGCTCAGCTCCTTGCGCCGCGAGCCCTTGGGCTCGAAGAGCTGCAGCCCCTTCTCCGTCAGCAGGCACCGCTTCTTCTTCCAGAGCTGCAGCAGCCCCCCGCTCCGCTTCTCCAGCACCCCCTCTCTCAGCACCTTCTCGGGGGTCATAGCGGTTCCTCAGATAACCCCCCGGGACCCTCAGCACCTCGTGTCAGTGAAACCTGGCATCACCCACCGGGGGATTTTCCAGCCCTTCCGCGTCGGAGCCCAGCACCCCAGGGCCAGGACCCCCGTGTCGGGGTACTGGCTGCCCTCGGCTGGCTGGCTCTCAGAGGGGTTGAGGGAGGGGGTGCCCCATGCCGGCCACCAGCCCTGTTGCTGGGGCTCTGCTCCCTGCCCCGCGCAGCGTGTGGGATCCCCGACGCCGCACGCCCCAGGAGCTGTCGCTACATGCCCGGCCGCTCTCCCACTCGCATTCCTCCCCGCCTCGCCTGGCCCCTCCTGCCGTGCAGGCACCCTTCACGCCCAGACGAAGCCCGCTGCAGCCCCGCTTCACCCGGGAGGCATTTTTGGGGTGCCTGTGGGCAGGCGCTGCCCCTGGGGTCCTCCCGTGCAGAGGCAGGGTGGGGGCACAGGTCTGCAGGGCGGCAGGGCTGGGCAGGGCTTGGAGCCTTCTGCACAGCGGCCC
>VXBW01007233.1:370560-390648 GCA_013400375.1 Thinocorus orbignyianus
TTGGGGTGCAGTGCTGGGGGAGTGAGGAGGGACAGGGGGCTGTTGGGTGCAGCACCAGCAAGGCAGAAGGTTATGGGGCACAGTGTCACTTACAGATGGGGTTGGGGGCTGCAGTGCCAGCTGTTGCAGGGCTATAGGGTGCAGTGCTGGGGAAGACGGGGGACTGTGGGGTGCAGTGCCAGTCAGGCAGAGGGTTATGGGGCACAGTGTCGCTTACAGATGGGGTTCTGGGGTGCAGTGCTGGCTGGCGTGGGGGGGCTGTTGGGTGCAGAACCAGCCAGGAAGGCAAACGGGGGGCAGTTGCAACCAGGGTAGAGATTATGGGGTGCAGTGCTAGCTGGGGCAGGGGGCTGTGGGTGCAGCACCAGCCAGGCAGGGTCTGTGGGGACCCTGGGAGGGGGTACACATGCAGAGAGGAGATGTTTGGTGTCACCACTCCAAGATGTCCCCTGCAATGGGGACAGCCCTTGACACCCAGCCAGCCCTGCACCCAAAGGTGCTGGCTCAGCCCTCAGCATGCAGAGCTCCTGTCCCCCTAATTCCCCAGGACACAGGGGGTGGTGGAAGCCCCCAGTCTGTTCCACAGCGAGGACCAGCATCCCCCAGCCTGGTGTAACCTGTGCAGGGGGGAACGCACCCCCAGAGCGGGGCACAACCCGGTCCCGCCGGAGTCCACCCTCCCCTGCAGCAAAACACCCGTCTCCTTTCCAGCCTGTCTCGTTCCCGGCCACCGCAGCCTCGTCTGTTCCTCTGCCAGCGCCTGGCACAGTGGTGCTCACGGGGCTGTACTGGCAGGGGACATCAGGGACCTTTCTGCTGGCCATGGGCTGCCAACAAGGATGGTGGTCACAGCCTGCTGGGCAGCTGGATGTGCCCCCGGAGACGCTGAGGGTGTGGGTCCCTTTGCCCAGACCTGGAAGGGGAAAAAAATCCCCCCCCAGGGATGTGCCCAGGTCACTGTCTGGGGCTGGTAACCTGCAGGCTGGCCCCCCAGCTCCCTGGCTCGCAGCCGCTGTCCCTGTGCTCGCCTCCCAAATCATCCAACTTGTACCCCCACAGACCCCAACACCCCTCTGGTGCCTCCAGCTGGAGCCTCTCTCACCCCAGCCCCTCCATGTCCCCTGTTCCTGCTGGGGGCATTGCCTTCAGCCGGCATGGCTGGGGGGCAAGTCTGCAGCACTGATGAGATGCACCTAATTATCCCTCATTAAGAGGGCAGGGCAGCAGCTGACGGAGCCAGGAACTGGTTCGTGCTCCCCGGGGCCAACCTCGCCACGCTGGCAGAGATCCCGGCAGTCCCAGGAGACCCGGTTTAGTGACGTCAGGCGGCCCCAGCACCACTGGGGCTCTCCACACCCCCGCAGCCAAAGGCAGCGGCAGGGCTAGGCACAGCCTGGGGGGCCAGGGCAGCCCTGGAGGTCACCTCGAGCACCCCAGCACCTTCAGCAGGAGCAGAGCAGATGTGTGGGTTCCCTCCCTGAGGGAGCATCCAAGGCTGCTTTCCCACACATGGGGGATGCTGAGCCCTGGAAATCTGGGGGTGAGTAGTTGGGGGACCGCCGCTCCCAGCTCTGCTTCAGCCAGCTGGGATGTCCATGGGCACTTTTGGTTCACCAGCCAGCCCCATCTCCTTCCTCACCATCCTGGGGAGACCCAACAGCTGCCAACCCCATCACCACCCCAGGCCCCAGCTGCTGCTCACTTCTTCTCCGGGCTCCAGCCACCACGGAACGCTCATTTTCCCACAGCCACAGATGTGAAGGAGATTTGACCAAGTCCTTTTAAGCTCCTCCTCTCCCTGGCTGTCCAACCCCAGACCTGCAGGGCAGGAGGTTCGTCCTGGAGGCCAACACCACAGCTCCTGCCCTCCAGCAAACCCAATGGGACTCAGTGCATCAGGCTGCCAGCAAGGAGAGAACCTGTGGTCCCCACGCACATCCTGTCCACACAGAACCCTTACGGGCAAGTAACAGGAACCGTGGGGTTCAGCTGGGCAGGGTGACATTCCCACAAAGTGCTCACAGCCAAGCAATCCCCTGGCACCATCGGCTATGGGACTCTGAGGGTTCCAGTCCAACCATTTGGAGCAGTACCATCACCACCAGCCTCCAGGCTCAAGGTGCTCGGCCATGAGCCAACCCTCTGGTTCATCTCTTCGGAGGTGGATTTGAGTCCCCGTGGCCCCTTCTCCAAGGGCTGGAAGCCCCTCATGCCAGCAGCAAGGAAGGATGGATGCTACTGGGTGCAACGTGGTTCTGCTGCCTCTACGGGGACTTGGACAACACTCACAGATGTCCGGACATGCCAGTTGACCGGTGCAGGGCCACAACCACGCTCAGGGAGCAGTAACCAGCAGAGGGTAGCAGATGGTTGTAGCCATCCCACTGCAGTTTGGGCACCTCAAATCCTACCACACTCCTCTTGGGCCTTGCCCCACGACCTCCTCCAGCCTACCTCATGCCCTCTGCCTGGATGTGCAGCCCCAGTGACGCCCATCCTGGTGTTCCTGTGCCAACAGCTTCTGCTAATGCTGGGGATGTGGGTCTGTCACTCCTTTAGCCATTATCAGGTGGACAATACAACTTCAGCAGGTGTGCAGCACCCATCACAAACCCTCAGGGCAAGATCCTTGTCCTTGTGCCCATGTCACCTCAGATTTCTGGAGCTCAAAGCTCAGCAGAGACCCACCAGCCTGGAGAAGAGAGGCCTCAAGGAGGCCAAACTTCAGTTTTCCACTACCTAGAGAAAGGTTGTGGAGAAGGGAGACACAGCAGTGTGTAGCAAAAGGACAAGAGACCACGGGCACCGGTGCCACAAGGGAAACTCTGATGCCACAGGGAAAATAACCGTCTCTGGGAGTACAGTGCAACGCTGTGACAAGATCCATAGTGGTGGGACCTTCATCCTTGAAGGGTTCCCAAATGACTGGCCACCAGAAGCTCTGGTCAACCTCATCTTTGCAGTTAGCCCTGCCTTGAGCAGGAGGTTGGACTTGAGACCTCTGCAGGGGTCTTCTGCCCTGTGACCCCATGACACCCAAACCTAGCATTTTCTCCTGGCTTTGACCAGGTCACCAGGAGCCAGTGGCCTCTTTGGGGTCCATCACACTTGCGATACATCAGTACGTCCCCTCTCTCTGACACAACCTCTACAACAATGGGAAGAAGAGACTAAAGAAAGACTCATTCTACATTTATTGACTACATAAATTGTGCTTTGGGCACAATCCCTGCCTGTGGCCCATCCAGCTGCAGTGCTGCAGCTGGGACCTTCTGACACCTCCCTGGGGGAGCAGGGCCACTGCCCAAAGAGGCAGCCAGGTTTCTGTCTCCACACTGAGGGTGGTGGGACCCTGCTGTGCCACAGCTCCCAACCCACCACCACATCCCCGAGCCCAGGCTTGTTACACCACACACTGAATGCCGTCTGCGATTGCCCCACCAAACCCCAGCCACGGTCCCCAGAGCAATGGGACCAGCAAGAATGGGTCCCAGACTGGGAAATCTGGAGGGTGGGGTGGGGGGGAAGGGGGCTGGTGGAGGATTTTTGAAGATGTTTGAAGACCTTATGCTCCATTTCAGCCTCAAAAGTATCATGTCAAGCCCCAGGGTGTTATGAAGAGGAGACAGCGCTTAAGTTGATAAAGGAGCCTTAGTCCTGCCTCACAGAAGGATTCCCGCCTCCATGTTGTGCTTCTCAAAACACTACCCACCCCATTTACTCAACCACAATGTTTATAACTTAAGAAAAATAAAATAATAAAGCCAAAACTAAATACCCTGTTCCTTACTCTAAGCTGCAGCGAGGCCGACGTTGTGGGTATGTCACACCGGTCAAACGAGAGAATAACAGGAGGAAAGTAAAGCGTTTAGATGAAAACGAATTATACCTGGGAAGCTGCCAAACTGCCGGCTTAATGATCCACAGCACAGTGAAAAATCCAGGGAGTAGGTGAAAAGTTGTTAATTATTCAGCACTGCCGGGCACGCCTGTTTGGAGAGGCACCACCTCGGAGCAGTGATAGGGGTTTGGAAAGGGTGTCACAGGCATGTTGTGCTTCCAAGAAACTACACCCAGGAAGGTCTGTCCTGGGCCTCCCAGCACCAACTGCTGCCTCTGAACTGGCTACTGACAGCGGGAGCCGGGGCAGAGCCTGGCCCAGAGCACAGCTGGCCACAGCTGGGCCGTGTCAAACTGCACCCAGCAGTTCCTGCCTTCGTGCTTTAATTGCAAGCCATGATTGCAAACAACTCCCGTTCCTCCCTCTACCTCCAGACCTCCAGTTCACCCAGTGCACCTCCGCAGCCCCAGACAGGGAATAAACTCTCCGGCACGGCCAGGCATCGGTCAGCTCTGATGTTTATTGCTTGCTCGGTAGCACGGCGCGGCGCGGCTGAGCACGCATCCCGGCGGGATGGGTGACGTGGAGCAGCAGCACGTTTGGGGCGTGGGGACCTCGCCGTGGGTGGGTGTGAGCTGTCCCCCCGCACCAGCAGGACCCGATGGGGACGATGCTGGGACTGCCACAGCTTCAGGGTACGCTGGGTCAGGGCAGGGAGGAAGGGGCTCGTGCTGAGAAGCAGCGGGTGGTTATTGATGACGGTGAGGATGCTCACGGCGGGTGTGGGAAGGGTCGGGCAGCAGAGGCTGGTACGGACAAACCCTGAGCCAGCGGAGAGCCCGGCTCCCGGCGCCTCACTGCGAGTGGATGAGCGCCCCGGCACCCTGCCCAAAGCCAAAGCCCTTGGGACCGAAGTTCTTGGCATAGCAACCTGCAGAGGATGGGAAGGGAGAGACGGGTAAGGTCAGCAGCCGAACAGGAGCGGGTCCTCCTCTCGAAGCAGGCACCGCCTAAACGGGACGGGGTTTGCCATATTTGTTGGGCAAACAGAGAGGCCCCAGGCACAGCAGGAAATCCCCCAGCTCCGTCACCAGCCAGTCCCCACAAGCAGCTTCTGGGGCTACCACCTCCCCAGCCCCCAGTCCCACTCTGGTTTCCTGCAGAGAGGTTTTCATCACCCCCCACCACCACCCCTCGGGGTCCAGGACAAGCCAGCGGGAAGGGGGACACCCACCTTTGCAGTAGATCTCCCCGTCTTTGTCTGCCAGGGTGGTGGACTCCAGGCTTTTGCCACACTTGGCACAGCGGAAGCAGGACTTGTGCCAGGACTGCAGGAGAGGAGCAGAACCAGCTGTTCCACAGGGTCTGACCCATAGTGGGGGGGTGGCAAAAGGGGTCTGAGCGGGGTGAAAGCTTTGTTTTGAAGGGATGGTCCTCCCATCCCGGGGGTCAGATACAGAGAGGAAACATCAGGTGTGGTCACTGCTCTCATGGTGATCTGGTTTCAGAGAGCTTTGCCTCCGCTCACGGAGCTCATTTGTACAATAACTCGCAAGGAGCAATCACCTCCCTCTTTGGGGATCATTCTCTCTCAAAGAGCAGGAAAACTCCTTCATGTTACCCAGCTGAGACCCACCGTTGCCGTACCTCAGCTGGGTGGTGGCAGGGTTGGGACACCTGCCCCTACACAACGACAGCTCCAAGGCAGGCAGCGAACACATACTAAGCATGCAGTGTTTAAAAATACCACCCCCACCCCCCACAGCTCCATCCATCCTCTGGGATAAATGAGCTCACAGCCTTTGAGCAGACCTAGAGTAGCCAGAGCAGCTCACGGAGGAATTTAAATAAACACTTTGGAAAACATGAAACCTTTTTTGGAAGAAAATGTGAAATTAGGGGCCCGGAGGAGGAGGTAGCAGATGGAGTCATCCAGCAAACATTAGCGCATGAAATACATGCTCTGGAATCCTCTCCGGGTTTGCTTGAGTGCAATTGCTTTGCCAGCTTTGCTTCCCCGTAAACACCGAAGCCAGAAGCCTACCAGGAAGTCCAGGTCGTGATTTTAAGGATAAGTTCAGCTTCTGGCCCTGGGCTGACCCTCAACCTGTCCATCACAAATCCCTGCTCTGCCAGCCAGGGTATCGTGATGCTGGGAAGCCCTTTCTGTTAACTTGATGCCTCCTTCCCCTGCTCTGGGGACAGAGGACAAACACAGAAACCCCAGGGAGGACGGAGCAGGGTCAGTGTTACCCAGTGTCACCAGGGAGGGGTGAGGCTTTCCCAGTAGGGCCATCCCATCCCCTGTGGCATGAAGCCAAGCAGCCTTGGCAAGCTCTGCCTCTGTCCCTGACCTCAGGGGGAAGGTTGCTTCAGGGCAAGGACCTCACACGGAGTCCCAGGGCTGACAGAGCAGAAGGTGTCCCAATGCCTTACAGAGGCTTCCCTGCCTTGGGCATGACAGGGCCACAGCAAAGGACCCTGGTGAAGTGATGAACTTGACGTTAGGAAGTGTCGGGGCTACTGCAGAACATCCTTACATCTGACCCTGAGCAGACCCAGTCCACCAGCAGACCAGCCCAAGAGATGCACCAAGCCTGTGCCCACACCTCCAACCATTTGCCCTGCCTATGGGCAGCGTTGGCTACTGGAATTCATTCCCTGCCCTGAATTCGGGCTGTAGTATCCCAGCCTGCTGCAGAGGGTGGAGAAGGCTTGCTGGATGTTGCACTTGCTCAGTTAGCGGTGCTAGTGGCCGTGGCCCACATCACTGATCATTGTCCCAACAGATCTAGCAGCAGAGATGTCCACCGAGACCTCTGCTAAGCAGTGCTCCAAATATTAAGTACAAAATGTATTTCTCCCCCATCTACAAGTCTGTAAGAGCAAGGCAGCCTGGAGAACCTGGTTTCCAGACACGCCAAGACCTCCTTTTGGTGCCAAGCTTCTAAGTGAGCATGGCCACCAGTCCCTAAGCCCAGCCCTGGCTGGGGGCACCAGCAGCCCAGCCAGCAGCAGCCTGTGGGACAGGTCAAGACCTTCTCTGAAGGTCTCCCTGCCACACAGCAACTTGTGTCATGTGCATGTCCCATCCACTCCATTGCCCTTCTTACCTTTCCAGCTCCAATCACCTTCTCGGCTGCATACACCGCTTGCCCACAGCGAGGGCACCCATCAGAACCTCCGACTTTCTGGGCCATTCTGGCCGCATTAGGGTTGGTGGGTCGGTGGGGATGGCTCCTGTGGGTGGGAGGGAGGTCATGATCAGGACTGCACAGGCAAGACAGAGGAGGGAAGGGCTATGGGATCAAAAATCCCAACCCAGTTTTGAAGGGCTTTAGGCACCATGTGTGAAGCCCCATTGGAGCCTCAACCTTCTGGCTGTGTGCTAGGAGGGGACATGCCGAGGTGATGGGGATGTGTCCCATCAATCCCCATCCCACCCTGTAAACAGGGTTCAGTGGGTTTCCCCCGAGGACAGAAAGGCAGGGCAGCCCACGTGGGGCACTCTCCAGGTGAGATACTGCTGCCAAGTTCAGCACAGGCTACACAGCCAGGCATCACCAGTTGTGGGGGAGAAGGTGCCCACAAAAGCCCCAGTTTCAAAGACAAGACTGAAACTCACTCTTCATATTTGATTCCCAGAGACTCGCCCCTGTCGGTGCTCAGGGTCCCTGCTCCCTGCCCGAATCCATAGCCTTTGGGGCCATACTTCTTGCCATAGCAGGACTTGCAGTAGATCTCGTCTCCATGCACAGCAACGGTGGTGCTGTCCAAGTTCTTCTTACAGACCACTAGAAGAGAGAGGGGAGAGCTGGGCCATCAGCCTGCTTATCCACAGCTCACTAATTAGCCAGGGAAAACAAGTCCTCACATGGGCTAGTAAAGCTCGGCTTTCAAGGAGTAAGGAAACCCTAGACAAGATCCTGGTTAAAGGAGTGCATGCAAAACAGCTGGAGATAAGGATCACAAGAAGAACTTTGTCAGGCTTTAAAAGGAAGCAACCGCCAGAGCTACAAGGTTGATATTAAGGAAGAGCTCTGTTAACCCTCTTGATGCCGGTACCCTGGAGATGCACTTAAAGCAGAAGGGGGTTTACAAATTTCCCTACAAATCACTGCAGGATTTGCAGCACAGGGGTGGACGTCCCTGCCCCTGCAGCTCTGCCACACTGCCAGGGCCCTGCAGACCCCCTGCGCTACCCTAGAGCTCAGCAGGAGAAACGCTGCCTTCAGCCAGGCCCTCCAGGAGGGGAATTTGGGCACTTTTTACTGCCACATTTAAAGAGTTTTGTCCTGGGGATGGGGGTGAATGAACTCAATAGATACTCAGGGGAAACTAATGTAAGCAAATATATTTTTCCTTGTGTTTAGATGGACGAAAAGCAGACCTGCAGCCATAATCTCAGCTGAGGCACCGTAAGATTCTTGGGACTTTTACGCTGTTGTGCACATTTGCCTCTCCTGACACCAAGACCATGATGGAAGAGTTCACGTTAATATGTCCCCCCTGGTTCATGCCGTCATCAGGGTGGTCTCAGGTGAGGAACACCAGCTCAGCTGGGTGCCCCAGCCTTGGGGATCCACAGGGGATGTAAGATGGGACAGGAGGACACAGCAGCCAGGCTCGGGGTCCCAGCTGAGCCCACCCAGAGCTTGAGCTTGGTGCTGGGCTCAGGCCCCACGGACTGTTCGCTCGACTTTTAGGTTTTCCTGACTCCCGGCCCAGCTCTGATCTCAGCCTCCACGTTGGCTTCCAAGCCCTCCTTGGAACACGCCGCCCAGCAAGCTGGAGCGGGAGGCGAGCGGCAGCCAAGGGGCTCTCAGTCATCTCCGGTGTTTACCTGCTCCAGTGCAGGATCCAGGCGCCCGGGGCAGAGTCCACAGCGCTGGCAGCCACCCCGAAACAGATCCTGTTGCAGCTGCAACACAGCCTTCCCCCGTCCCGCTTACATGCCTTAAATGTCGAGGCTCTCGGCCGCCCGCTGGCCTCTTCGCCAGCAGAAAAGTTTCTTGGCCTTTCCCAGTATCGCAGGAATGCAAACACAGCAGAGCTCTCCTCCCGGAGCAGCACAAACCACAGCACTAAACACGGGGGCAAGAGGCAGCTTTCCTCGGCCCAATTACTAAATATGGTGCTTCTCCTCCGGGGCCGTGGAGAACCCCGCTGTGCTGCTGCTGGGAGAAGGAGGTGGAAAGAGAAACATCTGCCATCTAAGGAGGATCTGGCAGAGTCCTCTCATGGTCATGGGCTTCCCTGTCCCACCACGGCAGGAGCTGGGGATGGAGAATACACCCCTATTGAGAAGGACCAGTTCTGGTTAGCTGGTCCCATAGCTGCCAAGCTAATGGGCTGGTGTTGAGCTGGTGTCTCTGCATTACCTTGGAGATCATCAGAAGACACATTGCCTTCAGACAGACCCTTCAGGAGAGGAATTCGGGCACTTTTACTGGCACATTGAAAGAGCTTTGTCCTGGGGGTGGGAACGAATGAGCTAAACAACACCTGTCCCTCTCCCAACGCACTGGGTGGATGTAGAGCCTCTAACCTGAGTTTCACAAACCCTCATCTGTACAAGCCACAGACACTTCGAGAGGCAGCAGAAAAATTCTTTCCCGGTCTGCTTCCTAGAAATCAGCCCCCAGCTCCTGGGTTTCTGCATTGCAGAAATTCCAGCGTGCCGCACTCAGTGAGTTAAGGACCCTTTGTCTTTCTAAGGGCGGTGGAGTTGCTCCACAAAACAATTAGACAAGAGCTGCTGCTGCTTTCAGAGGCCAAACGGTCTCATTACAGCACATCTCTGCCATGTACTATTGACTCAGTTGGACGGACGCCACCGAGTCAATCATCGAGTCACTCCCTGAGCCAATCTCCACTTCTAATGCACTGTGGTAGGTTTGGCTCCTTCTTGATTATTTTTTGGCAGCTCGGGTCAAAGTATTTGTTTTCCTCCCTTAAAGATAAAGGCTTCAAGTTCTCCGATGAGGCCCAAACACAGCTCTGGGGAACAGGCTGGGAAGACAGGAGTTCGGTGCAGCTCAGCATCACCCACAGAATGTGTAAATAACCCAGGCAGCCCTGTGGGATGGCATGTGAGCCATGGCCTGGACTGGGGAGCCCGCAACTGGACAGGCAGAACTACTGGGGTACGTGTGGAGTGAGATTATCTATACCTGCAGAGCACAAGAACAAGCATTGCAGTTGGCTCTGGACCACTCCCTGGTGACCTGCGTCCATGAGCAGACATGGGGTGACCTTCTTCCCTCCTTTGGCTGGGTATTCCCTTCAGGAAGCAATGCCCTTTGCCTGATTTCGTGGCTCCTGGAGGCTTGCCCCGCACTCTGGGTGCCAGCATCACACGCCAGAAGCTCTCCCTAGTGATCCAACTGTGTGCACGGGGGTTGCAGGGACGGGCAGAGGCAACGGGACCTTTGTCCCCATACTGAGGTCCTCCATGGATATGGACTCAGATGGTAAAAGCCAGTGCAGGGGGTAAATGAGGGTAACGTTCCCCACCCTCCTTATCTGAGGCTGCAGAAGAAATGTGACTTCCTGCTGCAGAGAGCAGCCGCGATACAGACATCTCCATCCCCTGCCCTCCCGGGAAAGCTGCAGCTCCCCTCCATAGTCCTCTAGAGCCAAAGCAAGGTTTCCAGCTGGAGACTCCCACAAATGAGAGCTACCAGCCACACTGGCCACTCTTCAGGCTGTGCAGGGAGCAGAGATGCATGACAGCCTCTCTCCCTCCCATCTGCATCAGGACAGGCTGAGGGACCTGGGGCTGTTCAGCCTGGAGAAGAGAAGGCTCTGGGGAGACCTTCCAGCAGCCTTCCAAGATCTGAAGGGAGCTCCAGGAGAGCTGGAGAGGGACTCTTGGTCAGGAAATTAGCGATAGAAGAAGGGGTAATGGTTTTAAATTGGAAGAGGGGTGATTTATATTGGATATAAGGAAGAAATTCTTTGCTGTGGGGGTGGTGAGGCACTGGAACAGGTTGCCCAGGGAAGCTGTGGCTGCCCCATCCCTGGAGGGGTTCAAGGCCAGGCTGGATGGGGCTTGGAGCAACCTGGTGTGGTGGGAGGTGTCCCTGCCCAGGGCAGGGGGGTTGGAACTTTAAGGTCCCTTCCAACTCTAACCATGCTATGATTCTATGAATCCATGATCTGTGCATCCCAGGCAGGCTGGCCAAGAAGCATCTGATATCGGTGCCAGGGGGACACAGGAGCACAGCAGGGACTGGCCCCATGAGGACACTGGCATTTCCCTGCTAGAACAGGTCTCCTGAGATTACTTCTAGCTGTGTGCCTCTTTATAGACCCCAGCTCTGCTTGCTGCCTGCATGGAAAAGATGACGTCTGTGCTCCTCGCTGCAATGGGAACAGGGTGCGGGGATCAGCTGAGAAAACGTTAAACCTCAGTGGGGCCCTGCTGCAAGGGCAGCTCTGAAGATGCACTTCTGCTTCTGCTCTGTGGTGGACGCAATGTGTCGATGAGTCCAGAGAAGCGCAACAGGGCTGGTGAGGGGTCTGGAGAATAAACCTTATGAGGAGCAGCTGAGGGAGCTTGGGGTGTTCAGCCTGGAGGAGGCTGAGGGGAGACCTTGTCGCTCTCTACAACTTCCTGAATGGAGGGTGTAGCCAGGGGGGTTGGTCTTTTCTCCCAAGTCATCCGTGATGGGACAAGAGGAAACAGCCTCAAGTTGTGCCAAGGGAGGTTCAGATTGGAGATCAGGAACACTTTTTACATGGAAAGTGTTATTAATCCTTGGAATGGGCTGGCCCGGGAAGGGGTTGAGGCACCACCCCGTAAGGGATTGAAAAGATGGGTTGACATAGTGCTCAGTGACATGGTTTAGTGATGGGTCATTGTTTGGTTTCCTTTTAATCAGAGTCATATTGATGGTTGGACTAGATGATCTCAAAGGTCCCTTCCAACCTGGACAGTTCTACGATTCCATGATGAACCACCAGCGGACACAGGCAGCGTGCAGCCTCCTGTTAGCACCCGAGAACTGCTAGTTCTGCTTCAGAGGAGTCTTCAAGGGCAGAAATCTGGTAAATCCCAGGCTGAGGACAGTCGTCACCTTTCTATTCAAAGGTCCTGCAGCCCCTCTGGATGTGGATGCCCCCGGTTTAAGGAGCTGCTCTCAGCACCACAACCCTACTCGCCTGTCCCTGCACGGCTGCCCTGGTGTCCCCAGAGGGAGGGGAAGAGTGTCTGAGGACTTGTGGCAGGAACCCAGGAGTACTTGTAGGATCCTGCTGAGGATCCCAGGCATAGGGATCACCCACAGCCAGATCCTGTTCCGCTGCCCTTCCCTGGAGATGACACTTGGGTCCAAAGATACAACAGAGGCACCCTCTGCAGTAGAGGTTTGCAGTCAGGCTGGAGGTGATGCTTTAGCCTTCCATCAGTGGAAGGGTCAGGACCAACCATCTCTTCTTCCCATCATCTCCTGGGACACAGGGGCAGATCCCATGCCAGTTCTCAAGGACCAACCACCTTGTTAGTGTGACAAAGCCACTTAGAAGACCATAGCTAGCACCACCTCAGAGCACTGCATGGGATATGCCACCTCCTGCCACCACTGTTTGGAGAGTCCCTGTCTCGTGCTTCAAAACTGAACACCTGGAGACTGTTTAGAGGCCTCAGCCCAGCCTTTCCCTGGTGCAGGGACAGGCTAAGCCCTGGCGTGGTTGCTGGTTGAAGTCAGCCCCGACAGCTTGGACAGTCCCTGCTGTCCCAGGGTGATCTGTGTTCCTTCAGCAGAATGAATTTCCAAGTCTGGAGGAAAGCAGAAAGCCCAACACACGGCTCCCACAGCAGGGCTGCGTGTAGAAGAATCCTCACAAGCGTTTTACAGGGCTCATAAACAGGACGTGACGGGGCACCCAGCCTGCGGAGAGCCAGGAAGCAGAGCGGGAGGGGAGAGGGAAGGGCTGGTACTCACTGCACAAGAAGCAGGACTTGTGGAAGCTGTTGCCTTCGCACTGCACCTCCTCGGCGAAGTACACTGCCTTCTGGCAGACACCACACTTCTTTCCTCCTCCCCAGTTGGGCATCCTGCAGAAAAAAGCACAGGCAGGACAAGCCTCAGGGCGGGAGGTCAGGCAGGAGGCAGGGATGGGGCAGAGCCAGGCAGTGCCAGTGCCAGCAGCCATCCCACATCTGCAAGGGTTGTTTGCACAACCCACAGGTGTTTGCTCTGAGCATGGATTTACAGGGCTGACAATTAGCAGACGCCCACAGGACCCATCATTACAGCACCCAGCAGTATCGGCTGCCTCCGAGGGACAACCAGTCCTGCTGGCCAGGAGCAGGAGAAATGCCCCTGACCTGGGAGCCGTGGGACCTTCCAGCTCCTTATTGTGCCAGAATAAAGGGAGGAAGCAGGATAATGATGGGAGAGGGCACTTACAGAGCTACCCACGCCACCAGCACCTCCTTAGATCACAACCCTGCCATCACCCCTCAGCAGGGCAACACTGCAATGGCCAGGGCCACTGATCCTTGGTGCTGGGGATTGTACAGGCTGTCACCCCGCTGGAAACAGTTCCAGCTTCTCTTCCCTGAACATCTTTCTCTTTTCTGCCACCACAGGGCAGGGGTATAGTCAGGGCTGCCCAAAGAGCAGGAGCTGACCCCTGATACCACCAAAGAGTGGGCTCTGGCACCATGTCCCCCATAGCATCACTAGCTTGTGCCTTGCCTGGCCAACCGCCCACAGGATCCCCCTGTACTCCAGTATCTCAGTCTCCTCCAGGAGTGCAGGTACTGTCACCCAGGCTGGGAAATCAACAGCCCCAGGAACTCATGTGCAGGGCAAACACCCGAGCACCAACCAAGCCACCATGCAGGTCCTTGGCAGGATAAAAATGCTTCTATTTCTCTCTCCTCTGCCCTGAAACATATCTGATGAGATACAACCAAGAAGACCTTTGATCTGCAAATTTACAGATAAGCCCAAAATACTATGAGCAGCTAACACAAGTAGCAGAGCTCCAACCCAGAGGGACCTTGATACTTTTGAAGACCAGGCCAATATAAACCTCGAGACATTCAAGCAACAAAGTCCTACAAGGAGGTTCTGAGGGAGGCCGGTACTCGTGTGGCCAAGAGGAGGCTAAGGAGGATCTAACTGCAACCTAAAAAGGCAACAAAACACTTTTTGGTGGTGCCAATGATGTAAGAAAGGTCAATAGGCAGAAGCTGCAGCTTGGAAGGTCACAGAATCAGGGAATTGTCAGAGTTGGAAGGGACCTCTCGAGATNTTGCTGGACTATCCAGTAGTTCCCTGTCTCTCTTGAACTGGGGAGCCCACAACTGGAGGCAGGATTCCAGTTGTGGCCTCACCAGTGCAAAGCAGAGGGGGAGAATGCACCTACTGGCCACACTCTTCCCTCCGCAGCCCAGGGTTCCATTGGCCTCTTGGCCTCCAGGGCACATTGCTGGCTCATGAAGAGTTTACTGTCTGCCAGGCCTCTAGAGACCTTCATCCTTCAACACTTCTGCAATTCTCCATTCTGCTCCTATCCAGTGCAGAAATCACACACACACAAACCATTGCAGGCACAGCCATGTGCTTCCTGACTCCTCAACAGCTAAAGCAGCACGACAAGGTCCCCATACACTGTGTGCCACCCCACAGCCCACCAGGACCTCAGTCCCTCCCTCAGTTGGGCTGCAGGGCTATGAGGAAGGGGAGGTGGCTCTGCCGGGGCACAGCCTTTGGGCCACAGCTCTTGATCCCTGGGCCACCTCAGGCAGCTGAAGCCCCATCTCTGGGTCTCCAATCGCACCACTCCAGGTGCCACAGGGGAGATGGACAGAACAAGAGGACAGGGGGGCTGTATATAGAACATCAAACAGAAAGATGAGGGAGGACACAGCGCTGCAAACCCTACGCTGGCAGGTACAGCGAGGTCCTGCACCTTCCAGCGTGTGGGAAAGTCAAGATTTTTCTGGCGTGAGGTTATTTTGTCCAGCAAGAGGAAAGGGAAATTGACCTCAACCCAGTTATAACAACAGGGCAGGGCGCAGGACACGGCTGGCAACGCTGCACAGAGGCACTGGCTGCGCTCCAGCCTGGCTGCAGCTCCTGGCTCCCAGCTGCGCGGGGGGTCTCAGCACGGGACAGACGGACAGAGGTGTGAGGATGCCGGGAGCGGGGGCCAGAGGGGCTGTGGTGCCCCCAGGGACCCCGGGAGCTGTGGCTGAGGTGTGATCGAAGCAGCCGGGAAGTCTCTTTTCCGAAGGCCCTGCAGGCTGGGCTTCCCATCATCACGCAGCCCGTGCCAAATCCCTCCCTTCCAGCCTGATCCTTCCAGTCCCAACCTCTGGATTGCCTTAAAAGGACACAAACTGTTTCTCTCCAGAGTCTGTTTTTCCGCCCCCCTGCACCAGGAGGAGGGCCCGACCTGGTTCAGGAGTTTCCTTGGAGGGTAGAAACATCCAGCAGCATCCCCCTGCCAGCGGAGATTCCCCACGGCACAGGAGCCCACTGGCTCCTTTTGCCCCCAGACTCATCTGGCCAGGAATAACACGACACTGGCTACAGTTTCTCCGGGTGCCCCATCCCTTTCCAAACCTGCCGAACCCATCTCTGGGACTTCCCCACCCTGGATTTGGTGGGCAGCCCCAGGCAAGCCCCCACCACCACTCCCTGCTCCGCAGCCAGGGCATCTGCCAGCAGGCTCGGGGACAAACCACACGCCACAAGTTGGAGCCACGTCCCCTTGGCCTCTATGGCACATTTTTTTGCCCTTTACAGCAACAGCAAAGGAAGAGGCTCTGCTTGTCCCAAACTGCAGGGTTCCTCTCCCCAAACCAAGACATCAGCAGTTGGGGACACCTTCCTCTGAGCTGCCTGCAAGTCTACAGCAAGAGAAAAGTTGCTTCTGGGCAAAGGTCATCCTCCTCCTGCTCCTTCTGCTGCTTATTTTCCTCCACCCACCACGGGAAGGTGGCAGGTGCCTCCACACAGTTTAAACAACGTCAGTGTGATTCTGGCAGGGGACTCCCACCACGAAGCACCCAGGAGCACAGACACAGCCCCAGCAAAGCCACATCCCAGCAAGACCTCCTGGCACACACCGGGATGGATTTTCTGTGGGGACAGACCATGAAAAGGAGTTTATCCTGGGGATACATGGGCTTGTGAGAACTCACAGCTGGGCACAGAGAAAGCCTAAGACCCTGAGACAGGATTTAAGTTGCCAGGAATTCCTTCTTAGTCCACAAGACACACAGGGAGGTGCTGAGAGCCCAGCAGGACGCACACGAGGCCAAAAATCAGTTTGTGCTGCAGGTCAGTGTTGGCAGGAAGAAACGGCGTAGGAGCACTCTGCGCACAGAGCCTGGGACCCACACCAGCTCCTCAGAAGCAAAACCCTCACAGTAATCATCTAGACAGACCCATCCTCCCACTTCCCAAATGAATGACTACTTAAAGATATGTCAGAGAGTTTGCAAACCTTTCAACATTTTTTTTGGAGTACTCTTTCACCATGAGCACCATATTCTGTCCAATTGCAACTCTTACTGCCCGCAATCGCACTTCTCCAAATCACTGAGGCCCGTGCAGAATGGGGAACAGGAGGTGAGTGGGCTCCAGCCAACGACTTCACTGCGCACAGGCAGCAGAGACACCCAGGGCTGCCAAAAACCAAGATTATTTTCCTCCCTCCTGCAGCAGCAAACCCAGCCAGGGCCCTCCAGAGAGCAGCCCCTGCACTAAGCGTGGCTCAGCCCCGCAGCCGCTCCATCACCCGCTCTGGATGATGCAAGGGGTCTCAAAACCCAAGATTCCCTCCTTTTCTCACCAGTCCTGTCGCTGGGAGGCACAGACACCAGTGAGGCTTGTGCAGAACCACACCAGTCTGACATTTTTGGGAGATTAACTCTAATTTCAGTGTCTGGTGTCTGACTCCTCATGTCCGCACAGCTCAGAGGGTCACACATAAGCTATGGATGCACAAACATTTCAGATGGGTTTGTGTTGCACCAGTTTGGGAGGCAGTCCAAGCTACGCTAAACCAGGTACCAAGCAGTATGGAACCAGTATGTCCTGGTGCTTTGGGATGTCACCTAACCTGGGCTGTGAGGGGAAGCAGTGAGCAGAGGAAGCCAAGCCATGGGGCAGTAGGAACACACCATCACCTTCTCCTTAGCATGAGTTGAGAACTCAGTGTCCCTCCTGTCCCTCACACCAAAGCACCAACCACCGCTTCACCTGCCCGAGAATGGAGCTAAAGCAGCCCTGGCCACTCTGCAAACGCATCTTCTCCACTCCAGGAGCACTCAGAGCAGAGCAGGTTCTCCCCATCACCCTCTGATGGACTTTACCTGCAGCCACCAGGACACCAGCTCCACCACTCGAGCTTCTGCGACAGCTGGAAAACCTTTCCCACGTACATGGCCAGATGTTCTACTGAAATCCTACAGTAATTAATTGCAGAGCAATCACTCAGCACTTGGAGGACACCACTGAGGAGCGGGACTCATGCTGGCCCATGGAAAAGGTTCTTTTTTAGTTTTGCAATGAGAGCATTAATGCAAGCAGGTGGCAGGAAAGCACCCTCAGCGCTGCACAAAATGCACTCCTAACGACGTTCCCAGCAGGACAGGCAGGATTATTACACGGCCTGGCAAAGGGACAAGGCAAAGGGTGAGGAAACCACAGCAGGAGCCCCAAGCCCTGGGCTCCGGTTATTGCCTTTTATCTTTGAGCAGCTGTCATGGCCATGAAATGGGCTGAAGTTTGGAAGAAGAGACACCAGGCAGAAGAGATGTGTGGGCAGAACCGAAAGGAACCAGTTCACAGGGACATGCATGGCACCATGCTGGGAATCACCGGGATGGAGCATCAGAGGTTCATAATGAGAGAGCTGGAGAGGGACATTTTGCCAGGAGCTGTAGCAAAAGGCCAAGGGGGAATGGTTTTAAATCCAAAGAGGGGACATTGAGATTAGATATTAGGAAGAAATTCTTTGCTGTGAGGGTGGTGAGACCCTGGAACAGGTTGCCCAGAGAAGCTGTGGAGGGGTTCAAGGCCAGGCTGGATGGGGCTTTGAGCAACCTGCTCTGGTGGGAGGTGTCCCCGCCCCGGGCAGGGGGCTGGAACTGGATGATCTTTAAGGTCCCTTCCACCTCTAACCATTCTGTGATTCTATAACTGCAATCAGGGCCATGGGGAACTCTCTTCCCCAGAGAAACAGCATCTGTCCCACAGCAGCTTTGAGGTCACCTGGGCACAACTGGAAATGGCCAAGTTAGGACTGTCCCCCCGTCCCTCTGCCATGTAACCATGGGGTGGGGCAGTGACGTGAGGCGAGTTTGGGCTGCCAACTCTGTAGAAGAGGATAAATGAAGGTAATGTGTGATACAGCGATGTGAAATGGGTGAGCAAGAGAAGAGGGTCCTGATGCTGCTGAACACCAGAACATGGCAAAACTCCGGGCATCGCTACAGAGTCACAGAATGACCCAGGAGATGAGCTGTATCAGATCAGAGATCTCTGAGGGCTTTGCCATGAGAGGAAGGGAGGAAGCCAGGAGGGTCCAAGGTCCAGAGTGATCCTTGCCCATGGCCCATCCACTCAACAGTTCCCAGAGCCACACCATCAGGAACCTCTTCTGCTGCCACCGCTACAGCAGCCTTTGGGTTCACTGTGACAGCGAAGGGGCCCCACGAGGCCAGCACTGCCCTGAGCCACCCGCCGGACACGGCCATCGGCCAGCACTCACCAGTCGCCACAGGCCCATGGACCAACACACTGGTGCCCAGTGGCTACAAAGGCAACTGGAAAGCTCTCTATCACCACTGGGGTTCTCAAAGGAAAACCCAGATTTATCCAGGACAAAAGCCAACCAAGCCCACTGTAGCTTTTGCAAAGGCAAATCGGTCCCATCTTCGTCATTTTGTCTTGCCTCCCAGGAGCCGAGCTCAGCCGCGCCAGGGGCTGGGTTCAGGCTCTGCCATCCCAGCCAGAGAGACCCTGATCCAGGAGAGAGGAGAGGCCCCGATTCAGGAGAGAGGAGAAGCAGCTGTGAGCCCAAGGCTGGGCAGATGGTGCCCACAGACCCGTGGCAGGGGGAAGGCATGGTGCTGGCTGCCGAGGAGCTGCAGCAGCAAGCACAGAACTACTTGTTAAGCAGCGAGTCCTCCCCAGGGCTCAAAAGAGCCGGGAGGTTCAGTGTCTGAAGCTGATCTCACAGCTAATGCTGGTTTAGCACTTCCACCTTCTCCCCCGTCCATCCCTTCCTATATCTAATGCTGCCACTTGGCAGCATCTGGTATTTTTGCAAAGTACTAATTAACACTCCCTCCTACACGTTGGCCCCGCTGCTGGCTCTGGGGTTTGGAAAGTGGCACCTGAAGCTGTGCCGGAGCGTGTGTCCAGCCAGGGCTGATGTAAATCCCCTCTGTAAAGCAACATCAGCCCACCCAGCGGGGGGCACAGAGCCGGCTCCGTCTTCCCCGGGTGGGAGCTTTATTCGGGTCACAAAGCAAAGCGGGAGCAGAGCCCACGTTTTGGCGAGGGGATGGGAGGCAAGGATTCTGCTCCCAGCCCAGCCTGAGACCACAACCCTGAGCTTTCCCCCCTGGAGAAGGCAAGAGGAAGGCTCAGCGAGGGGTTAAGGTTACCGCCAGCAGAAAGTCTGGCCTGGCGGTGGGAAGTGGCCGCGTCAATGCCCGCTCTCCACCGGGTCAGGAGAGTTCACCCGAGCTGATGCAAAAGCTTCAGCTTCCGCATCTGCCGACATGTGCACGGATGCTCCCGCCGTTTCACGTCTCGGTGGGCCCCACCGAACCCTGCACCCACCCCACGGGGGACACGGCAGGGTCTTGCCGCCCCCTCTCCAGCTCCCCAGCCCCGGCATCCCACCCCAGGTGAGGTGCCCGAGAGGAGGGCAAGCCGTAGAGGCTGCGGTCTGCCCGGGGAAGGATGGAGACGGCGGGGACAGAGGGGATGCGGCAGCGCGGGGGGATGGAGACTTGCCCGTCCCGGGCCGGGAGCAGCGGCGGCTCCGCAGCGGGGACCGGGGCGGCCGGAGGCGGGATTTGGGATGGGGGTAGAGGGGTGTCCACGCCGCCCCCCGCACCTACCTGCAGCTGGGCTGGGCTGTGCCGGGCCGGGTCGGTGTCGGGAGCGGGGCTGGGACCGGCGGCGGCGCCGGGGGCTTTTGTTGGCGGCGGGAGAAGGCGGGTCGCGGGGCGGCGGCGACCGGAGCCAGCCCGGACTGATGTC